>JAVJIF010001504.1:0-104788 GCA_038442645.1 Agave tequilana
GTCGACCGATCTGGCCTGAAATAGATCCGGTCGACCACTGGTCGACCGTTAGGCCTGAAACAGTATTATTTTGGGAATATTTTTGAACTTTGAAGAATTTTTAAAATACTTTTAATGATTTAATGATTAAGTAGTATGCTATAAGGGATGAGATACATGATTAAAACATAGATGTAAAAATATGAAATATTTTGAGACATGTATACAATCAAGGCATGCACCTAATCCAACTAACCAAAACAAAAACTGTATTTTGAAAAGTGAAAATGTGTGTGTGTTTTCTTGAGCCAACTTATCATAACCTTACTCTTTAACAAACTAAATCTTACAAAGTTTTCTATTTGACTATAAGATCTTCAAAATTTAGGCTTCACCATATGCAATGTTAAATAGCTTGAATCCTTGATCCATAATTGAGTCAATCTTGAGTCAAAAATACCTTCCTTTAGGGTAGAAGACATCTTGAATCCTTAGAACCCTGAAACACACTTAAAACACTAAAATATGATTAGTATAAATAACTATATATGTTTTGTAATCATCAAAACTCAAAAACCGGGTGATTGTAACCTTGGGCCAACAATCCCTCCCTTTTTGATGATGACAAAAACATATGAGTTATTTTTTAAAAAATGGAAAAAATGGGAAAGGAGCTTGGAGGCTCCCCCTCAAATCATGCTATGGCTATATACATGAATGAAAAGTAGAAACAAGAACTTGGCATAAGAAAGACATAAGAATTCAAAACATATAGCTCCACAAACAATAACTCAAAAACATAAAAACACATAACTCAAAACTCAAAAACTCAAAACTCAAAATACATAACTCAAAACTCAAAACTTAAAACTCAAAACACATAAAACTCGAAACTCAAAACTCATAACTCAAAACTCAAAATACATAACTCAAAACTCAAAATAATAAACTAACTTTTTCTCCCCCTTTTTGTCATACATCAAAAAGGGTAAACATTGTTAAAAAATTTTCATGACTCCATAACACAAACATTCAATTAACCACAAATAAAAGAAAATCTAGTATAGTCTAGTGGTTTGTAAATATATCGGCAAGTAGAAAACCTGTAGAAACATAATCAATGTCAATACACCTTTCTCATAATGATCTCGAAGAAAGTGATACCGAATGTCAATGTGCTTAGTCTTACTATGTTGATTTGAATTTTTAGTCATATGAATAGTACTAGTATTATCACAAAATATTTTAATATGATCATAATGCAAATCATAGTCAAGGAGAGTATGTTTCATCCAAAGGACTTGTGCACAACAAGCCCCCGCCGCAACATACTCCGCCTCAGTGGTTGAGAGGGCTACCACATTTTGTTTCTTGGAAGACCATGAAACAAGACAATTACCGAGAAATTGACATATTCCACTTGTATTCTTCCTATCCACTCTACAACCCGCATAGTCAGCATCCGAAAAAACTCTTTATTGAAAATTGTCCGGTCTTTGGATACCACAAACCATTTCAATTGTGCCCTTAAGGTATCTAATAATGCATTTTACCGTAATCAAATGGGACTCTTTAGGACACGATTGAAATCGAGCACAAAGACATACACAAAGCATAATGTCCGGCCTACTAGCCATTAAATACAACAAGCCCAATCATGCTACTGTAGAGTTTAATGTCTACATTTGTACCTTGTTCATCCTTGTCAAGCTTTATGGTGGTAGCCATGGGAGTTTTGCTTGTCTTAGCCCCTTCAAGTCCAAATTTCTTGATAAGTTCTTTCGTATACTTGGTTTGATTGATGAAAATCCATCCTTTCTTTCTTGATTTGGAGACCAAGGAAGTAGTTAGCTCGCCCATCATAGATATCTCAGATTCCTCCTTCATGCATGATTCAAAAGCTTTGCAAAGATTTTCATTAGTAGAACCAAATATGATATCATCAACATATATTTAAACTATAAGTATATCATTTTCAACATGTTTGGTAAACAAAGTAGTATCTATTTTTTTCTTTATTAAAACCATTAGTAATAAGAAATAAAGAAAGTCTTTCATACCAAGCCCTAGGGGTTTGTTTTAACGATAAAGAGCTTTGTCTAGTTTGAAAATAAAATCCAGATGTGTAGGATCAACAAACCCAGGGGGTTGTTCAACATACACCTCCTCTTAATTAAATCCATTCAAGAAAGCACTTTTACATTCATTTGAAAAAGTTTAAAATCTTTATATGAAGCAAATACAAGTGTCATACGTATGGCTTCAAGCCGTGCTACGGGTGCAAAAGTTTCCTCAAAATCGATACCTTCGACTTGAGTGTAACCTTGGGCCACTAACCTAGCTTTATTCCTAACAACATTTCCCGACTCATCCAACTTGTTCTTAAAGATCCACTTAGTACCAATTGTTGGTCTATCGTGGGGCCTAAGAATAAGGTGCCAAACTTGGTTGTGCTCGAATTGATTGAGCTCCTCTTGCATGGAAAGCAACCAATATGAGTCGACCTCGGCTTCGAGGATGTTCTTTGGTTCAAAATGAGAAATAAATGCATAGTGCCCACAAAGATCATGAAGTTTAGAACGAGTAGTTACCCCTTTTGATACTTGACCTATAATAAGATCCTTGGGATGATGTAGATTGAATCTCCAATCTTTTAGAAGTGGTTGAGTTGTCTCCACTTCAACTTCTTGAACTTCATTTTCTTCATCACCCTTTGGCATATCTTCAAGAGTAGGTGAGTCCTTCAAAGTAATTTTCTCCATGTCTTCATTTAGAGAATCTATTTCTATAATATTCTCAACAAACACATTAGATTCCTCAAACTTTACATGTATAGATTCTTCAATAGTCAAGGATGACTTATTGAAAACTCTATAAGCTTTACTAGTATTAAAGTAACCAACAAAAATTGCTTCATATGATTTTGAATCAAATTTACCTAAATTATCTTTAGTATTCAAAACAAAACATTTACAACTAAAAACTTTAAAGTATGAAACATTTGGTTTTCTTGAAAAATTAATCTCAAAAGATGTTTTAGAAGTGTTTTTGCATAAGAAAATCCTATTTGATATGTAGTAAGATGTGTTAACGGCCTCGGCCCATAAATAATGAGGGAGACCGTACTCATTTATCATTGTCCTAGCCATCTCTTGTAGTATACGATTTTTCCTCTCAACTACTCCATTTTGTTGTGGAGTTCTAGGACAAGATAGTTCATACTTAATTCTATGTTCTTCGCAAAAAGTGGTAAAGGGTTGGTTATTGAATTCACCACCTCTATCACTTCTTATTCTTAAAATAGAAGAATCTTTTTCCTTTTCAACTCTTTTCTTAAAGGCTTAAAAATATGAAAAGGCTTGATTTTTGTGCTCTAAAAAGAAAACAAAAGTAAAACGAGAGAAATCATCAACTAAAACGAAAGCAAAACGATTCCCATTTAGACTTTTGGTTTGTGTAGGACCAAACAAATCCATATGGATCAACTCCAAAGGTCGTGATGTCATGATATTCTTGATTGATTTGAAAGAGGACTTGGTTTGTTTCTTAAGTTGGCACGCATCGCAATTGCGGTCATTTTCAAATTTCAAGCAAGGAATACCTTTCACCATTTCCTTGTTGTTTAATCTAGATAGATGGTCAAAAGAAATGTGGCCTAATCTCCTATACCACAACCAAGAGTCATCATCGAGGGCATTCAAACAAGTAGGATTGCATAGCATTTTAAACATATCAATCATGTATACATTGTTTTCACGAATTCTGGAAAATATACATGTATTGGATTGTCCATCAATAACACTACATGCTAGGTCATCAAAAACAACGTTAAAACCTTTGTCACAAATTTGACAAACACTCAAGAGATTATGCTTGAGGCCATCGACTAAAATAATATTTTCTATTAAAGGAGATGTACCAAGTTTAACATTACCAATACCAATTATTTTTCCTTTGGCATTATCTCTGAAGGTGACAGTGCCAATTTCATGGTATCTTAATAGGGTTGCGAAGTTGTTGATGTCCCAAGTCATGTGCCTTGAGCAACCACTATCAAGATACCACCACTTCTTACGTCGTTGGGCTTTGAAATGTACCTACATCATTTAGCAAATTTGTTGACTTTGGTACCCAAACTTTCTTGGGTCCTTGAATGTTAGTATTCCGAACCCAAACATGATTATGCGATGCATTAATTCTATCATAGCAAAATTTAACCAAATGACCTTTACGACCGCAATATGTGCATGCATAAACTTTATCATACATGAATGCATGATGAGTGTGTAGAGTGTGGGCATGTTTAGGGTGCTTAGCATGATGTAAAGGTTGTGATTTATAAACATGAGTATGAGTAGCATGTGAATGTTTCTTTGGGACATGTTTCTTAGGAAACATAGCCTCTAGTCTAGTTTTATCAAATTCGCATTTCTTCAAAACTACTCCTAATGAATCATTTTCTTCTTTAGTAAGGAAATATCGTTTTCATCAATTTGTGAAAATTTACCTTTGCAAGAAATTTTATAGTCATCAAAATCCTTTTGAGTAGAAGAGAGTTGAAAACAATTCATCTTTTTCTTTTATGAGAATGAAAACTTTGTGGTTGAGTGATTCATTTTTCTTTTTCATTTTCAAGTATTTCTTTTTGAGAAAATCATAGTTATGAGATAGGCCTTTAAAAGCTTCTCCTAATCATCTATAGATAGTTCACAATCAATGGATGTATCAGGAGTTACCTTGCTTGTGCTTTCATTTGCCATGAAGTACATGTTGGCGTTGTCGACTTCCTCATCGGATTCACTCTCCGAATCCCAAGTAGCCTTTAAAGCTTTCTTATTGTATGGCTTCTTGGAGGTGGAGGTTTTGCCTTTGTTTTCTGGACATTCCGCAACAATGTGACCCGGTTTCCGGCAATTGAAGCAAATGATTTTCTTCTCTTCTTTACCTTGTGATCGGGTCGGAACTAGCACTCAAAAAATGTGTGTAGTATGAAATCAATGAAAAGCTTGTATATGTGCTAATGTTCCCTCGATACTTCCGTTATAGAAGTGGCTCAACGGGTCGAATCCACAGGGACGGGAGGTGATAGAAGCATTAATAGTTTTTATTCACGTTTTATGTTAACAGTTCTTCTTTGTTAAAGAATTAGAAAAAGAAAATGAAAAAGGAAAACAAAAGAAATCTAAAAAGTGGTAGGTGGAGAAGGCGATGAAAACGGCAAAGAAAACAAAAGAGAAGTGTGGTTTGGAAAATAAAAACAAAAGGAAGATGAAACAAAGGTGAACTAAGAGGATGGTGAAAACATCGATAGAAAAATGAGAAAAAGAGTTTGAAAATGATTTTCAAAACAAAGGAAAATAAAACTCATGGCTACTAACTACTAATTGCTCCACTAACCATGCTAACCTCTTAGTGATAGTTGCCTCACATGGATCCTCGGCCATCACTAGTCCTTGGCTTCAAGAGACGATACAGAGTATGACCTATAAGATTGATCTTCTACATTCAAACAACACATCCATACCACTAACAAATTGCAAGCTACTTATTAAATCATCAAAATCAGTTAGAGGTGAGCATGAAATAAAGAAGACATTGCAAGTTAGCAAGTTAGTGGGTTAGGTGTTAGAAATGTTAGAATGTTAGAATCCATCATCATGAGCCATCAATGGCTCTTGCAAGAGCAAGGCCTTGTAGAGGCTATTAGATTCATGTGGATTATCAAGTAAGTGATTAGATGGTTAGTGGTTAGTAGTTAGATTACCATGAGAAGAAGAAAAGTTAGCAAAGCATCATGTAGAAGATGGAGAAGATTACATTGGAGAAGAAAGGAGACATCTTTATATAGACTGTCACCATCTATTACATCAATCCCTCTCTATCTCTCTCTGAATCTCTCAGCCCTACTACAAGATCTAAAAAGAAAAGAAAATACAAAAGAAATGAAATGAAGAACACCTACCTACACTACACTACACTAAAACATAGAAACCCTAGACTAAAATCAAAAACTACTCCTAAAATCCAAAAACTGCCTCGTTTTGGACCTATGCAGGGGTTTATATAGGCAAAGATACCTTCTAGAAGACGAGATGGGGCCACGCATCGAAGATCAACGCGTGGCCCCACCACAGAGCCGGCCAAACTAGGGAGTTAGCTCCCTGGTTTTGGTGTGGGGATGCGTCTGACTTCTAGGTGTTTCCTGGTATATCCTTTTTCTGGTAATTTCGCTCGAATATTTGTCTGACGTGTGCAAGAGTCTAGGTTCGATGTATCTTCTAGAAGATCCCTTGCTTGGCCTCCAAGAATTGCGGATTTAATTACCCTAAAATGTGTTTAATTAATCTCTTATTACTCTTTTGCCCTTAAACTCTTGATTTACCTGCAAGAGAGACCAAAACACGGTTTAGACTGACATTTTATTCATAAATCGGTGGGGAATGCGATATAATAATGCATAATTGTAGACTAATCACACCCCCACACTTATCTTTTGCTCGTCTCGAGCAAAATAAGAAAAGAAAAACTATACTACAAATGTTATTACACCACTTTCGCGCGGGTGATGCGATTGCACTGAGCGTGTGCAACAAGCTGTTAAACCTTTAGGTTACCCTAAAGGAGGAGTGTTGTCTCCTGAGGGTTTTCAGCGGATTGCACCCACAAAATCCATAAAGAAAGAAGACAAATGTTAGTATTTTGAAAATACATTTTAAAAGAGAGACGAGTTTATGAAATATTTTTGCAAAAATATAAGCGATCTAAGGTCATAAGTCCACCAAAAATCATTCTTAGATCGCTTATGACCTTGGTCTCTATGCAAGATCTTGTCTTCAATTAAGGTAAGAATTCAAAATTAGATTGAATATTTTATCTTTCATAAAACCTAGATAATATGCACTTTGTGATAGTGAAGATTTCTGGGTTTCAACTCCAATCATCAAGCCATTTATTTATATTCATATATATATATATATATGTATATTTTATTTATTTATTTTTTTCTTTTTTCTTTCCTTAGTTTTCTTAGGCTTTCTTGTTCACCCATGTAGTGAGCCTATAATCGACGACTCCCAGACCAGACGGTTTAGGGCACCAGATGAGAAAACATCCCTCGAGTTTAAGGACTCGAGTAAACAAGGCCACAAAACTAAGGGGGATTATTTGTTTCTTTTGACCACCGTTAGGCGTGAATAATCATGCTTCTTGAGGCATAGTTATCCAGCTTAATAAGTGATACTTTTTTAGTTATATTTTTCTTTTTATTTATGGCATTTTAGGTCTTTGTTTCCATCCCAAAAATGTGTAAGTGTGATGTGCATACTATCTAAGGTAAAAAATTCAAGATAAAACTATCTCTCCAATTTATCTTACTTAGCCTATAATTTTAAACAAGATCCATTATTTCGACTAGGTTTAAGATGTCATAATTAAGCTTTCTTAATTTTAAGATCATCTTAATTTTCTTAAAAATAGATCAAAACTTTGTCTCTTATTTCAAAAAAGTTTTTAAAGAAAGAGAAAAAATCCTATACAAAAGGGAAGATTTCTAAAAGTATCCTAAAGAAGTGTAAAGAAAGAAAATCTAAAAACTATCCTAAAATAAGTGTAAAAGAAAGAAAATCTAAAAACTCTACATTAGTAAACCCTTCCCCACACTTATCTCATGCACTGTCCTCAATGCATCGTGATGTACATATGCATGAAACAAATAGAGAGTGAAGGAAAAATTACCTCAGGGTGGTGGTTCCGGTGGTGGTCTGATTGGTCCGCGAAATGCAGCCCAATCCAATGTGCGTGGAGTCTGAAGGAACCCACCAGAGACCTCTAAAATACAACCCACTAGAATGATGTATATATTTATAAATTTTATTAAGAATTTTACCCTATCTAATTTTTAAATTTTCAAAATAATTTCAGAGTCAAATCTATCAAGATCCTTGTCCCAGAATGGAATGATTGATTTGGAATCAGGAAATACAGGAACTAAAACCGACTCAGGAAAAAGATTTAAGTCAAGTAAAGGTTCGAGAATCGAGATTGGTTCAGGAATTGAGTCCAAATCAAGAAGTTAAAACTCAAGTCCACATTTATTTCCCCATGATGGAATGCGACTATCTAAGATTGGTGATTCCAGTTCAAGAATGACAGGTATGGGAATCAAAACTGACTCTAAAATGTTATTCAAATTGGGTAACATAACAGAAGTCAATATTGATTTAGAAATTTGAACTGAATCACAAATTTGAGGATCAAAGTCACATTTCTCATTGAGTTCAATTCCATAAAAATGAGAACTTACCAATTTATCAATGGGACTTTCAAAAGTAAGAAATCAGTCATGTTCAATATGATCATCATAAAAGATTGGTGATTCAATTTCACAGTGGATTGGTACAGGATCCAATACTGACTCGGGAAAAGGCCTGAATTCAGGTAAAAACACCTCAGTCAATATTGAATCAGGAAGTGAAATTGAATTACCAAGTGAAAGTTCAAGATTATATTCATGCTCAAGTTCAATTTCAGGAAAACGATAACTTGCCAAAATGTCAATGGGATTTTCAACATTTGAAGTATGGTCAAGTTCAGATGGGTATACTGCAATTGAATCTTGGTTTCTGGAATAACAAGAGTCCTAAGTCAGATCAATAGAGTTGGGATAGCTGAATTGGTTAAAAGTTAATAAGATAGAGTTTCCTCATTCTTATAAATGCTAACCAATTGGCTCAATTGTGTTTCCAACCTATTGATAGACTCGGTAGAGGATTTTTGAAAGTGTAGTAGGACTCTTGCAAAACTTCTATACTCTTTTCAAGATGTTATGTATCTTCACGTGGTTGTTCTAGAAAAGGAGTGTAGGGATCTTGGTTTCCAAAACAATAAGAGTCATGGGTCAAATTGATAGAGTTAGAGATATTTGGATTGGTCAAAGGTTGAGAAGAGAGAGTTTCTTCATTCTTATAAATGTCGACCAATTTATTTAATTGTATTTCCAACTTATCAATAGACTAAGAAGAAGGTTTTTGAAATTGTAAAGCGGACTCCTGCCAGATTTCTATACTCTTTTCTAGACTTGATTTTTCTGCAACTGGTTGCTCTAGAATGGGAGTATAAGAATCATGGTTCTGAAAATTTTGTGAAGAATGTGAGTCCAAAATGTTTTGAGATTGAAGCTTGGACTCACACAAGAGTTCCTTACTCGTTTCCAAGGCAGATGGTTGTTCATTACGAGAAGGTGGAACTGAGTAAGACTCTTGCAAATATTGTGGAATTGGAGATGCCATCATTTTCTTAAGTTGTTGCTCGACCTCTTACAAGTTGGCTTTTATACTCTTTTCTAACTCGGATTTTTCTTCAATGGGAGGTCCAGAAAAAGGAGTATAGGAAGCAAAATCGGGGAATGAATATTGTGTAAATTGTGGATAAGGTGGACACGGTGGACAAGGAGGTTGAAATTTAACTCGGGGGAGGTGAATCCCCATTGACTCTGTGAAGAGTTGAAATTATTTTGGAAATTATAGTCATAAGATTGTGGGTATGGGTTGTATTGATTCGGATAAGTCTAACCCAGTGTATTTGGTTGGTTCATATTGTGAAAAACCGGGTTGGAATTATCCGAAACAAATAGGGTCGGTGTGAAATATGGATTCATATTCGGATTGAAAGAATTTTTATTGTTGAATTCCATTTCACAAATAATCACAAACAAAAAAAATTCTCCGAACGTAATTGTAGACTAATCATCTTACCATCTCCTTCTATTTTGGAACTTTGCCTTGTTGTACATTCTCCGAACATTCTTTACAAGAAGAGAAAGATCTTCATCATCCTCTTCTTCATCATCCTCGTCGGAGTAGGTGGAAGAGCTCTTGAAGGCAATAGCTTTCTTCTTGGGAAGAGCCATCTCTTCTCTTGCTTTTCTTTCCATCTCATGGGTCTTGAAATTCCCAATGAGACCGATAAGCTCCATTTCTTCCTTGTCATTGAGCTCCTTCAAAGTTGTGGCTTTGACTTCCCAAGATGGAGGGAGTGCACGGATGATCTTCCTTACTTTTTGGTCGTTGTCAATGCCGTCACCTAAAGAAGAAAGTCCATTAGTAATCTTTGTAAACTTAGTAACCATATCATCTATGGTTTCATTCTTTTGCATAGAAAAGTTTTCATATTGGGAACGAAGAAGGTCAATTTTTACCCTCTTTACTTGTGAAGTTCCCTCATGAATGACAAGTAGATGAGTCCAAATCTCATAAGAGGATTTGCAATGAATGACTCTAGAAATATCATCATCATTAAGAGCTTGAAGCAAATCATAGTGTGCCCTACCATTAGCGTCAAACTCTTTCGTGGCAATATCGGACCAAGTGTCCTCATCACCAAGGGGTGCACTAAAAGGTTTGGTCACCGCCTTTGTAACCCGGCTCCCTAAGGATTGCAAAAACACGATCATCTTAACCTTCCATATGGGAAAGTTAAGGCCATCAAATTGGGTGGGGTCTTAATTCCTTCGGCCATTTTTACTAAGTATATGAGGATGAAAAATGAATAGAGTGATTAGCAATATAGGATCTCTCTAAGATTGTTAAGCCAAGAGCCTAGAGACCAAAGCTTTGATGCCAATTGAAGAACACCTAGAGGGGGGTGAATATGTGTTAACGCTAATCTAATCATCTTTTTAAATAAGTATGTATGTATGATGCAACCGGTCACTCAAAACAAGAAATTGAAGCCGAATTCCCCGTGAAGGGCTCTAGAACTTCTCTTCTTTGATTCCTCTAGATTATGAGTTGAGGCGCGTAATTTCTTTCTTGTTGAGATGAGTAAAGACCGAAAAATGTAAGTAAATGAAATGGGTACAATAATGAAGTGCAAGTAAGAGATATCACAAGATAAAAATGTAAAGTAATGAAAAGCAATAAGGAAACCAATCATAAACACAAGAAATTTGTTTCGAGGTTCGAGCCACTGCTCTACGTCCCTGTCTCCACCACAGTGAAGGATTTTCACTAAATCCACAAAGGGAATTTTCACACCGGAACCTTTACACCCAAGGGGATTACAATAGGTCTACACAAGACTGGAGTACCCAACTCCCACCAATCCAACCTCTACACAAGAGGGATCTCAACACAAGGAAATACAAGTAGCTAGGTAATCAAAAGACCACAAACTTCTCTCTCACAACTTCTTATAGAGTGGGGATGACTTTTGGCTCAAGAAGTGAAGTGAGAAAATTCAGTTGTAAAGAAAGTAAAAAAGAGCTTGAAAAATAACTGAAAAACTTTAACCAAGAAAGCACTTTTAGAAAAAGAGAGCTTGAAAACTTTTCTTTTCTTTTGAAACTTGAAAACAATAGAGATTTTTCTTGATTTCAACAAGGGACCAATGACCTCTATTTATAGGGATTAGATAAGAGCAATTCATTATTTAAACTAGGTCAATAGGTCAGATTATAGGCACAAGAAAGTCAGGGATAGCTGAAAGAACCATCTAAATCAAAACCAGAAAACAGATTTCAAGAAACTAGCGTTGGGGGCTGCGGCGGTTGTCGGTCGACCGGCCAGGTCGACCGGCAGTCTATATGGAAAAAGAGCCATTGGACTCGGTCGATCGAAGGCTAAACAAAAAACAAATGTTTGTTCTTTCAGTCGACTGGCAAAACCCGAGGGCAAGGGTCAGTCAGTCGGTCGACCGGTCCGGTCGACCGGCAGATGTGCACAAACGTGCACGCCAGAGCCACAAGGTCCGATCGACCGATCTGGCCTGAAATAGATCCGGTCGACCGCCCGGTCGACCGTTAGGCCTGAAACATTATTTTAGGAATATTTTGAACTTTGAAGAATTTTTAAATTTTTTTAAAATGATTTGATGATTAAGTAGCATGCTATAAGCGATGAGATACATGATTAAAACTAGATGTAAAAATATGAAATATTTTGAGACATGTATATCAATCAAGACATGCACCTAATCCAACTAACCAATACAAAAACCGTATTTTGAAAAGTGGAAATGTGTGTGTGTGTTTTCTTGAGCCAACTTGTCATAACCTTACTCTTTAACAAACTAAATCTTATAAAGTTTTCTAGGTGACTACAAGATCTTCAAAATTTAGGCTTCACCATATGCAATGTTGGATAGCTTGAATCCTTGATCCCGAATTGAGTCAATCTTGAGTCAAAAATACCTTCCTTTAGGGAAGAAGACATCTTGAATCCTTAGAACCCTGAAACACATTAAAACACTAAAATATGATTAGTACAAATAACTATATATATTTTGTAATTATCAAAACTCAAAAATCGGGTGATTGTAACCTTGGGCCAACAGTTGTAACTTTTCATTAATTCAAGAAACTTTTGCAATATACTTTCAACTATCCTCTCTGTACAAGAGATGGCGACTCTGCTGGGAATACTTTCTCTACTGATGAGTAAGTTGTGGTGCAAGGTGATGTCAGTTTCATGGGAAAAATAGTTGAATCACTTGTCGTGGAACTCAACCAGGTAAAGTATGAAAAGTTTCTCTCTTCTAGCTCCAAAAGTCCCAGGGTGGCACAGCAGTACCGCAGGGTCTCTTCGGAGATCCGCTCTCAAGTCTCTTCGGAGACTTCCCCAAAGATGGCCTACTCAAATAGTGCCATTTTAGCTGCATCACATGCGTGGCCCTCGTCAATGTCTCCCACGAGACCCGTGAGGCCAACTCACTGAAGGCCAATCTTTCCACGCTCCTCCTCTCAATATTCCTCAGCTCCAGGTTACCAGGGGTCCCCAATAACTCGTAAGGTGTAACCAGAATGCTGAACGTCGACAAAAGCATTAGCACATCGATAACCAATTGAAGAAGCTGAAAAAACCACATGTCCAGAAGATACAAGACACGAAGTTCAGGCCGCGTCTCTTCTGAACTTCGTTAGACGCGCGAAGTCTCGTCTAGATACCAAAACGTAGAGCTAAAGAAACACACATTTCTGAGACCCTACCTCACAGACGTGGTGTTCAGCAACGCGAGGTCCGTGTCTCTCCTCAGAGACATGAGACCCGCGTCTCTACTACAGAACGGGGGACTCATGAAGTCTGCATTTCTCAAGTGTCGCCAGAAATGCGACAATCAATAATGCGAGATCCGCGTCTCTTATTAGCAGAGACACGAGATACGCATCTCAAAATCAAAATGTGAGAGTCGTGTCTGTTCTATAAAATGAGAACTTCGTGTCTTTGAACCTTTCGCCCTGAGACTTGCATCTCAGAATTACGACGCAAGGTTAACATTCGATCTCCAACGGCTAAGGTCAGAAGGGAGCTGAAAAGTCCTCATCCTCAGAGACTCGAGGCTGGTCTGTTCAATCCTCTTCTGATGGATCTAAGGGACTACTTGACAAAGAAGAGGAGTTTTCATCAAATCACTCCACAATGCTACTGTGAATGGCTGATCACAGTGGTGCTCTCTAAATGCCATTGCAGCTTGCATGTAAGCAAACAGTCAGTGTTCAATCTGTTATTATCTACGTTAGTCTCCCATTCGGCCAAAAGGCGTCGCTCCCGCACAAGGAGAAGCATCTCTGATGCAGAGTATCCTGAAGTTACTGCGAACTTGATAGGTCCAAGCACTATATCAAGCAGAACTAAGGAGAAGTAGCCAATAGTCAGCTCCGACGAGTCTGACACCAAGCTGAAAGGAGTGTATTGGTATATCCGTACTCGAACTGGCGTAATAGCCCCAGCGAACTACAGTGCCCTATTTCGGGGCATTGAAGTAAGCGAATCACACTCTGCCATCACAGAATCACAGGCCTCAAACTTTTTTGTAGAGAAAGAAGCCTTCGCGTACATGGCAGAGACTCCTAAAGAAATGGCCAGGCGCTTTGAACAGCAAGCCCAAGTCCAGAGGGAACAACTTGATATGATTCACGCCAAACAAGAATTTATCGACACCCTTAAGCAGATGTTTTTGCAATTGCTTGAGGATAAGAAGAAGAAGCTAAAGACCAAGACTCCTCCCAAGAAGTCCAGGGGCAAATGGAAGGAAGGAGAATACTGCGTCGATCCTTTGTTCCAAAAGGGAAAGCCCCTGATTATTATTATCGAACTCACAAGGGGTTGAGTGTCAACTCTAACCCCGTCAACCTCTGAGTCTGAAGGGCCCTTATGTTATAATCACTCATCAGCACGTCATCATGGAAGTCAGATGTCAGTGTCGGCAACATCTTCAAAAACCTTTCGGTAAACATGATTTCAACAAGCCACCCGAAAGATGAAGATGAAGAAATGATCCAGTCGATATAGATCCTTGGATCAAGCACCTAAATACTCTCTGGGATATTCGCTTTGAACAACGCGAACCACTTATGGAGGATAAGGTAACCCAGGTTAATCTGGGAGATGAAGCTAATCTTAAACCCATATTTATAAGAGAAAACTTATCACCACCCGAGAAAGAAGATTTAATATCTCTCGTGCGAGAGTATATAAATGTTTTCACCTGGAACTACGAAGATATGCCCGGGCTTGACCCCCAGATGGCTATGCATCACCTTAATATCAATTCGGACACGAGGCCCGTCAAGCAACAACAATGACAGTTCTGCCCAGAGATAATGGAAGCGATCTAGTCAGAAGTCAAGAAGCTTATGGACTCCGGTTTCATCAGGGAAGAACAACACCATGATTAGGTGGCTAATATCGTCCCCGTCACTAAGAAGAATAGGAAGATCCAAGTTTCAATTGATTTCTGTGGTCTAAATGAGGCGTGTCCTAAAGATGAGTTCCCCTTCCGATCATGGATGTCATGATCGACAATATGTGTGGGTTTGAATGGATGTCCTTCATGGATAGGTTCTCTGGATACAATCAAATTAAGATGTACCCTGATGACGAGAAGCATACATCCTTTAAGACACCACTAGGGGTGTATTGCTATACTGTGATGCCTTTCAGATTGAAGAATGTGGAGGCGACATACCAGAGAGCTATGAATGTAATTTTTCATGAGCATATATGTAAAATAATAGAATGCTACATGGATGTTATTGTAGTGAAAAGTCATGCCAAAGGCGATCACATAAAAGATCCGAAGATAGTATTTGATATCATGTGGGCACATCAATTGAAGATGAATCCCACCAAATTCTTCATGGGGGTAGCCAGTGGTAAATTGCTAACATCCAAAAGAATTCACCTCGACCCAGAGAAAGTCCACGACGTCCAGGAGATACAACCTCCAAGGAATCTCAGAGAGCTTAGAGGAATGCAAGGGCAACTAGCCTATATTCGGAGGTTTATCTCAAATCTCTCAGGATGATGCCAACCCTTCACCAAACTAATGAAGAAGGGTTTCATTCATCTGGGACGATGCTTGCCAACAAGCATTCGAGGAAATCAAGTGGTACCTCACACACCCACCTGTCCTTACAGCTTCGGTGTCAGGAAAATCTTTTCTGATATACGTTCGAGTTATGGATCATTTTCTAGGAGCTTTGCTAGCTCAGAATAATGATCAGGGTTATGAGCAGGCAATCTATTCCCTGAGTAGAACAATGATCGGAGTTGAACATTGATACAACCCGATCGAAAAAGAATGATTGGCCTTTGTATTCACTGTCCAGAAGATGCGACACTACTTGGTGGGCCAAATTATACACGTCATATCAAAAGTTAATCCTTTAAGATTGCATATGACGAAACAATCATCACTCAACGGTCGATTGGCAAAATGGGTCATATTGCTCTCCTAATATGAGATGCAATTTTTACCACAAAGAGTTGTTAAGGGATAGGCAGTGGCAGACTTCTTGGCTGAGAATCCAGATCTAAGGACTACCAAATTTTATGAAGATCTCTCAGATGAGGTCGCTGAAATTTGCTTGACCTAGACATCTTTCGAAGGACAGGTGCGGCAACACTTCTTCGACGACGCATCAAGAATGGGTCCTCGAGAAAATATTGTAGCGGGAATGGGGGTAGTATTTGTCTCCCCATAAAACTACGTAATCCCTCGTACATTCTCATTAACTGAATTATGTTCCAATAATGTAGCAGAGTACAATACTCTCTTGATCAGGATGCAAATCACTGATGAGATTGGCGTTAAAAATCTCAAAGCATACGGTGACTCAAAGATCATCATTAACCAGGTTCATGGGGAGTACGAAGTCAGACATGAAGACTTACTATCTTATCATAATGCAACATTCACATGGCAGAGAGGTTCAGAAACTTCTACATCGACCATGTACCTCGCCAGCAAAATGCGCATGCTGATACACTAGAGTCCCTCGTCGCTTCCTTTGCTCTTCCTGCCAGAGCGGCAGAGAAAGTACTCGTCTACAACATCACTTGTACTGTCTGAAACTCGCCCTTGAAAATGATCAGATTCCAATAGGGAACCTTCAAGTCAAAGAAACTCTAGAGACTTCAACAGGTCCAAAGCTCAGGGATTGGCGATTCTCGTACATTAACTATGCATTGTATGACATTCTACCTGATGACCCTAAAGAGGCTGCTGCCATTAGAAGGAAAGCCCCTAAATTCTACTACAATGCGATCATGAGAGCACTGTATCGCCAATCGCATGATGGAATTCTCCTCCGCTGCTTGTCACATAAAGAGGTACAGGAAGCACTCAAAGAGACTCATGACAACATGTGTAAAGCTCACCAACCTGATCCAAAACTTGGAGATCAACTCCAAAGACTTAGATATTATTGGCCAAAAATGATCCCTGATGCCATCGCTTACGCTAAGCGATGCCACGCATGTTAGATCTATGATGACTTCATTCACCAGGCACCAGGACATCTTCGCCTTACAACTTCTTCCTGACCATTGAAATGTGAGGAATGGATGTGGTTGGTCCTATCAGCCCACCTTCATTCAAAGGACACTGATTTATCATAGCCATAACCGATTCTTCTCTAAATGGGCTGAAACTATCCCCTTGAGGGAGCTAAAGACAATCTGACATGATCAAGTTCATTAAACATCACATGGTCTACCGCTTTGGCATATCATGACAGATTGTTCACGATAATGGGCTTCAGTTCGTCAGCCAAGTATTTCAGAGATTCTGCAACAAATTAAGAATTTAAAGTGTGTCTTCAACAACATACTACCCCGTTGCTAACGGCCTTGCAGAAGCTTTCAATAAGACTATTGGGAAACTTCTCAAGAAATTCATCTCGAAGAGCCAACGCGACTGGGATGATAAGTTAGGTGAATGCTTATGGGCTTATTGTTGGCCCAAGGTTACAATCACCCGATTTTATGATTTTTATGATAACAAAACATATATGGTTATTTGTACTAATCAAGTTCAAGTGTTTAACTATATTTCATGGTTCTAAGGATTCAAGGAGTTTTCTTCCTCTAAAAGAAGGTTTTTAAAACTTAAGAAGATACAAATACGAGATTAAAACTCAAAGCACTCGACGTTGCTAATGGAGAAGCTCAGTTGAAGATCTTGTAGTCACCTAGAACCTTGTAAGATATTAGTTTGTGAAAGTATAGAATAAAGTAGTGATGCTCAAGAAGTTACATACACATAATACACGATTTCAAAAAATACAAATTTTGGTAGTATTGTTATTTTGCATGTTTGGTTTTGATACATGTCTCATTTTTTTTCAAAATTTTATAACAAGTTTAGAATATGTATTTCATCACCTATACATCACTACATTATCCATAAACTAATACAAAATATTTAGAAAAATATTTGAAACTCAGAAGTCTTCATAAAAACTATTTTAGGCCAGAATGGTTGACCGCCCGGTCAACCGGTGCCCATTGCAGACCAGAACGGTCGACCAGGCCTTTGGCCAAGGGGCATGCATGTTTGTGCACGTTGTCGGTTAAACGACCGGTCGACTGCTAACCCTTGCGGTCGATCGATTGATCGACCGACTAAGAGACCCTAATTCTCAGTTAGGGTTGATCGACCGACCCGATTGACCGACAGATTATTTTTTCTTTCTAAACTACCGAGCGGACGACCGAGCAGTCGATGCCCAATCGACCGGAGCCAACGAGTCTTTTCTGGATGATCGGCCGGTCGACTGATAAACTGCCATATGGGCATAACGACTAGTTTTTGAATCTGTTTTGATTTTAGTGGATTCCAATGGGCATATTTGGTTTCCAAGTGCCTAAACACACCCCAAATGACCTAGTATGATTTATAAATGATATTTATTTTTCCTATATATATGGGCCAATGGTTTTAGTTTTAGATAAGAAAAACATACAAGTATATAAGTTTTCAAGTTTGTTTCAAAAGAGAAAAGTTTTTCTAGCTTTCAACTCCAAGTTCTTTCTTTCCAAAGCTATTTTCAGTTGGTTTTAAAACTCCCCTATTCTTTCTAACTGAATTTCATCTCTCACTTAACTTCTTGAGCAACACTTCATATTCTACTCTATAGGAAGTTATAAGAGAAAGTGTTTGTGATCTTGTTAGATCACCAAGTGCTTTGTAACCTCAATTAGCTTTGCGCTACCTCTTGTATAGACGGTTGAGTTGGTGGAGTTATGTACTCTGGTCTTGTGTACACGAAATTGTAATTCCTTTGTGTTAGGCCCCTTTGTGGAAGATCCCTTAGAGGATAATAAAATTCTTCATAGTGGTGAAGGCATGGATGTAGAGCGGTGGCTCGAACCTTGGAATAAATTCTTTGCGTTTGCGATTGCTTGTGTCTTGCTCTCTATTATTTTCATTTTTCATACTTGTGTAATTGTTCGTCTGCATTCTATAATTGCTTTTATTCCATCACTTTCATTATCAGTCTATACTCATTTCAACAAGGAGGCAATTGAGCACCTCAACTCATTATCTAGAGGAATCAAAGAGGAGAAGTTCTAGAACCCTTTACAGGAAATTCGGCTTCAATTCTTATTTTAAGTGACCATTTGCATAATTCATCATAAGTAGTTTTAAAATTGTATTGATTAGAAAGACACCTATTCAGCCCTCCTCTAGGTGTATTTCAATTGGTATCAGATCCTTGGTCTTTAGTTTTTGGCTTAACAACTTACTTCTTTCACAAATTCATCTTCATCCACTTTAGTAAAAATGGCCGAAGGTATTAAGATCCCTTCCAAGTTTGATGGCCTTAACTTTCCTATTTGGAAGGTTAAGATGACTGTATTTTTACAATCATTAGGAAGCTGGTTGTAAAAACGGCGACTAAACCCTTTAGTGTACCCATTGGTGATGAGGACACTTAGTCTGATACCACTAAGGAGTTTGATGCAAATGTTAAGGCATACTATGTCTTGCTTTAACCTTTGAATGATCACGATATTGCTAGGGTTATCCATTGCAAATTCGCCTAGGAGATTTGGACATACCCAATAGTCACACATGAAGGAACATCACAAGTTAAAAGAGCAAAGATTGATCTCTTACGTTTCCAATATGAAAATTTCACCATGCATGATAATGACACCATTAATAATATGGTAACAAGATTTACTAAAATAACTAATGGTCTTGCTTCTTTAGGTGATGCCATTGACAATAATTAAAAAGTAAGGAAGGTCATTCGGGTACTTTCACCCTCATGAAAAGTCAATGCTACAACATTGAAGAAGCTAAATGACAAAGAAGAGATGGAGCTCATTGGTCTTACAGGAAACCTTAAGACCCATGAAATAGAGAGGAAGGCAAGGGAAGATATGGCACTACAAAAGAAGAAAGTGGTCACTTTCAAATCCACTCCCACTATTCCGATGATGATGATGAAGAATTCTCCTTCATAGTGAAAAATGTAAGGAGGATATACAACAAGACCAAGTTTAACAATAAAGAAGATGGTAAGGGAAAGAAGACAAGAAGGTCATATGCTTCAATTGCCAGAAGCCGGGCCACATGGTTGCGAAAGTAAACCTTCAACCTTCAAGAAGCCCTACTAAAAGAAGGCTCTCAAGGCTACGTGGGACTCGGAGAGTGAAATCGATAAAGAAGTTGATGCGGAACATGTGTGTTTCATGGCTAATGATAACACACCTACGGTAACATCCGAACCCTCACTTGACGATTGTGAATTAACAATGGATGAATTGGGTGAGACTTTTGAAGAGCTGTCTAACAACTATGATTTTCTTAAAAAGAAGTATTTAAAAATGAAAAAGGAAAATGAAAACCCTTCAAAATAAAATTGTTATTCTTTCTAAAGAAAAAGATGATTTATCTTCCACACTCTTATCCACACAAAAAGATTTTGATGCATATAAAATTTCATGTAAAGCAAAATTTACATTAATTGAAAAAAATGAGATTTCTATTCTAAAAGATAAAATTAATTCTTTAGGAGATGCATTAAAGAAATGTGAGTTTGATAAAGCTAGATTGGAGACAATGTTTCCTAAGAAACTTACTCCAAAGAAACATGTCCATGCCACACATGCTCATCATACTATACATATCCATACTCCTAAATCACAACATATACATACATATCATGCTAGACATACTACACACACCAAACATGTTCACACACACTCCCATCATGCTTTTATTTATGGAAGAGTTTATTCATGTACTTATTGTGGCCAAAAAGGTCACTTAGCCAAATTTTGTTTTGATAGATGATCGGACACGTATATTGAATACATATTGTCACATTACTATGCTTATTATCTAAATAAATCATATTAATCAAACATATTTTTTTATAAAATGTAGGTCCATTACTAAAGGATAGGAAAGAGAAACGAGCCCAAAAGCCCATCAAATCTGATTTAATTCAGAATAAATTCGAAATCAAGTAATCAAGGTAGATCTTAGCAAATCAGAGAGGTTGAAAACTATTTGAAATGGATCTTCCCAAATCAAGTGGTTAAAGCCAACAATCAAAAATCGTTTCATCAAATCCAGGAGTTGAAATAGTGAATCCAGCAAGACAAAAGGGAGTCTAAGCCCACGCCAACTGCATCTCCACCAGGATGTGGCCACTTGGCTACATCCTGGCCGTGGATCCGTAGCTTGTTGGTGGAGATAAGGGGAGCATTTGCTCCCCTTATCTCCTCACTCCTTTCCCTCTGGGGTTTTGCCTATAAAAGGCAGGGTTTTGTACTGAAAAAGGGACCGAAACTTAGATTTAGTTTTTCTCTTTGTTTTTAAGGTTTTAGGCTCTTTGTTAGATAGTATAGAAGTTGTAACTCTATTTTGTAATTTGTAGTTTAGTTCAAATACCAGTGAGAGAGAAGAATTGAGTGATTGTATTCTGAAGATTGAAGTGACATCAATAAAAGGATCAAGTTTTCTCTTCTTCCACTTCATTTCACGGTATGTCTTGATTTATTTACTTGCATTATTTTTTGTCTTTCATGAGTAGCTAAATTAGTTTTCTGGGCTCACTATTATTCCTCTCTCTGATCCTTCTTTTTTTTGAATGGCTTTTGTTGGTCCCGAGATGATACCAATTGTAGGATCTAGAATATACCTCAACACTCAAAAAAGATATTAGCATCACAGAAATAAAGTACTTGCAATAAAAGTAAATTAAATCTCAGAAAGTAAAACAAACGCAAACACAAGAGATTTATCCTGGTTCGGTCCTCGTGACCTACATCCAGTTCCCAAACCACCCGCTTGAGATTTTCCTTTATCCTTTGACTTTATACACCCAAAATCAACACCTGCACACCACTTGACAAATCTCCTTTGCCAAATGTGTACAACTCTTCTTACAACCAAGAAGACCACAACACCTTGTACAAACTCTCTTCAACCCGAAGACGCTCTCGTAAATGCTCCTCTTTGAGTGATTACAATTGATCCTATAAAGCTTGAATCTGTATGTGATATAGGACAAGGGCTATTATAGGTGGACTTTCAAAAATCTTCACAATAGAGTAGGAATTGGTGAAGAAACAGAAAGTGAAAACAAGTTTTCAGAAAACCAGAATTTTGAATAGATTTTTTGGTCAGAAAACTTTTGATTTGAATTGGTATCTTTAGCCTAGATAACATACCTATTTATAGCTAAAATCCATAGTCAGTTAGGGTAGTTATCAGGTCAATTTTGAATATATAACCATTGGATAACGTTAGATAAAACACCAGAAAATAGAAACTCTAACAGTCAGAAACTGTCAATAGTCGACTTAAGATATGGGGTTAATCAACTAGGATAGGCAATTTAGACTGGGTTAGTCGACTACAAAAGATACCAAGTCGACTAGGTCAAGATTAAATCAAAGGATAAGTTTTTGGAAACTGAAACTAGTCGACTAGTAGAGTTTATAAGTCGACTAGGCCAGGTATTAGTTGACTAGGAAAAACTAGTAAGTCGACTAATATTGAGTGCAGGTCAGAAATAGAGAGTTGGTATGTTTTTCAGAACAAAGGTTAGTCGACTAGGGAAAATGTCAAGTCGACTATACCATGTATAAGTCGACTACTAAGAGGTATAAGTCGACTAATATGGCTATGTGTGTGTGTGTGTTCAAGGCTTTTATCATATTATTAACCATTATAATACACATCAAAAGCAACTCTCATTGGGAAGTCTTGAGCATGTAAAACTCTTGAATAGGTTTGTAAGATAAAACTCCATTGATATGTCTTCACAAATGTATCATCAAAAGCAAGTTCTAACATTCTCTCCCTTTTTGATGATGACACTTTGTGTGCATGAATACTCCCCCTGTAGAAAATATGCTATATGTTCTCCCCCTGCAGAAAAGAGGTTATAACAGATATAAAAAAACATGTGTTCTCTCCTATAAAAAAATATATTATAACAAATATATATAATAAATGTTATGAAAATATTTTCTTAACAAACTTCTTATATGGTACCTGAAAGATAGACATTAGAATGGTACCAATCATTATAAGATCAAAGCATTAACCTTTAGGAGACCAAACCC
Source organism: Agave tequilana (assembly GCA_038442645.1). Lineage (NCBI taxonomy): Eukaryota > Viridiplantae > Streptophyta > Magnoliopsida > Asparagales > Asparagaceae > Agave > Agave tequilana. The sequence goes on from JAVJIF010001504.1 coordinate 22,848, forward strand.
AATTTGAATTTGATTTCCATCTGTTAGTATACACATAATTACATGAATTACATATATCATGTATGTATGATGCAATATAAGTATTTTTATCAACAATGCTTAAGTTTTTAGGAATCCATATGAACTTGTTCTTAATTCTTTTTGAAATAATATCAGTATTTCTTTTTATAAAAGAATTATATGGTTTACTAACATATGTAGATTTTTCAAAAATTCCAAGATCATAATGATTACGTGACATCTTTTGACATGATAACAAATCATTTAACTTTCTTTTTCTTGATTAAATTTAGTCACATTTTTCAAAATCTCTTCATACTTCATTTTGAAAATTGATATGTCTTATCTAAAATAGAAATTCTTTCATTTAAAAACATAATTTCTCTTTTCAATAAAATATTATTTTGTAATAAATTCTCATTATCCTTTTTTAATGTTGATATCATTTTTTCAAAATCATCTTTTTGAGAATTTTAGAAGAAATTTGAGAAGCATAACAAGAATTTTCTTTGAAAAGATTTTCATTTTCCTTTGTCAAAACTTTATTCTTTATCTTTTCATTCTTAAGATCATTGTATAATTCTTGAAATGCATCTAAAAGTTCAGAAAATTGTACCTCATCTTCTTCTAGAGCCATGTAACAGATGTTGGCATGTTCAGTGATTTTTTCTTTATCAGAGGAAGAGGAATCACTATTTTTCCATGATGCTTGGTAGTCTTTCTTCTTTCTGAACTTTTTGCTCTTGAATTTATCTTTGTTTTTGAGCAATAGGCAATCCTTCTTCATATGGCCTGTTTTATTACAATTAAAACATTTAAACTTATCTTACTTCAAGAACTTTCTGAACTTTCTTGAAAGCATTGCCATCTCCTCTTCATCGTTATCTGAATTGTCTGTGTCGGAAGATGCATGGAAGGCAAGTTCTTTCTTCTTTGAGAGAGATTGTTGTTCATCCTTCTTTCCGTCTTCGAGTTGCACTTCATATGCCATTAGATTACCGATAAGGTTTTCTAATGACATTGTTGAAAGATCATTCGCTTCTTCAATTGCAGTTGTCTTCTTTTCCCAATCTGATGTGAGTGCACGAAGGATCTTGCGAATTTGTTTGACTTGAGTGTATTCCTTTCCAAGGGATGCTATGGAATTGGTTATGTCGGTGAACCTTGTAACCATTTCTAAGATGATTTCATTCTTCTTCATTTTGAAAAGTTCAAACCTGTGGACAAGAATAGAAATTTTAGATTCCATAACTTTATTTGTGCCTTCATGTGTTACCTGTAGAGTGTGCCATATTTGATTTGCAGAAGTGGCTGTTGACACGTAGTTGAATTCTTCTTTGGTTAAGGCACAGAATAAAGCATTCATCGCTTTTGCATCAAGATTCGCATTCTTCTTTTGATCATCACTCCAAGCGGTGAAGTTGGAACTTGGATTGGTGTAACCTGCTTCTACTATGTTTCATAGTTCGTAGTTGATCGATTGTAAGTAGATCTTCATTCTACACTTCTAATAGTTATAGTTGGATCTGTCAAATAGCAGTGGACGTTGTGTAAAATGTCCTTCTTTGAATTGTGATGAAGGGAACTCCGTTGCCATCCTTGTATTATTGTTGACTGGGTATGCAGGGCTTGTATGCCGGGCCGAGCTCTGATACCAATTGTTCGTCCCGAGATGATGCCAATTGTAGGATCTAGAATATGGGTCAACACTCAAACAAAGATATTAGCGTTACAGAAATAAAGTACTTGCAATAAAAAAAATTAAATCTCAGAAAGTAAAACAAACTCAAACATAATAGATTTATCCTGGTTCGGTCCTCGTGACCTACATCCAGTCCCCAAGCCACCCGCTTAAGATTTTCCTTTATCCTTTGACTTTGTACACCCAAAATCAACACCTTGCACATCACTTGACAAATCCCCTTTGCCAAATGTGTACAACTCTTCTTACAACCAAGAAGACCACAACACCTTGTATAAACTCTCTTTAACCCGAAGACACTCTTGTACAGTGCTCCTCTTTGAGTGATTACAATTGATCCTATAAGCCTTAATCTGTATATGATCATGGATAAGGGCTATTATGGGTCGACTTTCAGAAATCTTCACAATAGAGTAGGAATTGGTGAAGAAACAGAAAGTGAAAACAAGTTTCAGAAAATCAAAATTTTGAACAGAGTTTTTGGTTAGAAAACTTTTGATTTGAATTGATGTCTTTAGCCTAGGATAACATACCTATTTATAGCTAAAATCCATAGTCAGTTAGCATAGTTATCAGGTCAATTTTGAATACATAAACGTTGGATAAAACACCAGAAAATAGAAACTGTCTAACAGTCAGAAACTACCATTAGTCGACTTGAGATATAGGGTTAGTCAACTAGGGTAGGCAATTTAGACTGGGTTAGTCGACTACAAAAGATACCAAGTCGACTAGGTCAAGATTAAATCAAAGGACAAGTTTCTGAAACTCAAACTATTCGACTAGCAGAGTTTATAAGTCGACTAGGCCAGGTATTAGTCGACTAGAAAAAACTAGTAAGTCGACTAATATTGAGTGCAGGCCAGAAATAGAGAGTTGGTATGTTTTTCAGAACAAAGGTTAGTCGATGAAAATGTCAAGTCAACTATACCATGTATAAGTCGACTACTAAGAGGTATAAGTCGACTAATATGGCTATGATGTGTGTGTGTTCAAGGCTTTTAACATACTATTAACCATTACAATACACATCAATAGCAACTCTCATTGGGAAGTCTTGAGCATGTAGAACTCTTGAATATGTTTGTAAGATAGAGGTCCATTGATATGTCTTCATAAATGTATCATCAAAAGCAAGTTCCAACAGTTTTGATGAAAAAACCCAATGAATCATTTGCATGCCTAAACTAAGTCTTTCTTGTTGAAAGTGTTCTTAAAGGCACATGAGGATGGGTTTGGATTTTTAAACTTCTACTTCTTTTAAAAACGTGTCTTGAACTTATTTTATTCTCATACCTGAACTACTTGATGATTTAATATTCACTTCAAGACGATTTCTTAAAGAAAAGAGTTAATTTTTTCAAACTATCTTATGTGCATTACTTAAAACTTTCTAAACTCAATCTTATATTTTTGCCTATGATCAAGTTCAGGCACTAAGGATTTCAAGAGAAGAACACATCGTTGAGTAGTGAGATAGTGAGCCCAGATCTTCTTCGTATATTAAAAAATAACAAATCACTCTTCAAGCTTTATAAAAAATCACCTTTTCCAAAGCCTTCTCTAAATTTGCAATTTTTTTAATCATCTCCTTTCTCTCTATTCTCTTTTTCAACTTAAAAGAAAGACACCGACTTCATTCTTTGTTACTTAACAAAAACACTAAAAAGCTTCTATCGCATTCCTCCTCGTGGACGCAACCCGTTAGCCCAAAGCTACACGGTAATTCATTGCTCTTTCATTTTACAATCAAATTTTGGCGTCGTTACCGGAGAGGGACGGTAAGTTATTCTCTCTTTAAAGTTTACATTTTTGGTTAACCTTCTTTTTTTTTTTTGGTGTACAAATTTAACAATAAGGAATTTTTCCTATAGTGGACATATAAGTGGCTCTGGACTTTGCTCAAGAAAGTAGAGCCCAGAAGCCCTCAGATTTGCTACATTTCTGTGGCAATCTGAGTGAACTATTAACCTATATTTTCTACAGGTTGGCTGAATTACATAGCTTAATATCTGTAGCATTTATTTTCTTGTTTAACTCACTATATATACATTTCTAACACAACAGTAAAAAGTTGATTGTAAATGATAAAAATGATTTAGACTTTGCATTTAGGCACGTGTCTATTTCATTACATTTTCTATTTACTATTGAAGAGTGCTGGAGCTAAGGTATGTGTGCATAGCATTTAGTATAAGGTTCATTCTTATATGAAATATTACTTGAGTGTTACTTTTTTCTATATACTTGTACACTACACTAAATTGATTTAAGGGCTTGTCCTATAAACAAGATAAGGTGGGAAAGTCATTACCCTCCCTTAGCCCACAAACAATCTCCTCGCTCACTAACCCAAGCCTAACTAAAATTGAGTAGACGTTGGCCCTAGGGACATTTCAGACTCAAATAAGAGACTGACTTAAGGGAAAAGTTGATTTGAATTTGACTCTTGCCAAATCGGTGACTAAGGTTAGGGATTGAGGGGCGAAACCCCGAAGGCTGATAGTTTGGCTTAATTAGGCCCGTCGCTTTTGCGCGGATATCTTCCACCAATCTTACCCCTGCCTGGCCGATTAACTTGTGGTCAGATTCGGCAATACACCCCCCGTGGACAGTCTAACCAGTTCGGAGTCATCTAGGTCTAAGGTTTACCCTAACTTAGGTTAGATTTTTTCTTTTTATTTGTTTGTTTTTCTTTGTTTATGTTTGACATTTATTGTGTGATATGGCTTATAACAATAATTTTTCTAATTTTAATGGTAATCTATATTACACTCCGACCTCTTTTTCAGATATTACCAACCCGGCATATCATAACTTTAACCAACCTATGTGCCAGATTGATCTTATCTGAATCAATATAACCCATGCCCTCAATCTTATGACCATAATTTTTAGAATAATTTCAACTCTTCACAGAGTCAATGGGGATTCCCTCCCCCGAGTCCAATTTTCAACCAACTTGTCCTCTTTATCCACCTTGTCCACAGTATTTTTAAGATTCATACTCAGTTCTACCAGTTTAAAACAGAAAATCATTAATCTTGAAAATGAGTATGCGTGAGTCCAAGCAATAATCACAAAATCTGACGTACTCACAATTTTGCCACAAATTCCAAAAAACACTTCATCTTTTCAAGTCCAATCGCAACAAAACGATGAATCAATTAACTATGAAAAGATGCTTGAAGCCATGACTCAGGCTCAAATCGCTTGTAATCATGACATAGATATGATGGTCCAAACTCTTCATTCTCACTGTTTGACCATTTCTGATGTCGCTAACCATTCTGTTAGAGCTAAAGAATCATGTTGTTTTGGAAAATAAAATTCCATTTCAGCACAACCATTTGAACTTGTCCAAACTCTAAATTTTGAAAATGACATTGATAGTTTGGCAAGTTATCCCTTTCCTAAAATTGAACTTGAGAATGAATATGATCCTGAACCTCAACTTGGTGATTCAATTCTACTTGCTGATTCAATAATGACTCCGGTGTCTTCACCTACTTTTAATCTTTTTCCCGAGTCAACATTGAATCCTGTGCCAATTCATCATGAAATTAAATTGCCCATCTTTGATGATCATCATATTGAATTTGACCAATTTCATACTTTTGAAAGTCCCACTGACAAATTGGCAAGTTCTCATTTCTAAGCTATTGAACTCAATGAGAAATGTGACCTAGATTCTTAAATTTGTGATCCAGTTCAAATTTCTAAATTAGTAATGACTTCTGTTTTGTTACCCAACTTGAGTAATATTTTAATGTCAGTTTTGATTCCCACATCTGTCATTCTTGAACTTGAATCCCCAATATTAAGTCACATTCCATTATGGGAAAATGAATGTGGACTTGAGTTTCAACTTCTTGATTTGGACCCACTTTCTGAACCAATCTCGACTCCTAAACCTTTACTTGACTTAAGTCATTTTCCTGAGTCAGTATTAGTTCCTGTACTTTCTAAGTCCAAGTCAATCATTCCATATTTTCACTCTACAATTTGGGACAAGGGTGTTGATAAAATTGACTCCGAAATTATTTGTGAAATTTAAAAATTAAATGGGGTAAAATTCTTAATAAAACTCATTCATGTATACATCATTTTAGTGGGTTATATTAGAGAGATTTCTGGTGGGTTCCTCTGAACTCCGCGAAAATTCGATTAGGCCTCATTTCGTGGACCAATCAGAACACCACCGGAACCACTACCTTAAGGTAATATTTTCCTTCCCTTTCTTCTTTTCATGCATCTATGCATTAATTCATACATTGAGAATAATGCATGAGATCGGTGTGGGGGAGGGTCTAACATAACTTAGGTTTTTTCTTTTTATTTAAAAAAATATTAACATTTTTTTACTTTTAAAAACTTTTTGAAAATAGAAACAATATTTTGACATATTTTTTGTAAGAAATTAAGTCAATTTTAAGGAATAGGAGAATCATAATTAGGATTTCTTATACTTGATCAAAATAAGATTATTTTTTTGATTTTTAGGGTTAGGAAGATAATTTATCAAAGTAATTTAGTCTTGATCTTTACCTTGATGAAATATGCACACTTCATACACTTGCACACTTAGGGTTTAAAAAAAAAGATTCTTATGCCTTAAAAACAATAAAAAAAGAAAAAATATATTTATGAAAGATAAATAAATCTAATTATTGATTAGCTAGGCACTTTGGCCTAAGCAAGCCTTGGTATCTATGCGAAAGGTGATTAGATAAGTTTAAGAAAAATATATATATAAAAATCCTCTGATTAAGCTGGGTATTTGTGCCTGATAAAGCATAAGTATTTACGCCTAAAGTCTGTTCAGATAATAAAATCTTTAGTTTTGAGGCCTTGTTTCCTTAAGTCCATGGGGTATTTTCTCACCCGGTGCCCTAAGATAGTTTGGTTTGGGAGTCACCGATTAGAGGCCCGTTACATGGGCAGATTAGAAAGCCTAATAGAACTAAGGAATAATGCCACAAAAAAATAAAAAAATAATAAATGAATAAGGCATAAGCATTAGAGTTAAGAACCCTTAGTCAAAACTACACAGTCACGATGGTACATATGACTCAGGGAAAAGTAATAGACTAAATGAGAAATACAATTTGACTTCTTATTTTAACTGATGACATGTTTTTGAATAGAGACTAAGTTAGGAATGAAAAGTTTGATAATTCTATAACTTATAGATTATTTGAACTCTTATAAATATACTTCAAATATTTTCTCTTTTCAAAATGCTTTTCAAAAATACTAACATTTTTTCTCTTTCTTTATGGATTTTGTGGGTGCAATCCACTGAAAACCCTCACGAGACAAAACTCGTCCTCTAGGGTAACCTAGAGGTTTAACGGCTTGTTGCACATGCTCAGTACAATTGAGTGACCTGCGAAAGTGGTCTAATAATTAATTAGGATTAGTTTGATGTTTTGCTCGGGGTGAGCAAAAGATAAGTGTGGGGGTGTGATCGGTCACGTATATTGCATACATATTGTCACATTACCATGCTTATTATCTAAATAAATCATATTAATAAGTCCTATTTTTCTTTATAAAATGCAGGCTCATTGCTAAAGGATAGGAAAGAGAAACGAGCCCAAAAACCCATCAAATTCTGATTTAATTCAGAATAAATTCAAAATCAAGAAATTAGGGCAGATCATGGCAAATCAGAGAGGTTGAAAACCGTTGAAATGAATCTTCCCAAATCAAGTGGTTAAAGCCAACAATCAAAGATCGTTTCGTCAAATCTAGGAGTTGAAACAGTGAATCCAGCAATACATAAGGGAGTCTAAGCCCACGCCAACCGCATCTCCACCAGGATGTGGCCACCTGGCTGCGGATCCGCAACTTGTTGGTGGAGATAAGAGGAGTGTTTGCTTCCCTTATCTCCTCACTCCTTTCCCTCTGGGGTTTTGCCTATAAAAGGCAGGGTTTTGTACAGAAAAAGGGATCAGAACTTAGATTTAGTTTTTCTCTTTGTTTTTAAGGTTTTAGCCTCTTTATTAGATAGTATAGAAGTTGTAACTCTGTTTTAATTTGTAGTTCAGTTCAAATACCAGTGAAAGAGAGGAATTGAGTGATTGTATTCTAAAGATTGAAGTGGCATCAATAAAAGGATCAAGCTTTCTCTTCTTCCACTCCATTTCACGGTATGTCTTACTTTATTTACTTGCATTATTTTTCGTCTTCCATGAATAGCTAAATTAGTTTTCTGGGCTCACTATTATTCCTCTCTCTGATCCTTCTTCTTTTTGAATAGTTTTGATGAAAAGACCCAATGAATTATTTGCATGCCAAAACTAAGCCTTTCTTGTTGAAAGTGTTCTTGAAGGCACGTGAAGATGGGTTTGGATTTATAAACTTGTACTTCTTTTAAAAATGTCTCTTGAACTTGTTTTTATCTCATACTTCAACTACTTGATGATTTAATATTCACTTCAAGACGATTTCTTAAAGAAAAGAGTTAATTTTTCAAACTATCTTATGTGCTTTGCTTAAAACTTTCTAAACTCAATCTTATGTTTTTGTCTATGATCATGTTGAGGCACTAAGGATTTTAAGAGAAGAACACATCATTGAGTAGTGAGATAGTGAGCCTAGATCTTCTTCGTATATTAAAAAACAACAAATCACTCTTCAAACTTTATAAAAAAATCACCTTTTTCAAAGCCTTCTCTAAATTTGCAATTTTCTTTTAATCATCTCCCTTCTCTCCAATCTCTTTTTCAACTTAAAAGAAAGACACCAATTTCATTTTTTGTTACTTAATAAAAACACCGAAAAACTTCTATCGCATTCCTCCTTATAGACACAACCCGTTAGCCCAAAGCTACACGATAATTCATTGCTCTTTCATTTTACAATCAATAAAATAAAGGCTTCAAATGATCACACTTGGGTTTGAAATGCGAACATTAAAGGACCCAAGAAAATTTGGGTACCAAAATCAACCTATTTTATTTTTCAAAGAATAATTTTCTTTTAAAACAAAATCAAGCTTTGAAGACAAAACCTCATTTTTCTTCAAAACATGATCAAACTAATTTTTATTTTTCAAAATTTTATTTTCATTTAAAACAAGGTCAGTTGGGGTTTTAATGAATCCATTTCATTTGACACCTCAACCCTCCCTTGCAAAACCATGATTAGTTTAGCAAACAAATTTTCATTTTCTTCTTTTAATTTAAAATTTTTCTTTTTCAAAAGTTTATATTTATTTAACAAGTTTTCACAAAATAGGGAAAGTTCTTCATTTAAGGCATGGGCATCTATATTATCATGATCGTTATTAGAAGCACTAGCACTATCATCTAGATGAGTATCTGAATGTACCTAATGTACCTCAAGGAAGTCAATCCCTTGAACCATATATCAAGCTCCGTTAGACTCATCCACTATGGGTTCCTTCTCCAAAATATGCACCATTTTGTTCCTTGGGAGAAGTCAATGTTTTCCATATTGTAAAAATAGAATCACAATAAGAAACAATAGAAAGATGCTCTTTACTTAGTGTGTGCCTATGTGCCTCCATGGCTTATGTATTGGCCTCTAGGTGCTTGCCATTATCAACATTTGATTTCTTTGTAGTGGCTAGGTAAACATGCAATCCTAGGGTTTTGAGGTATGCACTCATCTTAAACTTTCGCATATCGATGTTGGAAACATCATACATAGGATGGGAGGGGCAATAAAATACATGAGTGTATAAACAATATGTGATCAAAGCATTGCTAGATTAGCTATCCAAGGATCTCACTCCTAGGTGGTTAAACTGAATATCATGAGTGTAGGCTCTGATACCAATTGAAAGTGCACCTAGAGAGGGGGTAAATAGGTGTACTAGCTAATCTAGGACAAATGATGCGGAATAAATAAAACTTAATTGCAAACACACTATGTGTAACCAGAAGTGAGCCCAAATTTTTCGTGAAGGGCTCTGAAAGGACTCTTTTAGATTCCTCTAGACTAAGAGTTGAGGTACTTTAATAAGCTCTCTTGATTGAACACAATTATGAGCACACACAAACTATATCTAGCATATGAACATGAAGAATGTAAAGCAATTCAAGATATAAAGAGAGATCGAGTTGAGAGATAGTGGATCAAACAAAAATACCAAGATATGTTTTAAGGTTCGAGTCATTGCTCTACGTCCCTGCCTTCACACAAAAGGATTTTCACTACGTCTGCACAAGACCTTCCACAAAGGGACCTCCACCAAGGAATTACAACTCAATAGTGGGAGTACACAAGTCTTCTCTTTAACACAAACACCTCTATACAAGAGGGAAGGCACAAAATCTAGTGCAAAGCAAAGAAGGAAATACACTTGGTGATCACAAAAATCACAAACAATCTCTCTTGGTGATCTCAAAGGATCACAAACAATTTTTTTCACAAAAATAAGATCCTATAGATAGGTATAGATTTGATAGAAGTGTGAGAACCAAAGTGTTTTGGAAAAGAAAACACAAAGAGAACACTTGAGAAAACTCTAGATAAGATATAGGAATTTTGGACAAGAACTAGAATCCCAAAACTTGTTTTCTTTTGATTTTCTAAAAACTTTGAAACAAATAAAGATAGAGATTTTAGCACTAAAACTTATTTTGAAAACTTGCTGAAGACTTAGGAGAAGTGGGAAAAAATTTCTCTTAAAAAGTTTTTAAGAAACAAGCCAAGGGAACCCATATTTATAGGATTCGTTGGGATCTAGAACAGGCCCATAATGGCTTGTCGGTCGACCGTTCGATCGATCGTATTGGTTCAGAGGCCTTTCACCTTAGTTTTGATGATGACTAACTTATGAAAGTTAGTTTGCTAATGATCTTATATTTAATAAGTTTCAGATATTGATCAAGATCTTAGTAGGTGATTAAGCTTCAATAAAGAATTCAAAGTCAATTTTTGGAGCTAACCCATGATGATTCAAGAGCTCGAGCGTTAAGATCGCATTTAGTACTCGGATGGAGTCAAGCTCTATAGATCGAGTTTGGATCGAGTCGGCTTGGAGAAAGAATTCTACAAGAAGACTTTAGTTTGTTTAGTTTAGTTTTATTTTTAGATCTTGTATAAAGATAATTAGTCTTGATATGCTCAAATATACACACACGTACAAGATAAATAATTTTTAGTTTTGGTTTAACCATTTTGGATTTTCAAGAACATATATTTTATTTTCATGAATAGATTTTATCTAAAGTAGTTTACATGGTTTATATGTATAGTGGATTCATCAATATACATTGATTGGTTAGAATGTTCAGAAACTTACTTTGATGTATATCTAGTTCATTGTTTCAATTTTTGTTTTTAACAAAACTTAGTTTTGGGATTTTATATCAAAAAAATAGATATCTTTTATATGTGTATTTGATTCTATCCATGCATAATATGCTTCATAAGTGTTTCTTTTCATGTTTTTGTATTTATACTAGTTTTGGAGAAAATGGATTTTCATTTCAAAATTCAAGTTTTGAAAAATATCGATTTTGTTTTAAAGCTTAATTTCTATATCAGAAAAATAGTTCAAATCCTTTGAAATATGTGTTGAATTTTAGTCACACATATTTATTCTTCAAATATTTTATAAGAACTTATTTTTGTAAATTTTATGTGATTTTATGAGTATTTAAGACTAAGTTTTCAAACCCTAAAATCCTATCCTGAGCCTTCTGGAGGTCGACCGGTCAGTCGACAAATGTGCACAAACGTCCACAAGGCTTTGGCCTTTGTGGCTGGTCAACCGTGCGGTCAACTAAGTGGCACTACCCAGCTCTCGGGTAAGCCCATCAACCGGGCAGTCGACCGACAGGCCATTATGCCTTGGGGCTGGTCGATCGGGCGGTCAATCGACAGTGCCTAACAATTTTTTTCACAAGAGTATAAATATTGGTCCTTGAGGATTGTTTTCACCAAGATTTTCAACAATAATTTTTTTCATCTTCTCAAGTGTTTTCAACAAGTTTTAAAAACAAGTTTTAGTGCTAAAAATCTCTATCTTTATTTTATTTCAAAGTTTTTAGAAAATTAAAAGAAAACAAGTTTTGAGATTCTAGTTTTTGTCCAAAATTTTTATATCTTCTCTAGTGTTTTTCTCAAATTTTTTCTTTATGCTTTATTTTCTAAAACACTTTGTTTTCTCATAATTGAGCTATCAATTCTATACCTATCTATAAGATCTTATTTTTGTAAGAAAAATTGTTTATGATCTTTCAAGATCACCAAGAGAGATTTTCAGTTTCAATCCTAACTTAGATTGATAATAAATATTTTCAGACTAACTATAGGAATGAATAATTTGGTGATCCTAAGACTTATAGATTACTTAATTTCCTCAGAATATTTCAAATATTTTCTCTCTTTCAAAAATAAAATTTCAAAAATACTAACATTTTGCTTTTTTTTCTTTTATGGATTTTGCGAGTGTAAGTTACTGAAAGCCCTCACGAGACAAAACTCGTCCTTTAGGGGTAACTTAGAGGTTTAATGACTTGTTGCAAATCCTAGGTACAACCGTGAATTCTATGAAAGTGAGTTAGGTTGGATTAGTTTTTCTTTTTTTTGCTCGAGGACGATTAAAAGATAGGTGTGGGGGTGTGATTACATCTCAATTTTGCATTATTATTGTTACATTTGCACATTTATCTTTTATTATTCTTTATTTAATATTGTTATTAACTCTCTTTTTGATTATGATGTGTTGTTACTTAAATGAGAAGATAAAGATACAAGAAACTTTATTTTATCCCTAATCCTATCTAATTTTGGGTTTCAATTTAAATCAATTTGAAATCAAGAGGCGAAAATGATATATCATCATCTTCATAATTCAAATTCAAAATCAAAAGATATACTTCTAGATGATAGATATCATAAAGCTAATCCAATGGAGATAAGGAGGATAATTTAAATTAAATAGAGTTCAAAATCAATTCAGATTCAGATTCAAACTATACACTTTTTAGTATTCGGATCATAACTTTCGCTATAGATATTCAAATCTAATGATTTAAGATGTTACAGGAAGAAGACTGGAAGGTCTACAACACTTATTTACAATTCTGTCTAATTCAGCTATCTGATGAGTCATATTCAGTAATAAACACGCCAACTTGTCACAAGATGAATTCCCTATTGAATTAGGAAACTTTCTAATTTGTATCCTATTGTGATTTGATTTGAGGCCTATTTAAAGAGATGAAATATCTCATAATCAAGCATCTCCACATCAAAAATCATAACTTAAAATTTTTCTTTTAGTCTCTTCTCAATATTTCTTTTGTAATTTATAGATTCTATTTCTAGATCTAGTTCTAATTCTACTTCTAGTTCAAGCTTTGTGAAGAAGGAGGAGGCTCTCAGTAATTGATAGTAACAGCTCAGTAAACAAGGTTCTTTTGATCTTCTTTTTAATTTTTATTAATATTTATTTGCTTTCTTTATATGCTTTCTTTTACATATTTTCTTAATTTAGTTTTCAAGCACGTGTAGCTAGATCTTTTCTCATAACTTGCTAAGATATCACCACTATCACATCTAATGTCTAGTCGATAACTTGATTAGATCATATACATGCATACTCCAATTTTTATTCTTGAAGACTCATAAGGATAAGTAACTAGGTTAAATACTTTTTAATTGTTGTTCTTAATCTATACTTGATAAAGCTATTGATATTTTAATGTTTAACTTTAATAAGTATTTGGGTTAAAATTTGCTTGTACTTTCTAATGATTTTTCTTACTCTATACTTGACCGACAATCTTGAAATTGTAATGTTACATCTTAATTAGTGCTATTTCAACCCATACTCTATTTTCTATCTTATGTATCTTACTTGATCTTATAGTATAATATAATGTTTGGGATTTGAAATGAAGTAATTATCTATTTAGCTCTAGCATGTATGGTGGTCGATTACTAGTGAGTTATGAACTTTTCTTTTAGGTTTACACTTTGTCCCAATACAATCCATCTTTTCTCTTTTTAAGTTCTAACAACAGAGAAGATAATAAGAAGACAATAGCACCAAAAAGATTTTATCACATCTCTCCTTGAGGTTTGACCTGCTTTAGCCCTAGCTACCGCGGATATATTATGGAAGACAGATACATGCATCCATATATCTCTGTTTTTCACGCAATCAAACAGCCGCGGTGAAGAATAAATATATAAAATCATAAGTAAACTGCGAATATGATCGTAGTCAGTTAAATCCTTACAGAACATATCATAAATTTCTAAAAAAATAATTTATTTATATATGATTAAGCACAAAAATGATATGTCATGAGTTTCACATGATACAATCCTAATATAATTGTAGACTACGACTTAGGTCATTTTATAATAATTGAGAAATTATTTATTGACCACTATGAGCTTAGTCCCATTCATGAAAATTATAATATCTGCGCATAAAAAAATAATAAATGAGTATTCAAATTAATTTAAAACTGTGATTAGGGTCGCAGATTCATAACCAAAAATGTTAAAGATTATTGATGAGGACAACGACCAAGGTCAAATTATTCATATGAATTTTGTGTCTGCCACCATAGTCGCAATCTCGATACAAACGTAATAATTATTTCCAGTGAGGACTACGAACAACAAATTAATGACATGAATAATACATAAAATCTGAAAAAAATATAACCTCTGGCTCACAATCTAAACTTCTCTCTCTAGTTGCATCTGTTTCGTCCATTAATGAAGTTGCACTTGAAGAGATCAGATTCATATTCAGTTGGAGAGAAAATAAGTGGGGCCATCAGCGAGATAGGGTGGCCGGATATGAATTACGATTGGGCTCAACATAAAAAATGACAGGGCGAGAGAGATCTGATACATGTATATAAAAGATTACCCAGCAGGGTCTTTTAGTAATTTTAGATATTTCTAAAGCGGGACCTTATAAGGATTGTCCAGTTCTGTGGAGCATATTATGCCACGTCACCGCCGGCTGAGAGACACTCTCAGCTGTAGGCTGATATACATTTTTTTGATATATATATATATTCTATAAAAGCTAATTTGCAGTTCGCATCATAAACTTCTGAACAAAAGGAAACTTTTTGGATTATTTGGCCATAACTGCTTCAATTAAATATTTAATTTCTTTTTATCACTTCTTCGAATACTCAACTATCACCTATAACACTTATTATTACTATTCACATCCTTTCACAGTATTGGCCTTTTTATAGTGCTTGTAACTAATATATTATAAATATCTGATATCTAAAAAAATATTTGTGCTCTTCTTTTTCAATTTGATTTTCAACCTTCCTGAAACAATTCATTCTTCAATCATCTCTTCCCCATCTTCTTCCTCTGAACACTCAAATTTCAACTTCAATCATTCTCCCACCGGTCCTCTTTCTTCTGGGAATTCTAGTGAATCTGATGGTAGTCTGGACTTCACTCACTACATCAAATAATGTTTTTGTTGGTCCCAATATGATGCCAACTGTGGATCTAATATATGAAGTCAACACTCACAAGAATATTAGTATAAAGGAAATAAATGTACTTGCAAATAAAGAAAAATAAATTACAAAAAGTTAAGCAAACACAAACACGAGTGATTTATCCTGGTTCGGTCCTTGTGACCTACATCCAGTCTCCAAGCCACCCGCTTAAGATTTTCTTTTATCCTTGACTTTGTACACCCAAAATCAACACCTTGCACACCACTTGATAAATCTCCTTTGTCAAATGTGTACAACTCCTCTTACAACCAAGAGAACAAACTCCTTGTACAACCTCTCTTCTACACCAAGAAGACGCTCTTGTACAATGCTTCCTTTGAGTGACTACAACCTTTCCTATAAGCCTTGATACAGTATGTGATCATGGCCAAGGACTAATATAGGATGACTTTCAGAGATCTTCACAAAAGAGTAGAAATTGGTGAAGAATCTGGAAGTGGGAACAGTTTTCAGAGAACCAGAATTTTGAACAAGATTTTTGGTCAGAAAACTATTGATTTTAATTGGTATATTAGCCTAAGATAACAACCCTATTTATAGCTGAACTCTAGGGTTAGTTAGGGTAGTTATTAGGACCATTTTGAATGTTTAAACGTTGGATAACGTTGAAGGAAATACCAAAAAGCAGAAACTGTCTAACAGTCAAAAACTGCCATTAGTCGACTTGAGATATGGGTTAGTCGACTATGTTAGGCAAATTTCTCAAGGTTAGTCGACTATAGAAGAGACCAAGTCGACTAGGTCATGATAAACTCAAAAGACAAGTTTCTGGAAACTGAATCAAGTCGACCAGAACTATATTATATGTCGACTAGGACATCTATTAGTCGACTAGGGGAAAGTATAAGTCGACTAGAAAAATCTATTAGTCGACTAGGTATCCTGTTAAGTCGACTAACAGAGACAAACAGAGAGTTAGGATCTTTTAGGACAAAAGACTAGTCGACTAGGAAATGAGTAAGTCGACTATACTATGTATAAGTCGACTATAGTAAATAATAAGTCGACTAATAGGCTATGATGTGTGTGTGTGTCAAGGCTTTTAACATGCTATTAATCATTACAATACATATCATTAGCAACTCTCTTTGGAAAGTCTTGATCATGAAGAACTCTTGAATAGGCTTGTGATAGAGCTCCAAATGATAGGCTTCACAAATATCTTCATCAAAAGCAAGTTCCAACATTCTCCCCCTTTTTGATGATGACATTTTGTGTGCATGAATGCTCCCGCTGCAGAAAATAAGTTATATTTTCTCCCCCTGTAGAAAATGGGTTATAACAGATATAGAAACACTTGTGTTCTCCCCTGCAATAAATATGTATATATATGATAAATATTTGAAGTATTGTCCTTAACAAACTTCTTATATGGTACCTGAAAGATAAACGTTAGATGGTACCAATCATAAGAGTAAAGCATTAACTTTTAGGAGACCAAACCAATTTGAATTTGATTTTCTGTTAGTATACACATAATTGCATGAATTACATATATCATGTCTATATGATGCAATATAAGTATTATTGTCAAAAATGCTTAAGTTTTTAGGAATCCATATAAACTTATTCTTAGTTCTTTTTGAAATATTATCAGACTTACTTTTCACAAAAGAATTATATGGATTACTAACAAATGAAAATTTTTCAAAAAATTCAAGACCATAATGATTATGTGACATCTTTTGATATGATAACAAATTATTCAATTTTTCTTTTCCTTGATAGAACTTAGTCACATTTTTCACAATATCTTCATATTTCATTTTGAAAACTGACATTTCTTTATCTAATACAGAAATCCTTTCATTTAAAGACAAAGTTTCCTTTTTAAGCAAAATATTTTCTTTTATAAAATTCTCATTATCCTTTTTCAATGATGATATTACTTTTTCAACATCATCTTTTTGAGAATTTATAAAAGAAACTTGAGAAACATAACATGAATTTTCTTTGAAAAGTTTTTCATTTTCCTTTAATAAAACTTTATTTTTCATTTTTTATTCTTTAGATCATTGAATAATTCATGGAATGCATCTAAAAGTTTAGTATATTATACCTCATATTCTTCTAGCGCCATGTAACAGATGTTGGCATGTTCAGTGGTTTCTTTTTCGTCAGATGAAGAGGAATCATTGTTTTCCTATGATACTTGGTAATCTTTATTTTTCTGAACTTTTTGCTCTTGAATTTACCTTTATTTTTTAGCAAAGGACAATCCTTTTTCATATGACCTGTTTTATTGCAATTAAAACATTTAAATTTACCTTACTTTAAGAATCTTCTGAATTTTCTTGAAAGCATTGCCATCTCATCTTCATCGTCATCTGAATTGTTCGTGTCTGAGGATGCATGGAAAGCAAGTTCTTTCTTCTTTGAGAGAGATTGTTGTTCATCCTTCTTTCTTTCTTCGAGTTGCACTTCATATGTCATTAGATTACCAATAAGGTTTTCTAACGACATTGTTGAGAGATCATTCGCTTCTTCGATTGCAGTTGTCTTCTTCTCCCAATCTGATGTGAGTGCACGAAGGATCTTGTGAACTTTTTCGACTTGAGTGTATTCCTTTCCAAGGGATGCTAAAGAATTGGTTATGTCGGTGAATCTTATAACTATTTCTGAGATGGTTTCATTCTCCTTCATTTTGAATAGTTTAAACCTGTGGACAAGAACAGAAATCTTAGATTCTTTAACTTTATTTTTGCCTTCATGTGTTACCTGAAGAGTATGCCATATTTGATTTACAAAAGTGGCTATTGACACACAGTTGAACTCTTCTTTGGTTAAGGCACAGAATAAAGCATTCATCGCTTTGGCGTCAAGGTTCGCATTCTTCTTTTGATCATCACTCCAAGAATTGTAGTGGGTAGCCGGTTTGGTGTACGATGCTTCTACAATATTTCAAAGATCGTAGTTGAGCAATTGCAAGTAGATCTTCATTCTACACTTCCAATAGTTGTAGTTGGATCCGTCAAATAGCGGTGGACGTTGTGTAGAATGTCCTTCTTTGAATTGTGACGAAGGGAATTCCGTTGCCATCCTTATAGATTGTTGACTGGGTATGCAGGGCTCTGATACCAAATGTTGGTCCCGATATGATGCCAAATGTGGATCTAATATACGAAGTCAACACTCACAAGAATATTAGTATAAAGGAAATAAACGTACTTGCAAATAAAAAAAACAAATCACAGAAAAGTTAAGCAAACGCAAACACGAGTGATTTATCCTGGTTCGGTCCTTGTGACCTACATCCAGTCCCCAAGCTACCCGTTTGAGATTTTCCTTTATCCTTGACTTTGTACACCCAAAATCAACACCTTGCACACCACTTGCAAATCCTCCTTTGCCAAATGTGTACAACTCCTCTTACAACCAATAGAACAAACCCCTTGTACAACCTCTCTTCTTCACCAAGAAGACGCTCTTGTACAATGCTTCCTTTGAGTGATTATAACCTTTCCTATAAGCCTTGATACAATATGTGATCATGGACAAGCGCTAGTATAGGATGACTTTCAGAGATCTTCACAAAAGAGTAAGAATTGGTGAAGAATCTGAAAGTGGGAACAGTTTTCAGAGAACCAGAATTTTGAACAAGATTTTTGGTCAGAAAACTATTGATTTTAATTAGTATATTATCCTAAGATAACAACCCTATTTATAGCTGAACTCTAGGATTAGTTAGGGTAGTTATTAGGACCATTTTGAATGTTTAAACGTTGGATAACGTTGAAGGAAATACCAAAAAACAGAAACTGTCCAACAGTCAGAAACTGCCATTAGTCGACTTGAGATATGGGTTAGTCGACTATGTTAGGCAAATTTCTCAAGGTTAGTTGACTATAGAAGAGACCAAGTCGACTAGGTCATGATACACTCAAAAGACAAGTTTCTGGAAACTGAATCAAGTCGACCAGAACTATATTATAAGTCGACTAGGACATCTATTAGTCGACTAGGGGAAAGTATAAATCGACTAGAAAAATCTATTAGTCGACTAGGTATCCTGTTAAGTCGACTAACAGAGACAAACAGAGAGTTGGGATCTTTTAGGACAAAAGACTAGTCGACAAGGGAAATGAGTAAGTCGACTATACTATGTATAAGTCGACTACAGTAAGCAATAAGTCAACTAATAGGCTATGATATGTGTGTGTGTGTCAAGGCTTTTAACATGCTATTAACCATTACAATACATATCATTAGCAACTCTCTTTGGGAAGTCTTGATCATGAAGAACTCTTGAATAGGCTTGTGATAGAGCTCCAAATGATAGGCTTCACAAATATCTTCATCAAAAGCAAGTTCCAACAATTTTATCTAATCCTCCTCTTCATGAGGATGATGAAGTTTTCATGGGGCCTAGTGAGGACTGCCACTTAACAAAGACATGTTTGATGAAAGCATGTCCTCTGATGCTGAAAGCCCACTTTCTCTGAGCATATCCTATGAAGGTTTTTCTGACACGGATTGGAAGAAGAGCTTAATACAAACGATTCATTCTGAGAGTTTATCAATGAACCAAATTACCCTAAAAAAAAGAAAGAAATCGAAGACGATAACTAGCTGGTCGACGAGGGAGAAATGAGGAAAGAATAATAAAAAGGAAGACGAGGAGAATGAAGATGACAAATCTACTTATGATAGTGATGACGACGAAGATTAGGATTTTCTGCTATTCTTTTAAGAGCTTTTAATGCTCTTTTTTGTAATGTCTCTTTCTGACCATATTATGTTATGAATAAAATTTAGTTTTGCATCTCAATTGTGATCATGGTCATATTACTCAGATAATAATTACTCTCATCTAAAATAACTGTGATTTTGATCGGAGTCCATAATTAACTATATTGATACATGAAATGCGACCATGGTTGCAGTCATAAAAAAGTTTGATCGTTGTACATTCAATCAAGTTAAAAATTGTGACCATAATCATAGTACAAATTTAACTATATAAACAGATGATACTGCGATCATGATCGCAATCCTCTCAAATCAGTATATTTCACTATATATCACGAATTAAAAAACTGCGAGTAGGACGCAGTGTGTAACACAAATACAAAGTTCTTCTCACACATGAAAAAGAGACAACATTCACATTGAAGAACAAATATATAAAATCATAAGTAAACTGTGACTATAGTTGCAGTCCTTATTCACTGTTATTTCATTTAACCTAGTGAAAAACTCATCCACAATATGCTATCGTTAAGCACTGTGATCATAGTCGTAGTCTTTTTTTGCATGCCAATTTTGATCATTTATATGTGGCATGTGAATAAGTAAATTGCGACTATGTTCACAGTAAGTAAAATCCTTACGGATCATATCATAAATTTCTACAAAAAGAATTTATTTGTATATAAATTAAGCACAAAAAATGACATATTTATGAGTTTCACATGATACAATCGTATATATA
The DNA here is from genome assembly GCA_038442645.1 of Agave tequilana. Classification (NCBI taxonomy): domain Eukaryota; kingdom Viridiplantae; phylum Streptophyta; class Magnoliopsida; order Asparagales; family Asparagaceae; genus Agave; species Agave tequilana. Next base: position 43,483 of record JAVJIF010001504.1, read on the forward strand.
ATTGTAGACTGGACTAAGGTCGCTTTTAAAACTATTGAGAAATTATTTTATTGACCACTACGAGCTTAGTCGCATTCCTGAAATCTATAATATCTGTGTATAAAAAAATTAATAAAGAAGTATTCAAATTTGTATCGTTATTTAATGAAGTTACACTTGAAAAGACCTAATTCATATTCAGTTGGAGAGAAAAATGGGTGGGGTCAGCATCGATATGGGGTTTCCGGGTATGAATTATGATTGGGGCTCGAGATAAAAAATGACAGGGTGAGAGAGATCTGATACATGTTTATAAAAGATTACCCAGTAGGGTCTTTTAGTAATTTATTTAGTTCTAAAAGCGGGGACACTATAAAGATAATCCAGTTCTGTGGTCCATATTACGCCACATCACTGTCGGCTGAGATACTTTCTCAGTTGTTGGCTGATATACATTTTTCTGTATATATATATACAAAAAAATGTATATCAGCCGACAGCTGAGAGTGCCTCTCAGCCGGTGGTGATTGATCAGGGGAAACCATGCACGAAAATGTATGTTGTGAAATCAAAAGTTAAAAGTGCGTGCTTTGGCTTCCTCGATATTTCTGTTATAGTATAAAGGCTAAACGGATCGAATCCACAGGGACGGGAAACGATAGAAGCTTTACCAGTCTATACACGTATGTGTTAAAGTTTCTTCAACATTTTAAAGAATCAAAGAAAACAAAACAAAACGTGGAAAGAGAAGAATATAGCGAAACACGAAGAAGTGGGAAACATAGAAAAGATGATTTTTGTGATTTTTGATATATTTTTAAAACAAAGTAAAATGAAAAGAAAACTAATGGCTACTAGCTACTAATGGCTCCACTAACTATGCTAACCTCTTAGTGATAGTTGGCTCACATATATCCTTGGCCATCACTAGTCCTTGGTTCAAGAGCGTTTCAAAGCATGACCCATAAGGTAACTCATCACATCTAAACTCAACAAACAAGTGCAAGCTATACTTAAACCATCAAAACTAAATAAGATCAAGCATGGAATAAAGTAATGTTAGCATGTTAGAGAATTAGAATGTTAGAGTGTTAGAATCCATCATCATGAGCTATCAATGGCTCTTGCAAGAGCAAGACCAAGTAGAGGCTATTAGATTCATGTGGATTATCAAGTAAGAAGTTAGCAAGTTAGTAGTTAGTAGTTAGTTGCCACAAGAAAAAAATTAGCTAAATATGCAAAAGGAATTAGAGAGAAGAAAACAAGGAGAGATAAAGAGAGAACCTTTCAGAGATTGTCTCCTTCTCCTTCCATTACAAGTACTCTTGCTTTTCATCCATGTACTACTTTCTTTCCTATTACAAGATCTACAACAAATGAAAAATACAAAGAGGAACAGAAGAAGAATTAATCTAAACTACCCTAAAAACTATAACATGAAGAAGAAAACCCTAAAAACTATCCTCCAAAACTCCTTCTCTTCTCAGCTCTGGGAATCCCAAGGTATATAGGTGAAAGGGGGCACCAGGGAGCGTGTACGGAGAAGCGCGTCAAATCACGACGCATGGCTCCATGCTATTGCCACAAAAACACGGCTTTTGCCGTGTTTCCATGGTAATCCTGGGGCCGCACGTGAAGCGCCGCCTACTACGCGCTCCCCGCTTGTCCCCCTATTGGTTGTACTTCTTGGATTCTGGATTTGGGCACCTTGGTTTGACAAAACCACCCTCCAAGATCAATGGCTATTTTTCTAGACTTTTAATCACCTAGTAAATGGGATTTTGGGGTTCTTCTTCATTTCATGTCATGGACCTAGAAACATACAAGAAATGTGTTATTAACAGGATTTAGTATTAAATAAATGTGAAGATGTGGTATGAAATATGCAATTTTAGATACTAATCACATCCCCATACTTATCTTTGTTCGTCCCGTGCAAAATAGAAAAAATAACTAAGAAGATTATTACACCACTTTTGCTGGTGACGCGATTGCACTGAGCGCGTGCAACAAGCCTTAAACGTCTAGGTTTTCCCTAGAGGAGGAGTTTTGTCTCCTGGGGGTTTTCAGTGGATTACACCTACAAAATCCATAAAGAAAGAAATCAAATGTTAGTATTTTGAAAACGCGTTTTAAAATAGAGAAAAGTGTTAAAATATTTTTGCGAAAATTTAGGTGATCCAAGATCATAGGTTAATCAGAAATTATTCTTCCTTAAACTAAGTCTAAATGCAAAATCTTATTAAAATTGAATCGATTCTTTGATCTTTCATAAAACTCTTAAAAAAATATGCACTATGTGAACTGTGAAGATTTTTGAGATATTGATTCAACTTTTATGTCATTTATTTATATCATTTTTTTCTTTCCTTAATTTTCTTAGGCTTTCTAGCTTACCCAGGAAATGAGTTTTTATCCAGTGACTCCCAAACCAGATAGTTTTAGGGCACCAGATGAGAAAACATCCCTCGAGCTTAAGGACTCGAATAAACAAGATTACAAAACTAAAAGGGATTATTTTATTTTTGTCCACCGTTTTAGGTGTGAATAATCATGCTTCCCGAGGCATAACTACCCAGCTTCAATAAGTGATTTTATCATCATTTTTTAATATATTTTTTATAACATTTTCAATTTTTGGTTCAATCCAAAAAAAATGTAAGTGTGAAGTGTATATATCTAAGGCAAAAAAATTTTAAATCAAATTATCTTTCCAATCTTTCTTCCATATCCTAAAATTTAAAAAAGATCTGTTATTTTGACTCGGTTTAAAATTTCATAAGTTTAGGTCTTCCTAGTTCCTAAGATAATCTTAATTTTCTTAAAAATAAATCAAAACTATTTCTCTTATTTCAAAAAGTTTGTAAAAAGAAAAGAAAAGAATTTTTATACAAAAGAAAGTCTAATTTTTAAAAAAAGAAGTGTAAAAGAAAGAAATTTAAAACTAATCTACATTAGTAAACCCTCCCCCACACTTATCTCATGCATTGTCCTCAATGCATCGTGAATATGTATATACATGAAACAAATGAAATGGGAAAGAAAATTACCTCGTGGTGGTGGTTCCGTTGGTGGTCTAATTGGTCGACGAAATGCGGCCTAACTCAGAAATTATGGATCTTGCAGAAACCCACCAGTAACCTCTCTAATAAGACCCAGTAAAAGAATGATTGAGTGAATGGTCTTATTTAAAAAATTATCCCCATCTAATTTCTAATTTTAAAAATAATTACTGTGTCATTTTCTTTAACTTCCTTGTCCAACAATGAAGTGTGATTTTGGGAGATGATTGATTTGGACTCAATTGGAACAGGAACAAAAACTGATACTGACTCAAGAATTTGACTCAGATCAAGTCGAGATTCAAAGGGGGAGTCGAAATTGGTTCAAACATAGGATCCAGACCAAGAAATTGACATTCACACACTTTCTCCATCAATAAAGTGTGATCATAAGATATTGGTGTTTCAATTTCACGGTGTACTGTACAGAATTTAATGTTGACTCCGGAATAGAGAAAAAATCTGGTGAAGATACCATAGTCATTATTGAATTAAAAAAGTAAAATGAAATTACCAACTTGAGGTTCAGGATCACTTTCAAGCTCAAATTCAATTTTAGGAAAAGGGTAACTTGCTAAAATGTCAAGATGGTTCTCAAAATTTTGGGCAAGTTCAAATGGATGTAATGAAATTGAATCTTGATTTTTGTCCACAGAAGGAATGTGAATGAGTGAAATGATCGATTCAAGTTCAGCAATTATGGGAATCAAAGCGGGCTCAAGAATGTTACTTAGTTTAGGAAACACTGCAGGAGTCGATATTGATTCAAGGATTAGACTCGAATCGCTAAATTGAAGCTCAGATTCACATTCATCTTCAAGCTCAATTTCAGAAAATAGATAATTTGCCAAACTATCAAGAATATGATGCTAGTCAAGTTCAGGTCGGTATGATGAAATTGAAGCTAGATTTTCAAAATGACATGATTCTTGAGTCATATGAACATTTAATGGACATGGAAAGTAATTCATATTTTGTATTATTCGCCCGGTCTCTTGCACGAATTTCATAATTTTTTCTCACAATAATTTTTCTTTGAGTGGTTCTGGAAAGAACTATATAAACTTTAAAAAATTTTGGACATGATGAGGCCACCATGTTTTCAAATTATTTTTGGGCCTCTATCACTTCTTCCAAACTCCTTTACAATGATGATTTTTCTTCAATTGGTGGTTCAGAAAAGGAGGATGTGAAGTAAATTTGGGGAATGAATATTGTGAAAATTGTGAACAATGTGGTTGAAAATTTGACTCGTCGGAGGTCAATCTCCATGAACTTTGTGAAGAGTGGAAGTTATTTTGAAAAATATAGTCATAGGATTGGGGACATGGGTCATATTGAGTCGGATAATCCCAATTTGGCATATATGGTTGGTTCATATTGTACATAGTCGGATCAGAGTTATCCGAGTCAAATAAACTTGGGTGAAATATGGATTCATATTAAGATTGAAAAAATTATTGTTGTTAAAATCTATTTCACAAAAAATTTACAAAAAAGAAAAACAAACAAACAAACAAACAAAGAAAAAGAAAAGAAAACAAGCCTATGCTCGGGTTGACTTAGACCTAAACGACTCCTAACTGGTTAGATTGTCCACGGATGGTACATTGTCAGAATCTGACCACAAATTAATCGGCCTGGTAAGGGCAAGATCAGTGGGAGATATATGTGCCGGAACAACGGGCCTAATTATATCAAACCACTGTTCTTTGAGGTTTCGCCTCTCAATTCCCAACCTTGGACACCGATTTGACCAGAATCAACTTCTAACAACTTTCCCCTTATGTCATTCTCTTAAATGAGTCCGAGATTTTCCTAGGGGCCAACGTCTAGCAATTTTTATTAAGGCTTGGGTTGTGTGAGTTGGGAACTGATTTTTGGGCCAAGGAAGGGTAAAGACTTCCCCACCTTATGTTATATTGAGTGTTGCCCTTAAGTTCAATTAGTGCAAGTGTGCAATATAGATAAGAATGAACACACAAAGCGAGTAAGTCACCCACGTGTTTGTTCTATTATATATTCAATGCCATATGTACACCTCGGTCCAGATCACAACAACACAAGAACAAAATGCAGTTTATTGAATGAAAATTAACACGTGCCTAGATGTGAATGCCTAAACTATTTTAAAACATCCAATTACCATATTTTAGTTCTTAAAATTATTACAATGCACATGTAATATAAACAGAAGCTAGCAGTAAAATATAATAATATATAAGAATTTACCCAACCATACAAAAGTAAGTGTGAATTTTTGCAATGCTAAAAATTTGACCGCACTCCAATAACAAAGAAAAGTTAACAAAAAATGTGAAATCAAACTATTCCCATCCCCGACAATGGCACCAAAATTTGATCAGGGAAAAATCTTGCACGAAAAGTGTATGTTTTAAAATCAAGAGTTAAAAGTGCGTGCTTTGGCTTCCTCGATACTTCCGTTATAGAGTAGAGGCTAAACGGGTCGAATCCGCAGGGATGGAAAGCGATAGAAGCTTTACTGGTCTATTCATGTGTGTGTTAAAGTTTCTTCAATATTTTAAAGAATCAAAAGAAAAGAAAAGAAAAGGTGGAAAGAGAAGAGTACGGTGAAACATGAAGAAGTGGGAAACATAGAAAAGATGGTTTTTGTGATTTTTGATATATTTCTTAAATAAAGTAAAATGGAAAGAAAACTCATGGCTATTAAATACTAATGACTCTACTAATCATGCTAACCTCTTAGTGATAGTTGCCTCACATATATCTGAAAAACACCTAGAGGGGGGTGAATAGGTGTAATTGCTAATCTAATAACTTTTTAAAACAAGTATGAATGAATGATGCAACGATCTCTCAAAACAAGACTAGGAGCCGTATACCCGGTGACGGGTTCTGAACTCCTTCCTCGTGATTCCTCTAGATATGAGTTAGAGGTGCGCAATGCAATCTTGTTGTATGAGATTTGATCGACAAATTATCAATGAATGAATAATAGGCAATGATGAAGTGCACACAAGATATATCACAAGTAAATGAAACAATATCAAAAACTAGAAGCAATAAGTAATAGAGAGCAATTTGAAAGTAAAGCGAAATAGAGAGCAAGAGCAAAAGGCAATCACAAACACAAGTATTTGTTTCGAGGTTCGAGCCACCGCTCTACTCCCCGCCTTCACCTCCGTGAAGGGTTTCCACTATCCACCGAGGACTTTACAAGTCTACCGAAGACCGGAGCACCGAACTCCACCACTTACAAAACCTCTACCAAAGAGGTATCTCCACAAGAGTAACAAAAAGAACAAGTAACCAAGTGATCTCAATAAAGATCACAAACTCTTTACAACACTTCTCTTTACAACTTCCTTATAGATTGAGGATTAGAATTTTGGCTCTTGAAGTGTAGTGAGAAATAAATTCAGTTGTAAATGAAATTTTCTTGCTAACACAACCGAAAAAACAAAGCCAAGAATGAATTGAAAATAGAGAGCTTTTGAAACTTTTCTTTTCTTTTGAAAATATTGAAAACTAGGTATCTTTCTTGGTGTATTTGCAAGAGACCTATCTCCTCTATTTATAGGGAAAGGAAGGGATTAAAACTCATTTATTTTAAGCTAATTTGATCAGAAAATAATCCACAATACTCAGAAAAAGTCTGCCACAAAAACAGTCCTAAAACAGATTTCAGAATTTCACCAAAGAGGAAAGAGCCGTTGGCAGCTGGCAGGCTTAGCGGTCGACCGGTCCGGTCGACCGTCCGTCCTACTGGCATATAGCCGTTGGGCTCGGGTCGACCGACCGGTCGACCGGCCTCAAGAAGGAAACACAGTTTTGTATAGGCGGTCGACCGATCGGTCGACCGACAAAAAACAGAGAGCAGAAGTTTTCGATCGGTCGACCGGTCGGGCGACCGACAAAAAAACAGAGAGCAGAAGTTTTTGGTCGGTCGACCGGTCGGGCGATCGACAGTCGTGCACGAGCGTGCACGTCCTGGACACAGGATCCAGTCGACTGGTCCGGTCAGCCGGTCAAGCCTGAAACAGAAAAACTGAGAGGAAATGTAACACCCCGCTTCCGGAATACGTACTTAGTTGTGTATTCAGATTTTTTGATCGTATTTTTCGATTTACTTCCTGTATTTATTTTGTATTATGAATTATTTATATGATCGTTTTGTCTTGGATCCGGATTCGTGGACTCAGAGTCTGCCCTTCTCTGAACCGGGGACCCGATCCTAGTATATTACTCAATTTGGTCTTTCCAGTATTAAGATTTGACCGATTTTAATTTCAAACATCATTTTCTGATATTTTAGATTTTCTATGATTTTCTAGAATTTTTCTGAATTAAATGGAAAATTTTCAAAACCGGTGTCGACCGGCACCGCCGACTGATTCTCAGATTTTTTAATTTACAAATAGATTCAAATTTTGAGAAACCGCTTTCACATATATTTTTAGAATAATATTTACTATCTTAATTCATTTTTTGGGAATTTTCAGAATTTATCAGATTTCTGCCAGATTTGGTGTCGACCGATATTGGCGGCCGATTCCAGGATTTTTAATTTAAAAACTTTAAAGAATTTCTTAAAACGAATTTCACCATGATTCTTAGAATAATATTCTTGATTTTTGAGAATTTTTGCGGATCGTTCCGAGATACTTGATTTTCGGACGATTTCGGTATTTTTCCGAAAGTTTTCCGCATCTGCAACCGAATCCCGGGAATCCGCTACTCTAATTATTTTCACTTTTTCTTCCAAGAAAATATCTTCCTTTTTTCATTTTCTTTTCCTTTTTCCTTTTTCTTTCCTTCCTTTTCCTTCCACCAAAATTTACAAACTTCTCCATTCTTCCATTATCTTCTACATCTTTCCTTCAAAAATATCTCCTCCACCAAAAATATCTTCTCCAAAATATCCCAAACCACTCAAACTCCTCTCCCATCACCATGGCCGGCCAAAGAGCCACTTCACCTCTCCATTTTACAAAAAACCCCCTCCCTAAACATTTTTTACATCACCTTCACAATTCCAATTCCTATATAAACCTTTCCTTCATCTTTCCACTTCATTTTTTCTCTTCACCAAACTTTAACCACCACCAACTCCTCCTTCATCTCCACCACAACAACAACTACTACAACTTCTCTAAATCCCTACCTTCATCTTCTTCCTCCTCCATCTCCATTTAAACCACCACAACTTCAACAACTCCACCAAAGCCTTCACCTTCTCCTTTACCTTTTCCAAAACTACCACCTCAACAAAACCTCTCCACAAAACCACCACCCTATCATCTTCTCTAGGGCCGACCACCCTCCTTGGATTGGGGCCGAGCTCTTCTTCGTCGGCAACATCTCCGATGATTATTCCAGTAATCGTTCACGATTATTCCGGTAATCATTCCGGTGACAATTGCAACGACATCTTTTCTTAACCTTTTTCATCACTATCCCCTCTTCTATTCTCCACCACCATCTTCACTTCCACCATCACAAACACCACCTCCATCTCCATCACTTCAACCTCCAAACATCACCTTCATCATCACCTCCTTCATCTTCACCAAATAACACCACCACCCCGAAATCACCTTTCCCTTCCTCTCTTCCTCTCTATTGATTGCTGACGCGGATCTTCACCCCGCGTCTAGGAAATTTCTTAACGCAATCCGCGCGTTCCTATATTGACGCGGCAAGGAGCCCATGCCCGTGTTTGTGTCCTTCTCGTATCAACACAACGCGGAGCCCATGCCCGCGTCTGTGCTCTTCTTGTTTTAACGCGACGCAGAACCCACATCCGCGTCTGCGTTCTCCTCGCGTCCTGACTTCAACGCAGGTCTCGAACCTCGTGTTTATGGCATCTATGCGACGTAAATCCCGTGTCTGCTATTCCCGCGTCCGAGACTCCCGCGTCTGCGACCCCTGCATCTCACTCTCAAACTCGCGTCCCCCTGTACATACTCTCTCTCTACGTACTCTCTCTATGTACTCTCTCTCTCTCTCTCAACATGGACTTCTTTCTCTAGCTCTCACATTCTCTCTCCTCTCTCTTTCTTTCTCTCTCTTGATTTCCTCTTCTCTCTATCACCTTCTCTCTAACGCACTGACGCGTTGATTTCCTGGATTCCAGAGATCAGGGATTTTACTATGTTTTCTGAAGACTTAGGCGAGTGTTCTCGCTTTCTTCTTGACTTTCCCATTTCATCGGTCGACTTGTATTATTCACGATTTATACTGTTTGGAACTAACACCTTCTTTGATTGTGTTCAACTATTGTTCTATCACTTGACAAGCTTGATATATTAATACTTGTCATGCTTTTTCTTGATACCTACCATCTACATGCTAATACCTGACACCTGTCTGTATTACTTGACAACTGTTGTGTCATCACCTGACACCTGACATGCTACTACTTGACACTTACTTCTTGCTATGACATGAATTATCACATGACTCCTGGCATATTAATACTTGACCTGTGATTATCATATTTACGGGAATCCTGCCCTGTTATCCTGTATTATATACAGTGACCTGTACTCCTGTTATACATGTACTCATGTACACCTGAATTCCTGATCATGTCCTGTTCTTGCTATTCCCGTAAATTGATAATTACATATTAAATTATTATAAAATTACATATTAAATTATTATAAACTTGCACCTGGTTTGGGGGAAACTGATGGGCCCTGATTAATCATGTTTATGGTGGTCTTATCGAGCGGCGCGTGGCCACATACTTGAGGGATCCCTGGCGGCCACCAGGAATTCCGTGGGGTCTGCTGGCACCCTACTCCTGTTTATTCTTGCCGGGTATGCACACGCCCTAGGCCTATTTCTATGGGATCTGCGATACTCTATTCCTGTTCGGGCGTAAATAAGTCCCGGTACCTAGCGGTACGTTCCGGCTCAGCACCGGATACTCCTAGACCGTTGTCCTGGGCATGTGCGGGGCCCATCCGAAACATGATTCATCGAACTTTATCAGTTTCCCAATAACTTGCTATATAAGTTGTAAGCGAAAGTATGTGGAGTGGGACACATACTGAAGCCTAGACCTTAGACGGCCCCAATTATAATAAGATGCCAGCTGTGAATCTGTAGTATGCTTTGCCAGATTTGATTGTATCAGGTTTTACTTCAGATTTCTGGATTTATGATTATTATACTATGCCTGCTTACTTCTTGCTTCATCACCCGTGTTCTATTCCATTAGTCTCCTGTTCTTATCTGATCATGCTATGAGTCTTCCCTACTTGGTATCATTTGCTGTATATCTACTTGCTTCTGCATGTTTGTGCCACGGCACAGTTTTCATGTTTATGATCCAGATTCATCGATACACATGTGCATACCTATGCTCGCCACCTGGCTTTCGCATCACCACTCGCCGGGGAGTTCTGACTCCTCTGGATCCTCGTGTCCAGGTTTTGGAGCTTGGAGCGTGTGGATTCTCCCTGTTGCTGATCAGAGTGGCGCAGCGGTAGCGTGGATCTCCAACAGACCGTTTAGAGTCCCATCCTTCCAGGCCCCTTGTTCGGCTCTAGAGTTTTCCTATTATGACTCTGAGTCTCCATATTGTACTGTTCATACTTGTACATCTCCTTGTATTCTCGCATTTGCGCATATCAGTGATGTAATATTCATGTAATATTGGATCACATCTGGTGATAACTTTGTAATTGTACTCATATGTTGGAATGTATAACGCACCACTTGCTTCCGCACTCTGATTCTTGCCTGTACTGATGCTTAGCGTATATATGTGAGGGTATTTCTGACCTGCGTATATACGTTGCAGTAACGTCTTCGTACCCGCCGGATCGGGGCGTTACAGGATGGTATCAGAGCCTAGGTTCTACATCCTCAGTACGTCCAGACGGCAAATTAATGGTAAAGAAATTTGCAACTGGAATGCATGAGTCCTGATTATACAGTCCAACTACAAGTACAGAGTTATCTAGTCGTTCTTGATCATTCTCCCTTTGATTCCTAATCCCTTCCATCTTTCCCCTGTTTTGGTTTTTCGAAGCCTTTATACCAACTTAAGATATGACTAGACTAGAGAGGCAGCGGCTGGTTCTGAATGAGGCTATTATATGATCTCTTCGGCCAACTCTTTGAAGTTCAGGTATTCTCAGGATTGATCCACGATCGGGTTATCTCAGGTTTTTCTACAGTTATTCTCTATTATTGGCTATATTCTTCAGAGTGATTGATGCGTGGTCTTCGGAATTCTTAACTATCGGTCTTCTTTATTTACGCTCAGTATTATCAGGATTTTCTTTATCTTCAGTATTCTGGCTCATTCTCAGAGTGACATGAAGTATGCAGTACAACTGGAATTCTATTGCAAAGCAACGGCATCAGATCAGTATTATTTGGTACCGTTCAAGAACTTATACATCCAGAGGTGCAGAAGATATCTATATTCTGATTATTGTTTAGTCAACTTGAGAGCCCTACCTATAGTGCTTCATATCTTAATTGGTATAATTCCCGTCCATGTCCCCTTTGTGTTCATTTTACCCCTTATCGAAATTGCGAGGACGCAATTTTTTGTAAGGTGGATGGAATGTAACACCCCGCTTCCGGAATACGTACTTAGTTGTGTATTCAGATTTTTTGATCGTATTTTTCGATTTACTTCCTGTATTTATTTTGTATTATGAATTATTTATATGATCGTTTTGTCTTGGATCCGGATTCGTGGACTCAGAGTCTGCCCTTCTCTGAACCGGGGACCCGATCCTAGTATATTACTCAATTTGGTCTTTCCAGTATTCAGATTTGACCGATTTTAGTTTCAAACATCATTTTCTAATATTTTAGATTTTTTATGATTTTCTAGAATTTTCCTGAATTAAATGGAAAATTTTCAAAACCGGTGTCGACCGGCACCGCCGACTGATTCCCAGATTTTTAATTTACAAATAGAGTCAAATTTTGAGAAACCGCTTTCACATATTTTTTTTAGAATAATATTTACTATCTTAATTTATTTTTTTGGGAATTTTCAGAATTTATCAGATTTCTGCCAGATTTGGTGTCGACCGATATTGGCGGCCGATTCCAGGATTTTTAGTTTAAAAACTATAAAAAATTCTTAAAACGAATTTCACCATAATTCTTAGAATAATATTTTTGATTTTTTAGAATTTTTGCGGGTCGTTCCGAGATACTTGATTTTCGGACGATTTCGGTATTTTTCCGAAAGTTTTTCGCATCTGCAACCGAATCCCAGGAATCCGCTACTCTAATTATTTTCACTTTTTCTTCCAAGAAAATATCTTCCTTTTTTCATTTTCTTTTCCTTTTTCCTTTTTGTTTCCTTCCTTTTCCTTCCACCAAATTTTACAAACTTCTCCATTCTTCCATTATCTTCTACATCTTTCCTCTAAAAATATCTCCTCCACCAAAAATATCTTCTCCAAAATATCCCAAACCACTCAAACTCCTCTCCCATCACCATGGCCGGCCAAAGAGCCACCTCACCTCTCCATTTTACAAAAAACCCCTCCCTAAACATTTTTTACATCACCTTCACAATTCCAATTCCTATATAAACCTTTCCTTCATCTTTCCACTTCATTTTTTCTCTTCACCAAACTTTAACCACCACCAACTCCTCCTTCATCTCCACCACAACAACAACTACTACAACTTCTCTAAATCCCTACCTTTATCTTCTTCCTCCTCCATCTCCATTTAAACCACCACAACTTCAACAACTCCACCAAAGCCTTCACCTTCTCCTTTACCTTTTCCAAAACTACCACCTCAACAAAACCTCTCCACAAAACCACCACCCCATCATCTTCTCTAGGGCCGGCCACCCTCCTTGGATTGGGGCCGAGCTCTTCTTCGTCGGCAAAATCTGCGATGATTATTCCGGTAATCGTTCACGATTATTCCGGTAATCATTCCGGTGACAATTGCAACGACATCTTTTCTTAACCTTTTTCATCACTATCCCCTCTTCTATTCTCCACCACCATCTTCACTTCCACCATCACTTTCACCATCACAAACACCACCTCCATCTCCATCACTTCAACCTCCAAACATTACCTTCATCATCACCTCCTTCATCTTCACCAAATAACACCACCACCCCGAAATCATCTTTCCCTTCCTCTCTTCCTCTCTATTGATTGCTGACGCGGATCTTCACCCCGCGTCTAGGCAATTCCTTAACGCAATTCGCGCGTTCCTGTATTGACGCGGCACGGAGCCCATGCCCGCGTTTGTGTCCTTCTCGTGTCAACACAACGCGGAGCCCATGCCCACGTCTGTGTTCTTCTTGTTTTAACGCGACGCAGAACCCACATCCGAGTCCGCGTTCTCCTCGCGTCCTGACTTGAACGCAGGTCTCAAACCTCGTGTTTATGGCATCTATGCGACGTGAATCCCGCGTCTGCTATTCCCGCGTCCGAGACTCCCGCGTCTGCGACCCCTGCATCTCACTCTCAAACTTGCGTCCCCCTGTACATACTCTCTCTCTACGTACTCTCTCTATGTACTCTCTCTCCATTGACTTCTCTCTCTAGCTCTCACATTCTCTCTCCTCTCTCTTTCTTTCTCTCTCTTAATTTCCTCTTCTCTCTATCACCTTCTCTCTAAAGTACTGACGCGTTGATTTCCTGGATTCCGGAGATCAGGGATTTTACTATGTTTTCTGAAGACTTAGGCGAGTGTTCTCGCTTTCTTCTTGACTTTCCCATTTCATCGGTCGACTTGTATTATTCACGATTTATGCTGTTTGAAACTAACACCTTCTTTGATTGTGTTCAACTATTGTTCTATCACTTGACAAGCTTGATATATTAATACTTGTCATGCTTTTTCTTGATACCTACCATCTACATGCTAATACCTGACACCTGTCTGTATTACTTGACAACTGTTGTATCATCACCTGACACCTGACATGCTACTACTTGACACTTACTTCTTGCTATGACATGACTTATCACATGACTCCTGGCATATTAATACTTGACCATGATTATCATATTTACGGGAATCCTGCCCTGTTATCCTGTATTATATACAGTAACCTGTACTCCTGTTATACATGTACTCATGTACACCTGAATTCCTGATCATGTCCTGTTCTTGCTATTCCCGTAAATTGATAATTACATATTAAATTATTATAAATTTGCATCTGGTTTGGGAGAAACTGATGGGCCATGATTAATCATGTTTATGGTGGTCTTATCGAGCCGCGCGTGGCCACATACTTGAGGGATCACCTGGCGGCCACCATGGATTCCGTGGGGTGTGCTAGCACCCTACTCCTGTTTATTCTTGCCGAGTATGCACACGCCCTAGGCCTATTTCTATGGGATCTGCAATACTCTATTCCTATTCGGGTGTAAATAAGTCCCGGTACCTAGCGGTACGTTCCGGCTCAGCACCGGATACTCCTGGACCGTTGTCCCGGGCATGTACGGGGCCCATCCGAAATATGATTCATCGAACTTTATCAGTTTCCAAATAACTTGCTATATAAGTTGTAAGCGGAAGTATGTGGAGTGGGACACATACTGAAGCCTAGTACTTAGACGGCCCCAATTATAATAAGATGCCAGCTGTGAATCTGTAGTATGCTTTGCCAGATTTGATTGTATCAGGTTTTACTTCGAATTTCTGGATTTATGATTATTATACTATGCCTGCTTACTTCCTGCTTCATCACCCGTGTTCTATTCCATTAGTCTCCTGTTCTTATCTGATCATGCTATGAGTCTTCCCTACTTGGTATCATTTGCTGTATATCTACTTGCTCCTGCATGTTTGTGCCACGGCACAGTTTTCATGTTTATGATCCAGATTCATCGATACACATGTGCATACCTATGCTCGCCACCTGGCTTTCGCATCACCACTCGCCGGGGAGTTCTGACTCCTCTGGATCCTCGTGTCCAGGTTTTGGAGCTTGGAGCGTGTGGATTCTCCCTGTTGCTGATCAGAGTGGCGCAGCGGTAGCGTGGACCTCCAGCAGACCGTTCAGAGTCCCATCCTTCCAGGCCCCTTGTTCGGCTCTAGAGTTTTCCTATTATGACTCTGAGTCTCCATATTGTACTGTTCATACTTGTACATCTCCTTGTATTCTCGCATGTGCGCATATCAGTGATGTAATATTCATGTAATATTGGATCACATCTGGTGATAACTTTGTAATTGTACTCATATGTTGGAATGTATAACGCACCACTTGCTTCCGCACTCTGATTCTTGCCTGTACTGATGCTTAGCGTATATATGTGAGGGTATTTCTGACCTGCGTATATACGTTGCAGTAACGTCTCCGTACCCGCCGGATCGAGGCGTTACAGGAAATTTTGGACTTGGAAAATTTTGTAAAATATTTTTAAATGGATATATGAATAAGTATCTTGTTGGAAAAATAAACATACATGATTTAAACATGATATAAATTTTGTAAAAATTAGAGTCATGTATATTTATCAAGGCATGAAACTTAAAAACAAATACCAAGAACAAAAACTTGTATTTTAGAAATGTGTGTGTGTCCTAGAGCCAGTATTCTACTACCTCAAACTTTAACAAACTATATCTTACATTGGTTCTAAATGACTACTAGATCTTCAAGTGGGCTTCTCCATATGATCTTACAAGTTTGATACTTGAGCCCGAAATGAGGTGACTTGAGTCAAAACCACCTTCCTATAGGGAAGAATGCTCCTAGAATCATTAGAACCCTAAAACACACTAAGACAACAAACATGATTAGTACAAATAACTACATATGTTTTGTAATCATCAAAACACATTAAAACGGGTGATTGTAACCATGGGCCAACAATCTCCCCCTTTTTGATGATGACAAAACATATAAGTTATTTTAAACAAAATGGGAGAGGAGCTTGAAAGTTCCCCCTCAAATTATGCTATGTATAAAAGAATGACTATGAGTAGTTATATACATAAAACATGAAAACACAATAGTTTGTAATACAAAAATTAAAAACTCAAGAGTATTAAACAAACTATTAAACAAAACTAGCTTTTTCTTTCTTTTTCTCCCCCCTTTTGTCATACATAAAAAAGGGTTAAACAAAACAAAAATGTTTTTCTTCAAGAATCCATAATACAAACATTCAACTCTCCACAAATAAAAGAAAATCTAGCATAGTCTAGTGGTTTTGTAAAAATATCGGCAAGTTGAAAATCGGTAGAAACATAATCAATATCAATATCACCTTTCTCATAATGATCTCTAAGAAAGTGATATCTAATGTCAATGTGCTTAGTTTTACTATGTTGATTTGCATTCTTTGTCATATGAATTGTACTAGTGTTATCACAAAATATTTTAATATGAGAAAAATGCAAATCATAGTCAAGGAGAGTATGTTTCATCCAAAGAACTTGTGCACAACAAGCTCCAGCTGCAACATACTCCGCCTCGGCGGTTGAAAGGGCTACCGAATTTTGCTTTTTGAAAGACCAAGAAACAAGACAATTACCAATGAATTGACATGTTCCACTGGTACTCTTCCTATCTACCCTACAATCCGCATAGTCAGCATCCGAAAAACTCGTCATTGAAAATTGCCCGATTTTCGGATACCACAAACCCATTTCAATAGAGCCCTTAAGGTATCTAATTATGCGTTTAACCGCAATTATATGAGACTCTTTAGGACATGATTGAAAACGAGCATAAAGACAAACGGAAAACATAATGTCCGGCCTACTAGCCGTTAAATATAACAAGCTACCTATCATGCTACGATAAAGTTTAATGTCTACACTTTTACCTTGCTCATCCTTATCAAGCTTTGTAGTTGTGGCTATGGGAGTTTTGCTCACTTTAGCTCCTTCAAGCCCGAACCTCTTGATAAGTTCCTTTGTGTACTTGGCTTGATTGATGAAGATCCTATCCTTCTTTTGCTTGATTTGGAGACCAAGGAAATAGTTGAGCTCCCCCATCATAGACATTTCAAATTCTTCCTTCATGCATGATTCAAAAGCTTGGCAAAAAGATTCATTAGTAGAACCAAAAATAATATCATCTACATAAATTTGTACAATAAGAATATCATTTTCTACATGTTTTGTAAACAAAGTAGTATCTATTTTTCCTTTCTTAAAACCATTTGAAATTAGAAATGAAGAAAGTCTTTCATACCAAGCCCTAGGGGCTTGTTTCAAACCATAAAGAGCTTTATCAAGTTTAAACACAAAATCCGGATGTGTAGGATCAACAAACCCGGGGGTTGTTCAACATACACCTCCTCTTCAATAAAACCATTTAAGAAAGCACTTTTAACATCCATTCAAAACAATTTAAAATCTTTATATGAGGCAAATGCTAGTGTCATCCGTATGGCTTCAAGCCGTGCTACGGGTGCAAAGGTTTCTTCAAAATTAATTCCTTCGATTTGAGTGTAACCTTGGGCAGCTAACCTAGCTTTATTCCTTACAACGTTACCCGATTCATCCAACTTGTTCTTAAAGATCCACTTAGTACCAATCGTTGGTCTATCGTAGGGCCTAGGAACAAGGTGCCAAACTTGGTTGCGCTCAAATTAATTGAGTTCCTCTTGCATGGTAAGCAACCAATATGAATCAGCCTCGGCTTCGAGGACGTTCTTGGGTTCAACATGAGAAATAAAAGCATAGTGCCTACAAAAATCATGAAGTTTAGAGCGAGTGGTTACCCCTTTAGATACTTCACCTATAACGAGGTCCTTGGGATGATGCAGATTATATCTCCAATCCTTTAGAAGTTGTTGAGTAGGCTCCACTTCAATTGTTTGAATTTCATTACCTTGAGCCTTTTCTACTTTAGCTTCACTTCCTTCATCATCCTTAGGCTTGCCTCCAATAGTAGGTGAGTCTTCCAAAGTAACTTTCTCCAAGTCTTCATCCAAAGAATCTATTTCTACAACATTCTTAACAAACAAATTAGATTCTTCAAACTTAACATGTATAGATTCCTCAATAGTCAAAGATAATCTATTGAAGATTCTATAAGCCTTACTAGTATTAGAATAACCAACAAAAATTGCCTCATAAGATCTAGCATCAAATTTACCTAAATTATCTTTTGTATTTAAAACAAAACATTTGCATCCAAAAACCTTAAAATATGAAACATTTAGTTTTCTAGAAAAGTAAATCTCAAAAGAGGTTTTTGAAGTATTTTTGCATAAGAAAACACGATTTGATATATAGCACGATGTATTAACGGCCTCGGCCCACAAATAATGTGGGAGACCATACTCACTAAGCATTGTCCTAGCCATCTCTTGTAATATTCTATTTTTTCGTTCAACTACTCCATTTTGTTGTGGAGTTGTAGGACAAGATAGTTCATGCTTTATTCCATGTTCTTCACAAAAAGTGGTAAAGGGTAGGTTAATGAATTCACCTCCTCTATCACTTCTTATTCTTAAAATTGAAGTATCTTTTTCCTTTCAACTCTTTTCTTAAAGGCTTGAAAATGTGAAAAGGCTTGATTTTTATGTTCTAGAAAGAAAACCCAAGTAAAACGTGAATAGTCATCAACCAAAACAAATGCAAAACGATTCTCACTTAGACTTTTGGTTTGAGTAGGACCAAATAAATCTATATGGATTAACTCCAAAGGACGTGAAGTCATGATATCCTTGATTGACTTGAAAGAGGACTTGGTTTGTTTCCCAAGTTGGCACGCGTCACAAATGCGGTCCTTTTCAAAGTTCAAGCAAGGAATACCCTTCACCATTTCCTTTGTGTTTAACCTAGATATATGGTCAAAGAAATGTGGCCTAATCTTCTATGCCACAACCAAGAGTCATCATCGAGGGCTTTTAAACAAGTAATATTACAAGACATATTAGACATATCAATCATATAAACATTGTTTTCACGAAAACTAGAAAATACACAAGTATTAGATATTCTATCAATTACTTTACAAACTACATTATCAAAAATAACATCAAAACCTTTATCACAAAGTTGACTAACACTCAAGAGATTATGCTTGAGGCCATCAACTAAAACAACATTTTCAATTAAAGGGGATGTACCAAGTTTAACATTATCAATACCGATGATTTTACCCTTGGCATCATCTCCAAAGGTGACGGTGCCACCTTCATGGTATCTTGATAGGGTCGCAAAGTTGTTGATGTCCAAAGTCATGTGCCTTGAGCAACCGCTATCAAGATACCACAACCCTTTACGTCGTTGGGCCTTGGAAGGTACCTACATCATTTAACAAATTCATTGACTTTGGTACCCAAATTTTTTGGGTCCTTGAAAGTTAGTGTTTCGAACCCAAACATTATGACGAGATGCAATTAATCTATCATAGCAAAACTTAACTAAGTGACCTTTACGGCCACAATATGAACATGAAAACACTTTACCATACATGAATGCATGATGTGTGTGTGAAGTGTGAGCATGTTTAGGGGGTTTGCCATGATGTAAAGGTTGTGTGGTATGAACATGAGCATGAGCATGAAAAGCATGTTTCTCAGGGGCTTGTTTCTTAGGAAACATAGCCTCAAGCCTATTCTTATCAAATTCACACTTTTTCAAAACTACTCTAATGAGTCAATTTTCTCTTTAAGCATGGAAATCTCATTTGTATCAACTTGTGAAACTTGCCTTTACAAGAAAGTTTGTATTTATCAAAATCCTTTTGTGTAGAGACAAGTGTGGAAAGTAATTCATCTTTTTCTTTAGAAAGGGTAAAAACTTGGTGACTAAGAGACTCATTTTCCTTTTTCATTTTTAAATACTTTTTCTTTAGAAAATCATAATTATGTGAAAGTTCTACAAATGCTTCTCCTAATTCATCCATGGAAAGTTCATTATCAAGAGAAGTGGAAGGGGTTACCTTACTTGTGCTTTCATTTGCCATGAAGCACATATTTGCGGTGTCGATTTCCTCCTCAGATTCGCTCTCGGAATCCCATGTAGCCTTCAAAGCTTTCTTCTTGTAAGGCTTCTTTAATGTGGAGGGCTTTACTTTATCCGGGCACTCCGCAACAATGTGACCCGGTCTTTGGCAATTGAAGCAAATAATTTTTCTTTCTTCTTTGCCTCCTTGCCATCTCCTTCTTCCTTAAAACTTAGCCTTGTTGTACATCCTCCGAACATTCTTCACAAGAAGTGAGAGCTCTTCGTCATCTTCTTCTTCATCGTCTTCGTCGGAGTGTGTGGATTGACTCTTGAAAGCTATAGTTTTCTTCTTAGAGGGAGCCATTTCCTCCCTTGCTTTCCTCTCCATCTCATAAGTTTTGAGGTTCCCATTGAGACCTATTAGCTCATTCTCCTCCTTGTCATTGAGTTCCTTCAAGGTGGTTTCTTTTACTTCCCAAGAAGGAGGAAGAGCCCGGATGATCTTTCTTACTCTTTGATCGTTGTCGATAGCATCACCTAGAGAAGAAAGTCCATTAGTGATCTTTGTAAATCTTGTAATCATATCATCTATGGTTTCATTTTCTTGCATGCAAAAGTTCTCATATTGGGACTGAAGAAGGTCTATTTTAGCCCTCTTCACTTGTGAAGTCCCCTCATGTGTTACTAGCAAGTGTGTCCAAATCTCAAATGCGGATTTGCAATGAATAACTCTAGAAATGTCATCATCATTGAGGGCTTGAAGTAGTGCATAATGAGCCCTAGCATTGGCATCAAATTCCTTAGTCTCAATTTCGGACCAAGTGGATTCATCACCGGGGGGTGCACTAAAGGGTTTGGGCACGGCCTTTGCAACTCGACTTCCTAGAGACTGCAAGAAAACGGTCATCTTAACTTTCCATATGGGAAAGTTAAGTCCATCAAACTTTGGGGGTGTCTTAATACCATCGGCCATTTTTACTAAGTGGAAATGAATGAAATGATTAGCAAATATAGGATCTCTCTAAGGTTGTTAAGCCAAGAGCCTAGAGACCAAGCTCTGATACCAATTGAAAAACACCTAGAGGGGGTGAATAGGTGTAATTGCTAATCTAATAACTTTTTAAAACAAGTATGGATGAATGATGCAACGATCTCTCAAAACAAGACTAGGAGCCGTATACCCGGTGACGGGTTCTGAACTCCTTCCTCGTGATTCCTCTAGATATGAGTTAGAGGTGCGCAATGCAATCTTGTTGTATGAGATTTGATCGACAAATTATCAATGAATGAATAATAGGCAATGATGAATTGCACACAAGATATATCACAAGTAAATGAAACAATATTAAAAACTAGAAGCAATAAGTAATAGAGAGCAATTTGAAAGTAAAGCGAAATAGAGAGCAAGAGCAAAAGGCAATCGCAAACACAAGTATTTGTTTCGAGGTTCGAGTCACCGCTCTACTCCCCGCCTTCACCTCCGTGAAGGGTTTCCACTATCTACTGAGGACTTTACAAGGTCTACCGAAGACCGGAGCACCGAACTCCACCACTTACAAAACCTCCACCAAAGAGGTATCTCCACAAGAGTAACAAAAAGAACAAGTAACCAAGTGATCTCAATAAAGATCACAAACTCTTTACAACACTTCTCTTTACAACTTCCTTATAGATTGAGGATTGGAATTTTGGCTCTTGAAGTGTAGTGAGAAATGAACTCAGTTGTAAATGAAATTTTCTTGCTAACACAACCGAAAAAACAAAGCCAAGAATGAATTGAAAATAGAGAGCTTTTGAAACTTTTCTTTTCTTTTGAAAACATTGAAAACTAGGTATCTTTCTTGGTGTATTTGCAAGAGACCTATCTCCTCTATTTATAGGGAGAGGAAGGGATTAAAACTCATTTATTTTAAGCTAATTTGATCAGAAAATAATCCACAATACTCAGAAAAAGTCTGCCACAAAAACAGTCCTAAAACAGATTTCAGAATTTCACCAAAGAGGAAAGAGCCGTTGGCAGCTGGCTGGCTTGGCGGTCGACCGGTCCGGTCGACCGTCCGTCCTGCTGGCATATAGTCGTTGGGCTCGGGTCGACCGACCGGTCGACCAGCCTCAAGAAGGAAACACAGTTTTGTATAGGCAGTCGACCGGTCGGTCGACCGACAAAAAAATAGAGAGCAGAAGTTTTCGATCGGTCGACCGGTCAGCGACCGACAAAAAAACAGAGAGTAGAAGTTTTCAGTCGGTCGACCGGTCGGGCGACCGACAGACGTGCACGAGCGTGCACGTCCTGGACACAGGATCTGGTCGACCGGTCGGGTCGACCGGTCCAGCCTGAAACAGAAAAACTGAGAGGAAATTTTGGACTTGGAAAAATTTGTAAAATATTTTTAAATGGATATATGACTATGAAAGTACACCTAGAGGGGGGTGAATAGGTGTAGTGCAAATCTAATGGTCACGTAATGACAAATAATGCGGAATAAAAAACTATTATGACCTAAATAAAACTATTACACTAAACACTATGTATAACACAAGAGAGTAGCCGAATTCCCCGTGAAGGGCTCTGGACTAACTCCTCAAGATTCCCCTAGATATGGGTTGAGGTGCTGCGTTGGCTCTCTTGGTTGAATACAAGTGTTAGCAAACAATCCCAAGCATGTATATCAATATGAGCACAAATGAATATATCAAGCATATAAAGATAGGCAATAAAAGTATGCAAGATATAAACAAGAGAGAGAGAGTGAGCAATCGCAAACACAAGAGATTTGTTTCGAGGTTCGAGCAACCTTGCTCTACATCCCCGCCTTCGACACACGAAGGATTTTCACTATGCATGATCCCAATGGATCACTCCTTGGTGCCGCAACACCTACAATCCCTCAGACTCTCTAGTCCCGTACACACCGCAAGCCCCACAAGCTTGCCGAGGCCGCACCTCAAACCAAGAGTTCACAACCGAACTCTAAACCACCGCGAACACACTTGTCCGCCTCCTCAAAGTACAAGAAAAGATCTCTTGGTGATCTAAACACTTTGATCACCAATAAAAGCTCTCACAAAAACACTCCTATAAGATGAATAGCTCAATGGGTTGCTCAAGTGTTTGTGAGAAAAACAAGGATGAGAGTAGTGGTGAAAAACTCAAAGAATCACTTTAAAAACACTCTTGATAAAACTCTCCTTTTGATAGGAAATATTTGCTCTCTATTTTGCGGAGAAAAACTTCTGAAAGGAGTAAGAAAAACTGGCCTAAAAACTTCTCCCAAATCTTAGTGAAAACAATGACCAAACCCCCAAATTTATAAGGCTGGAAAATATAGCCGTTGGGGTCTGTCAGGCCTGTCAGTCGACCGCCCGGTCGACCGGCCAACGGTCATATTTCAGACCGTTGTGCCATCGGTCGACCGAGCCAGGATACAGAGAGCAAGTCTCTCTGTACGGTCGACCGGTCGGTCGACCGGGGCCTTTCCAGAGAGCAGAGCTCTCTGGACGGTCGACCGGGTCGGTCGGCCGGCCCTCCTGCCAGAATAGGCGTGCACGTCTGTGCACGTCGGTCGACCGCCCGGTCGACCGACTTCAGAACTCAGTCGACCGGTCGGTCGACCGCTGAAGCCTGAAAACTGAATATTCAGGGATTTAAAACTTGGTCTTTTTGGCTCACATAAAATCCCATAAAATACTGAAAAATCTAAAAAATAGTTTTGATAATAAACTTTGATAATCAAACATACTTGCACAAAATCAAGGCATGTTACAAATGATTTGGACTATTTTTGTACTTTGGAAATATTGGTTCAAAACAAAGTTGTACTTTCCAAAATTGATTTTTCCATAAACTATGTTTTTCCAAAACTCATCAAATACAAAAACAAGATATTTAAATTCATTTGAAGCACAGAGTGTATGGATATGATCCACTACACAAATATGGTGAAATATCTATGTTTTTGACATTAAGCACTAAACATGGTTTTGGTTGAAACATGTATATAAGAAATACCAAAAACCAAAATAGTATTTTACCAAAATGAAAAGTCTTTTCTAAAACTAAAAATTCTTTAATGAAAAGACAATAAATCAAGAGAGTGTGTGTATATGATACTTGAGTAATCCACCAACTATTCTATCCTTTACATTTTAACTTTAAATAAAATCTTATACCTAGACACAAGTCTTGATCTTCTTGAAGTCTTCACTTGAAGTCTTCTCATCTTCTTGACTTGGTCCAAACACGATCCAACGAGCTCGACTCCTCTTGAGTACTTGATGTGATCTTGATGCATAGGCTCGTGAATCAACCGGTGCTAGCTCCAAAACATGGCTTTAAATCCTTTGTTGAAGCTCCACACCTACTAAGATCTTGATCATAAATCTGTCACTAATTAAACACAAGATCATTAGTACTATAACTACATGAGTTGATCATCATCAAAACTAGAGTGATGGGCCTTTGGGCCAACAATCTCCCCTTTTTGATGATGACAAAACTCATGAAGTTATATATGCATGGATTAAAGTAAAGCTTCAAAGAAGCTCCCCCTTAACTCATGCATCACAATAAACAATAAGATATGCAATGAAAGCACATAAACATGTATGCAAATGTATGGAGATAAAACATGCTAACAAGCATAAAATAAATCAAATTCTTTTTCTCCTATTTGCAAAACAAAACATATATGCATAGACATAAATACAACTCCCCCTTAAGCAAGGAAGGAAGACAAATACTTCTCCCCCTTAAGCAAGGAAAACAACATGCATATATCTCAAATATTTCTCCCCCTTTTGTCAATCATCAACAAAGGGTTCAAAGTAAAAACACATTTTTCTCCCCCTTTTTTGTAATAAACAAAGAGATCAATAAGGGGTAAAATCAAATCGATCAATAAAAGTTATATGCGATATACATTCATAAAGAGGAAGACGCTAAGTTAACTTTCCTACACATATGCATTACATGAAGAAGGGATGATAAGCCCCAATTCACATAACACATAGTATGTAATGCATAAGAGGAGATGTGACGCTCCCCCTACACACGTGTACCATATAAAGGAGAGTTGTCAAGCTCCTCAATATATAATACACTCAACATGAATCTATATGTAGAAGAGATGTTAAGCTCTCCTTGCATATAGGCAATACAAATAAAAAATGTTTTGATTTTTCTTATTAAAATAAATTTTGAGATATCTTAGAAAAGGTCATATTTTAAGATATCAATTAGACACAATTTTTAAGGTACCAATCTTAAAACAACAAAATTTTGAATTTTTGATACCAATTTCAAAACAGGATGCATAAGCTTATTTTTAAAGGTATGAATTACCAATTTGAAATTTGAATTAAGCTTAGCATAAACAAACTTTGTGTTTTAAATATGTGAATCAATATTAACTCAAGCACAAAACAAAACATATATATGTATGAAAAGAGAATACCAATAGAAATTGATATTATTTGAATTTGAAAGCATACATACATATAAACAAAATATGAGTATATACAAGAATAGAATCATATTGATACCAATTGAAATGATCCAATGATACCAATTGAAACAATAATAAGATCATGTGTATATCTCATAAAAATTGAAGAATAAATAACTAGTTTAAATTAATTTTGAAAAACTAGTTAAAGATCCTTCAAAAACATCAAATCATATGTTTTTCATAAATTATACTAAATACACAAAAATTTAAATCACTCATTGTCGATAAAGCTCAAAAATAGTCATGAAACTAAGTCATGAATGAACAAATAAAAAGTGTGAGTGTTTAAAGATCATGTAGATAGCACTTTTCATGAAAATAGACATTGAGGCTCAAATTAACATGAATATCATGTTTATTAAAACAATTCATGAAAATTCCTTTTTTTTTCATTTTTGAGAAACACATTTCAAGGTATATATATGATTTGTCAACACTAGAAGTATACATGCATATCCCTAAACACAATTGAGTCCATATATATATAGATTTGCATGAAAGGCAAATGACTCAAGGGGTATATATGTATATCTTAAAGTTTGGCAAAATACACATATACATGAATTGAAAACTCATATTCATAAAACAAATACCAAAATGAGAATACAAGTTTAAAATGTATGGATCATCAAAACTAGACTATACTAGCACATCTAGTGGGTGCAAATAGGCGTTCAAGCTCAAACATAATAGATTTATTTGTGGCCCACTATATGTACAAGTATATATCCTAGTTTTAATGAAAACTATCATTTAAACATATATTCAAAACATGAAGCATCAAAACAAACAATCATTTTATCAAACAAAACATGAAAATTCATTTTTCATCTTAAATCAACTTCTAGGTATATGTATGATTTATCCAATTCTAACAATACACATACATATCCCAAATATAAAAGAGTCTATTAATAGTGTTTGCATGAAGGCAAGAGACTCACGGGTATACATGTATATTTATTAGGTTTGAATGAAAATTACATATACATGAAGTAAAACATGAAAATAGGCAAAAACAAGTGTAAATGAGAGAAACATAAAACATGAAAATAGGCAAAAACAAGTGTAAATGAGAGAAACATCAAAACTAGCTTATACATGTGCATATGGTGGGTACAAATGAGCATGAAGTGCAAACATATATGAATCAATTTGTTCTCACTATTTGTACATGTATACATGCAAGTTTTGATAAAAACTACATTCAAACTAGTTTATACCACATGAAGCACAAAAGCAATGAAAACATGTACATGCTAAATGATATGAACAAATGTAAAGCATGTAAACTAAATTAAGAGTTTAGAGATAGTTACCAACTATACTCCAAAGCTCCAAACATGGTGGTCATCCCACGAAACCTCCTTGATAGCGGTGCATCCAAAATGTGTCCATCATGTCCAAGTGCATCCTACTACCAAGGTACCAATACTCTCACGTCGTGTGAGATCCCTCACCTACATCAAATACACATGGTGGGGATTTTGGTACCCATTTTCTTTTGGGTCCTTGGGGGTTAGTCTTTTGAGGTACCCAAAAATTTTTATTAGTAAAATTTACATGATGCAACTTATCAAAATAAAATTTTGCTAGATGGCCTTTGCGGCCACAATGTGTACATTTGTACACCTTAGTATGCTTATGGGTGTGAATGTGATCATGACGTTCAACATAAGCATATGCATGATGTGGATGTGCATGAATATGTGGAGTTTGTTTCTTAGAAAACATGGACTCCAATCTAGAATGATTAAATGCACAAGAGCTCAAGGTTGAGCTCAAACAATCAATTTTATTTTTCAAAAATTCCACCTCATTAGTAGTGGCATGAAAAGCATGATGAGAAGAAGAAACATTTTTCTTATTCTTTTTAGAAACTTTTTCTTTTTCATTTTCAATAATTTTTCTTTTTAAAGAAGTGTTTTCATGAAAAGTAACTTCCTTTTGTTTTTTCACCAAAACAATCTTATTTTTCAAAGAAGTATTTCCTTCACATAAATCATTCAATTTGGACATCAAGGAAATATTCTCATTTTTTAAAAGTTCATTTTCTTTTTCAATGCATGCAACCTTATTTTCTAATGAATCTTTTTCATTAAGCATGCAATCAAATTTCTTTTTCAAAATTTTATTATCTTTTCTTAGCATGTCATATTTTTCAAGTAATTGTTGGCAAAAACATGTAAGCTCATTATATGACATGTCTACATCCTCATCTACCTCGGATTCGGTAGTTACCTCAAGGGGGTTATCCCCTTGGACCATATAGCATACGTTGGAGGTGTCGCTTCCAACGTCCGAATCGCTCCCGGCATAATATAGATCCTTTTCGCCAAGGGAGGTGATGACGTTCCATGCTACAAAAGTCGAATCAACATTAGAAACCCTAGATAAATAATCATCATTTAGGGTTGACTTTAAAGCATGAAGGGCTTTTGCATTAGCCTCAATATTCTTACCATTTAAACAATATGAATCATTAGTGATGGCAAGATGAACATGAAATCATATGGCCTTGAGGTACAAGGACATCTTAACCTTCCAAATTTGGATGTTAAGAATGTCAAACATGAGTGGTGACATGAAGTCCATGGTGTGTGTACAAATATAGTGATTAGCCTAAAAATGAGGATCTTTAACTCTAGGTTGTAAGACCCAAATCAAGAGCACTTGGCTCTGATACCAATTGAAAGTACACCTAGAGGGGGGTGAATAGGTGTAGTGCTAATCTAATGGTCACTTAATGACAAATAATGCGGAATTAAAAACTATTATGACCTAAACAAAACTATTACACTAAACACTATGTATAGCACAAGAGTGTAGCCGAATTTCCCGTAAAGGGCTCTGGACTAACTCCTCAAGATTCCCCTAGATATGGGTTGAGGTGCCGCGTTGGCTCTCTTGGTTGAATACAAGTGTTAGCAAACAATCCCAAGCATGTATATCAATATGAGCACAAATGAATATATCAAGCATATAAAGATAGGCAATAAAAGTATGCAAGATATAAACAAGAGATAGAGAGAGAGTGAGCAATCGCAAACACAAGAGATTTGTTTCGAGGTTCGAGCACCCTTGCTCTACATCCCCGCCTTCGAAACACGAAGGATTTCCACTATGCTTGATCCCAATGGATCACTCCTTGGTGCCGCAACACCTACAATCCCTCGGACTCTGTAGTCCCGTACACACCGCAAGCCCCACAAGCTTGCCGAGGCCGCACCTCAAACCAAGAGTTCACAACCGAACTCTAAACCACTGCGAACACACTTGTCCGCCTCCTCAAAGTACAAGAAAAGATCTCTTGGTGTTCTAAACACTTTGATCACCAATAAAAGCTCTCACAAAAATACTCCTATAAGATGAATAGCTCAATGGGTTGCGTAAGTGTTTGTGAGAAAAACAAGGATGAGAGTAGTGGTGAAAAACTCAAAGAATCACTTTAAAAACACTCTTGATAAAACTCTCCTTTTGATAGGAAATATTTTCTCTCTATTTTGTGGAGAAAAACTTCTGAAAGGAGTAGGAAAACTGGCCTTAAAACTTCTCCCAAATCTTAGTGAAAACAATGACCAAACCCCCAAATTTATAAGGCTGGAAAATATAGCCGTTGAGGTCTGTCAGGCCTGTCAGTCGACCGCCTGGTCGACCGGCCAACGGTCATATTTCAGACCGTTGTGCCATCGGTCGACCGGTCGGTCGACCGAGCCAGGATACAGAGAGCAAGTCTCTATGTACGGTCGACCGGTCGGTCGACCGGGGCCTTTCCAAAGAGCAGAGCTCTCTGGACGGTCGACCGGGTCGGTCGGCCGGCCCTCCTGCCAGAACAGGCGTGCACGTAGGTGCACGTCGGTCGACCGACTTCAGAACTCTTGACCGGTCGGTCGACTGCTGAAGCCTAGAAACTGAATATTCATGGATTTAAAACTTGGTCTTTTTGGCTCACATAAAATCCCATAAAATACTGAAAAATCTACAAAAATAGTTTTGATAATAAACTTTGATAATCAAACATGCTTGCACAAAATCAAGGCATGTTACAAATGATTTGGGCTATTTTTGTACTTTAGAAATATTGGTTCAAAATAAAGTTGTACTTTCCAAAATGATTTTTTTCATAAACTATGTTTTTCCAAAACTCAACAAATACAAAAACAAGATATTTAAATTCATTTGAAGCATAGAGTGTATGGATATGATCCACTACACAAATATGGTGAAATATCTATGTTTTTAACATTAAGCACTAAACATGGTTTTGATTGAAACATGTATATAAGAAATACCAAAAACCAAAATAGTATTTTACCAAAATGAAAAGTCTTTTCTAAAACTAAAAATTCTTTTATGAAAAGACAATAAATCAAGAGTGTGTGTGTATATGATACTTGAGCAATCTACCAACTATTCTATTCTTTACATTTTAACTAGAAATAAAATCTTATACCTAGAAACAAGTCTTGATCTTCTTGAAGTCTTCACTTGAAGTCTTCTCATCTTCTTGACTTGGTCCAAACACGATCCAACGAGCTCAACTCCTCTTGAGTACTTGATGTGATCTTGATGCATAGGCTCGTGAATCAACCGGTGCTAGCTCTAAAACATGGCTTTAAATCCTTTGTTGAAGCTCCACACCTACTAAGATCTTGATCATAAATCTGTCACTAATTAAACACAAGATCATTAGTACTATAACTACATGAGTTGATCATCATCAAAACTAGAGTGATGGGCCTTTGGGCCAATAGACTAAGTATCATGTTGGAAAAATAAACATATTGAAAAACACCTAGAGGGGGGTGAATAGGTGTAATTGCTAATCTAATGATCTTTTTAAAACTAATATGAATTAGCGATGCAACGATCTCTCAAAACAAGACTAAGAGCCGTATACCCCGTGAAGGGTTCTGAACTCCTTCCTCCTGATTCCCCTTGAATGGGTTAGAGGTGCGCAATGCAACCTTGTTGTATGAGAAATGTTCGAACAAGAGATGAATAAAATGCAATGATGAAGTGCACACAAGATATATCACAAATATAACAAACTAGAAACAATTGCACAAGGAAAGAAAATTAGATCTCAAGCAAGTAATATAAAGCAATAGAGTGCAAGAGAAATTTAAAGCAAAATTAACGCAAGGCAATCGCAAACACAAGAAATTTGTTTCGAGGTTCGAGCCACCGCTCTACTCCCCGCCTTCACCTCCGTGAAGGGTTTCCACTATCCACCGAGGACGCTTTACAATGGTCTACCAAAGACCCGAGCACCGAGCTTCACACTTTACAATGACCTCTACCGAAGAGGTGTCTCCACAAGATGAAGAAGATCACAAGTAACCAAAGTGATCACAACAAGATCACCAAACTCTTTTACAACACTCTCACTCTTTTACAACTTCCTATAGAATGAGTAAGGAAATTTTGGCTCTATGAAGTGTAGAGTGATATTTGTTATCAAACACAACTGAAAAACTAGCTCAAAAAGAATTGAAAATGAAGAGCTTAAACAATTTTCTTCTCTTTTTGAAAACAATGAAAACTTAGGATTTTTCTTGGTGTTCTGCAATGGCCTATTCTCCTCTATTTATAGGGAGAAGAATAGGTTAAAAACATTTTATTTACAGCTTATTTGACCTAAAAAAGTTCTCTAAAAACCCAGAAAAGTCTGCCAAAAAATCAGAAAAAGAAACAGATTTCAGATTGCACCAAAGAGGAAAGAGCCGTTGGGAACTTTGCAGGCCTGGCGGTCGACCGGGCCGGTCGACCGTCTGCCTTGCTGGCAAAGAGCCGTTGGGCTCCGGTCGACCGCTGGGTCGACCGTCCTTTAATAAAAAAAAAACAGTTTTCTTCTTGCGGTCGACCCGGCGGTCAACCCAGAAAACCCGAGAGCAAACCTGCTCTCAGTCGGTCGACCCGGCGGTCGACCGACGGACATGCACAGACGTCAGACGTGCACGCCCAGATACAGGCGCCGGTCGACCGGGCCGGTCGGCCAGTCTAGCCTGAAACATGCAAACAGCAGTTTTTCTGACTTAGAAAAATTTTGTAAAATAGTTTTGGGTTTAAACAAACTTAAGTAACATACATGATCTAAACATGATATTCATATTGTAAAACTTAGGGTCATGTAAATATATACTAAGGCATGAAACCAAAATTAAATATAAAAACTTAAATACAAAAGTCAAACTTTATCAAAACCAAATTGTGTGTGTGTTTCCTAGAGCCAATATCCAAGACTCAAACTTTAACAATCTATTTCTTACATTGATTCTAAAGGCTTCAAGTGCTTCAAGAGGACTTTCACCAAAAGATCTTCAAGCTTGATCTATTAGCCCAAAATGAGTTGACTTGAGCCCAAAACACCTTCCTTTAGGGAAGAAACCTTCTAGATGAGTTAGAATCCTGAAACACGCTTAAACAAAAAACAATATTAGTACAAATAACTAATAAGTTTTGTAATCATCAAAACACACTAAAAATGGGTGATTGTAACCTTGGGCCAACAATCTCCCCCTTTTTGATGATGACAAAACATATAAGTTATTTAAACAAAAATGGAAGAAGAGCTTGGAAAGCTCCCCTTCAAATAATGCTATGTATAAAGAAATGAATGTGAAGGGCTACATAACACATACATAAAGCATTGAAAATACCAACACAATAATTTGTTGTCAAAAACTCAAATAATAAACAAACTTATCTATCTTTTTTTTTAATAATAAACAAACTTATCTATCTTTTTCTCCCCCTTTTTGTCATACATCAAAAAGGTTTAAAACAAAACAAAACCAATAAAATATTTTTAAGAATCCATCATGCAAACATTCAACTCACCACAAATAAACGAAAATCGAGCATAATCTAAAGGTTTAGTAAAAATATCGGCGAGTTGAAAATCAGTAGAAACATAATCTATATCAATATCACCTTTCTCATAATGGTCTCTAAGAAAGTGATACCTAATGTCAATGTGTTTGATTTTACTATGTTGATTTGCATTCTTTGTCATGTGAATTGTACTAGTATTATCACAAAATATCTTAACATGATTAAAGTGTAAATCATAATCGAGGAGAGTATGTTTCATCCAGAGAACTTGTGCACAACAAGCTCCGACTGCAACATACTCCGCCTCGGCTGTTGATAGGGCTACCGAGTTTTGCTTTTTGAAAGACCAAGATACAAGACAATTACCTAAGAATTGGCATGTTCCACTTGTGCTCTTCCTATCTACCCTACAACCCGCATAGTCGGCATCCGAATAACTAGTCATTGAAAATTGACTGGTTTTCGGATACCACAAACCCATTTCAATAGTGCCCTTAAGGTATCTAATTATGCGTTTAACCGCAACTATGTGAGACTCTTTAGGACAAGATTAAAAACGTGCACAAAGACAAACAGAAAACATAATATCCAGCCTACTAGCCGTTAAATAAAGCAAGCTACCTATCATGCTACGATATAACTTAATGTCTACACTTTTACCTTGTTCATCCTTGTCAAGCTTCGTAGTGGTTGCCATGGGAGTTTTGCTCACTTTAGCTCCGTCAAGCCCGAACCTCTTGATGAGTTCCTTTGTGTATTTGGCTTGATTGATGAAGATCCCATCCTTCCGTTGCTTGATTTGGAGTCCAAGGAAATAGTTGAGTTCCCCCATCATAGACATTTCGAACTCGTTCTTCATGCATGACTCAAAAACTTGGCAAAGAGATTCATTAGTAGAACCAAAAATAATGTCATCAACATAAATTTGTACTATGAGAATATCTTTTTCTACATGTTTTGTAAACAAAGTTGTGTCAATTTTACCTTTCTTAAAACCATTTGAAATCAAAATGAAGAAAGTCTTTTATACCAAGCCCTAGGGGCTTGTTTCAAACCATAAAGAGCTTTATCTAATTTGAACACAAAATCCGGATGTGTAGGATCAACAAACCCGGGGGGTTGTTCAACATACACCTCCTCTTTAATAAAACCATTTAGAAAAGCACTTTTAACATCCATTTGAAATAATTTGAAATCTTTATATGAGGCAAAAGCTAGTGTCATCCGTATGGTTTCAAGCCGTGCTACGGGTGCAAATGTTTCTTCAAAATCGATTCCCTCGATTTGAGTGTAACCTTGGGCAACTAACCTAGCTTTGTTTCTAACTACATTACCCGATTCATCCAACTTGTTCTTGAAGATCCACTTAGTACCAATTGTTGGTCTATCGTGGGGCCTAGGAACAAGGTGCCAAACTTGGTTGCGCTCAAATTGATTGAGCTCCTCTTGCATAGCAAGCAACCAATATGAATCGGCCTCGGCTTCGAGGACATTCTTGGGTTCAACATGTGAAATAAATGCATAATAACCACAAAAATCTTGAAATTTAGAGCGAGTGGTTACCCCTTTTGATACTTCACCTATGACGAGGTCCTTGGGATGATGAGGATTGTATCTCCAATCCTTTGGTAGTGGTTGAGTAGGCTCCACCTTATTTGTTTGATTTTCATTTCCTTGGGCCTCTTCCACCTTAGCTTCACTTCCTTCATCATCCTTTGGCTTGTCTCCCATAGTAGGTGTATCCTCCAAGGTCACTTTCTTCAAGCTTGTATCCAAAGCATCTATTTCTACAACATTCTTAACAAACAAGTTAGATTCCTCAAACTTAACATGTATAGATTCCTCAATAGTCAAAGATGACCTATTGAAGACTCTATAAGCCTTACTAGTATTAGAATAACCCAAAAAATAGCCTCATAAGATCTAGCATCAAATTTTCCTAAATTATCTTTTGTATTTAAAACAAAACATTTACACCCAAAAACCTTGAAATAAGAAACATTAGGTTTTCTAGAAAAGTACATTTCAAAAGAAGTTTTAGATGTATTTTTACACAAGAAAACACGATTTGATATATAGCATGATGTATTTACGGCCTCCGCCCACAAATAATGTGGTAGACCATATTCACTAAGCATTGTCCTAGCCATCTCTTGCGAAGTTCTATTTTTACGTTCAACTACTCCATTTTGTTGTGGAGTTCTAGGACAAGAAAGTTCATGCTTTATTCCATGTTCTTCACAAAAAGTGGTAAAGGGTAGGTTAATGAACTCACCTCCTCTATCACTTCTTATTCTTACAATTGAAGTATCTTTTTTCTTTTCTACTCTTTTCTTAAAGGCTTGAAAATGTGAAAAGGCTTGATTTTTATGTTCAAGAAAGAAAACCCAAGTAAAATGCGAAAAATCATCTACTAACACAAATGCAAATCTATTCCCACTTAGACTTTTGGTTTGAGTTGGACCAAATAAATCCATGTGGATCAACTCCAAAGGACGTGATGTCATGATATCCTTAATTGACTTGAAAGAAGACTTAGTTTGTTTCCCAAATTGACATGCGTCACAAACTCGGTCTTTTTCAAAATTCAAACAAGGAATACCTTTCACCATTTTCTTTGTGTTAAGCCTAGATATATGGTCAAATGAAATGTGGCCTAATCTTCTATGCCACAACCAAGAGTCATCATCGAGGGCTTTCAAACAAGTAATATTACAAGACATATTTAACATATCAATCATATAAACATTACTCTCACGAAAACCAGAAAACACACAAATATTAGAAGTTCTATAATTACTTTACAAACTACATTATCAAAAACTACATCAAATCTTTATCACAAAGTTGACTAACACTCAAGAGATTATGCTTGAGGCCGTCAACTAAAACTACATTCTCAATTAAAGGGGATGTACCAAGTTTTACATTACCGATACCGATGATTTTACCCTTGGCGTCATCTCCGAAGGTGACGGTGCCACCTTCATGATATCTTGATAGTGTTGCAAAATTGTTGATATCCCAAGTCATGTGCCTTGAGCAACCACTATCAAGATACCACAATCCTCTACGTCGTTGGGCCTTGGATGGTACCTATATCATTTAACAAATTCATTGATTTTGGTACCCAAATTTTCTTGGGTCCTTGAAAGTTAGTGTTTCGAACCCAAATATTATGATGAGATGCATTTAGCCTATCATAGCAAAAATTAGCTAAGTGCCCTTTCCGCGCACAATGTGAACATGAGAACACTCTACCATACATGAATGCATGATGTGTGTGTGAAGTGTGAGCATGCTTTGGGGGTTTTCCACGATGTAAAGGTTGTGTGGTATGAACATGAGCATGAGCATGGTAAGCATTTTTTTAGGGGCTTGTTTCTTAGGAAACATAGCCTCTATCTTCTTTTTATCAAATTCACACTTTTTCAAAACAATTCCTAATGAGTCTATTCTTTCTTTAAGTATGGTAATCTCATTAGAATCAACTAGTGGGGACTTGCCTTTACACGAAATCTTATACTTATCAAAATCATTTTTGGTAGTAGCTAAAGTAGAGAACAAGTCATCCTTTTCTTTAGAAAGAGTTAATACTTGAAGATTAAGAGATTCATTTTCCTTTTTCATTTTTAAATACTTTTTCTTTAGAAAATCATAATTATGTGATAATTCTACAAATGCTTCTCCTAGTTCATCCATGGAAAGATCTTCATCAAAAGAAGTGGAAGGGGTTACCTTGCTTGTGCTTTCATTAGCCATGAAGCACATCTTTGCGGTGTCGATTTCCTTCTCGAATTCGCTCTCGGAATACCATGTTGCCTTCATTGCTTTCTTCTTGAAGGGCTTCTTGGATGTGGATGGCTTTACTTTGTCCGGACACTCCGCTACAATGTGTCCCGATCTTTGGCAATTGAAGCATATAATCTTTCTATCTTCTTTGCCTCCTTGCCATCTCTTTCTTCCTTGGAGTTTCGCCATGTTGTACATCCTCCGGACTTTCTTCACAAGAAGTGAGAGCTCTTCGTCATCTTCTTCTTCATCATCTTCGTCAAAGTGAGTGGCTTGACTTTTGAATGCTATGGTCTTCTTCTTGGAGGGAGCCATATCCTCTCTTGCTTTCCTCTCCATCTCATGGGTTTTGAGATTCCCAATGAGACCAATTAGCTCCATTTCCTCCTTATCATTGAGTTCCTTCAAGGTTGTTGCTTTTACTTCCCATGAAGGAGGAAGAGTCCGGATGATCTTTCTTACTCTTTGATCATTATCAATGGTATCACCTAGAGAAGAAAGTCCATTAGTAATCTTTGTAAGTTTTGTAACCATATCATCTATGGTTTCATGTTCTTGCATGCTAAAATTTTCATATTGGGACCGAAGAAGGTCTATCTTAGCCCTCTTCACTTGTGATGTCCCCTCATGTGTGACTAACAAGTGTGTCCAAATCTCGAATGCGGATTTGCAATGAATGACTCTAGCAATGTCATCATCATTGAGGGCTTGAAGTAGTGCATAGTGAGCCCTAGCATTGGCATCAAACTCCTTAGTCTCAATTCAGACCAAGTAGATTCATCACCGGGGGGTGCACTAAAGGGTTTGGTCACGGCCTTTGCAACTCGACTACCTAGAGATTGCAAGAAAATGGTCATCTTAACCTTCCATATGGGAAAGTTAAGTCCATCAAACTTAGGGGGTGTCTTGATACCATCGGTCATCTTTACTAAGTGAGTATGAATGAAATGATTAGCAAAATGAGGATCTCTCTAAGGTTGTTAAGCCAAATCCTAGAGTCCAAGCTATGATACCAATTGAAAAACACCTAGAGGGGGGTGAATAGGTGTAATTGCTAATCTAATGATCTTTTTAAAACTAATATGAATTAGCGATGCAACGATCTCTCAAAACAAGGCTAAGAGCCGTATACCCCGTGAAGGGTTCTGAACTCCTTCCTCCTGATTCCCCTTGAATGGGTTAGAGGTGCGCAATGCAACCTTGTTGAATGAGAAATGATCGAACAAGAGATGAATAAAATGCAATGATGAAGGCACACAAGATATATCACAAGTATAACAAACTAGAAACAATTGCACAAGGAAAGAAAATTAGATCTCAAGCAAGTAATATAAAGCAATAGAGTGCAAGAGAAATTTAAAGCAAAATTGACGCAAGGCAATCGCAAACACAAGAAATTTGTTTTGAGGTTCGAGCCACCGCTCTACTCCCCGCCTTCACCTCCGTGAAAGGTTTCCACTATCCACCGAGGACGCTTTACAATGGTCTACCAAAGACCCAGCACCGAGCTCCACACTTTACAATGACCTCTACCGAAGATGTGTCTCCACAAGATGAAGAAGATCACAAGTAACCAAAGTGATCACAACAAGATCACCAAACTCTTTTACAACACTCTCACTCTTTTACAACTTCCTATAGAATGAGTAAGAGAATTTTGGCTCTATGAAGTGTAGTGCAAAAACCTCAGTTGTAGAGTAATATTTGTTATCAAACACAACTGAAAAACTAGCTCAAAAAGAATTGGAAATGAAGAGCTTAAACAATTTTCTTCTCTTTTTGAAAACAATGAAAACTTAGGATTTTTCTTGGTGTTTTGCAATGGCCTATTCTCCTCTATTTATAGGGAGAAGAATAGGTTAAAAACATTTTATATACAACTTATTTGACCTGAAAAAGTTCTCTAAAAACCCAGAAAAGTCTGCCAAAAAATCAGAAAAAGAAACAGATTTCAGATTGCACCAAAGAGGAAAGAGCCGTTGGGAACTTTGCAGGCCTGGCGGTCGACCGGGCCGGTCGACCGTCTGCCTTGCTGGCAAAGAGCCGTTGGGCTCCGGTCGACCGCTGGGTCGACCGTCCTCTAATTAAAAAAAACAGTTTTCTTCTTGCGGTCGACCCGGCGGTCGACCCAGAAAACCCGAGAGCAAACCTGCTCTCAGTCGGTCGACCCGGCGGTTGACCGATGGACATGCACAAACGTGCACGCCCAGATACAGGCACCGGTCGACCGGGCCGGTCGGCCGATCTAGCCTGAAACAGGCAAACAGCAGTTTTTCTGACTTAGAAAAATTTTGTAAAATAGTTTTGGGTTTAAACAAACTTAAGTAACATACATGATCTAAAAATGATATTCATATTGTAAAACTTAGGGTCATGTAAATATATACTAAGGCATGAAACCAAAATTAAATATAAAAACTTAAATACAAAAGTCAAACTTTATCAAAACCAAATTGTGTGTGTGTATCCTAGAGCCAATATCCAAGACTCAAACTTTAACAATCTATTTCTTACATTGATTCTAAAGGCTTCAAGTGCTTCAAGAGGACTTTCACCAAAAGATCTTCAAGCTTGATCCATTAGCCCAAAATGAGTTGACTTGAGCCCAAAACACCTTCCTTTAGGGAAGAAACCTTCTAGATGAGTTAGAATCCTGAAACACACTTAAACAAAAAACAATATTAGTACAAATAACTAATATGTTTTGTAATCATCAAAACACACTAAAAACGGGTGATTGTAACCTTGGGCCAACACATATATGATTTAAACATGATATAAATTTTGTAAAAATCAGAGTCATGTATATTTATCAAGGCATGAAACTTAAAAACAAATACCAAGAACAAAAACTTATATTTTAGAAATGTGTGTGTGTGTCCTAAAGCCAATATTCTACTACCTCAAACTTTAACAAACTATATCTTACATTAGTTCTAAATGACTACAAGATCTTCAAGTGGGCTTCTCTATATGATCTTGCAAGCTTGATACTTGAGCCCGAAATGAGGTGACTTCAGTCAAAACCACCTTCCTATAGGGAAGAATGCTCCTAGAATCATTAGAACCCTGAAACACACTAAGACAACATACATGATTAGTACAAATAACTACATATGTTTTGTAATCATCAAAACATACTAAAATGGGTGATTGTAACCTTGGGCCAACAATATCCTTCGCCATCACTAGTCCTTAGTTCAAGAGCGTTTCAAAACATGACCCATAAGATAACTCATCATATCCAAACTCAACAAACAAGTGCAGCTATACTTAAACCATCAAAACTAAATAAGAGCAAGCATGGAATAAAGTAATGTTCACTTGTTAGAGAGTTAGAATGTTAGAGTGTTAGAATCCATTATCATAGCCATCAATGGCTCTTGCAAGAGCAAGGCTAAGTAGAGGCTATTAAATTCATGTGGATTATCAAGTAAGAAGTTAGCAAATTAGTGGTTAGTAGTTAGTTACCATGAGAAGAAAATTAGCTAAACATGTAAAAGGAGTTAGAGAGAAGAAAATACGGAGAGATAAAGAGAGAATCTTTTAGAAATTATCACCTTCCATTACAAGCACTCTTGTTTTCCATCCATGTACTACTCTCTTTCTTGTTACAAGATCTACAAGAAATAAAAAATATAAAGAAGAAGAAGAAGAAGAACTAACCTAAACTATCCTAAAAACTACAACATAGAGAAGAAAATCCTAAAAACTATCCTCCAAAACTCCTCCTCTTCTCAGCTCTGGAAATCCCAGGGTATATATAGGTGAAATGGGGCACCAGGGAGCGTGTTGACACGCGGCTCCATTCTATTGCCGTGAAAATGCGGCGTGGCTCCACGCTATTGCCGCAGAAATGAGACTTTTCTGCATTTCCACGGCAATCCTGGGGCCGCGCGCGCGGCGCCGCCTGCTACACGCTCCCCGCTTGTCCCCATGTCAACTGTACTTCTTGGATCCTAGATTTGCGCATCCGATTTTGACAAAATCACCCTCCAAGGTCAATGGCTATTTTTGTAAGCTTTTAATCACCAATTAAGTGGGATTTTGGGCTTCTTCTTCATTTCATGCTATGGACCTAGAAACATACAAGACAGATGCTATTAACAGGATTTAATATTAAATAAATATGAAGATGTGGTATGAATATGCAATTTTAAAGACTAATCTATGATGTGGTACAATATGTGCCACATAATTCGACAATCTTAATGACGCTCCGCTTTTGAAAATAATTGAAATTACTAAAAGCCCCTACCGGTCAAAAAAGACAGTTTCCTTGGGATGATGTATTAGTTTTATATTCTTTATTATTATTTTTCTCTCCTTTTATATGTCTATCTCTCTGTGTCTCCTCCCGCTATCAGATCTAGATTTTTGACTCGTAGAAAATATCATTCTAAAAAAAAGCGAGAGCGGGATCAGATATTGATTTTTAGTTTGCAGACCTAAATCTTCATCAGCTATTTTGACAGGTTCTTGTTTCCTCAGGATGTCAGTTTCACTGTTTTCATCGTGATTCTTCTCTTCTTCTTCTTCTTCTTCAAAAGGAAGACCTATCAGAAATTTTTCATCATCAGAAATGTTGGCCATTCGATTTAAAATCTGAAAAACATGTAAAATACATGTATATAATTAATCTGTCAGTACTGAAACTAAAGTCGCAGGAAAATAATTATTTTAAAAGTTGTCCTTTTAATCAAGACTGTGACTTTGGTCACATTCATAATAATAAACTGTTAGATAAAATTGAGTTCTATGACCATAATCGGAGTATGAAATTTCATTTTCAAACCATTTGGTTTATAGGACTGTAATCAAAGTCGCAGTCCAATTAAAATTTATTAATAAAAAGACTGCGACCTTGATCGCAAAAATGAAAAATAAGTTATAAAATACTGTGAACAAGGTCGCAGTGTTATCAAACAAAACTTTTCAAAAAGACTGTTATTACATAAGACTGCGACCAATGCCGCAGTTTTCTAATCATCTTAATTGCTTAACTTATTAGAGCTTGTTCACTGCTTCAATTGACTACGTCTCTTGTTTCATAAGAATGCGACCACG
The DNA here is from genome assembly GCA_038442645.1 of Agave tequilana. Classification (NCBI taxonomy): domain Eukaryota; kingdom Viridiplantae; phylum Streptophyta; class Magnoliopsida; order Asparagales; family Asparagaceae; genus Agave; species Agave tequilana. The sequence goes on from JAVJIF010001504.1 coordinate 84,596, forward strand.
GTTGCAGTATCCTATCTAGATTACTTAATAAAAATACTATGATCAAGGTCGCAGTGTTATCGACAAAACATTCTCAAAGAGACTGCTGTTATATAAGATTGTGACCGAAATCACAATCTTCTAATTATCTTAATTAATTAACTTACGAGATCTTCATCACTGCTTCAATTAACTGCGACTCTTATTTCATAAGATTGCGACCACGGTCGCAATATCCTATTTAGCTTACCAAGGTCGAAAAAATACTGCGACCAATCGAAAAAATACTGCGACCCTAATCGAAAAAATAAAAAAAAGGCTGCAATATTGCAACCAAGGTCGCAATGTAAAACAAAAATAAAGCTAAAAAGTGAAAATGATGTTAAAAAATTTAATCCAAAATTTTTCTTTTAGAAACTGCGACTTCGATTGCAGTTTCAGAAAACAAAAAAAAATAAAATAAACTGCTTCAAGTCACAGTAATAGCATTTTATTGTGATGAAAATATCTTTCAAAAAAAAGTTGAACATTAATGCCACCATGGTCGCATTCTTTTAAAATAAATTATTTTTCTAAAATATTTTCTAAAATTAGAAATTTCAAATTGAAAATTTCAGTTGAATTTTTATTTTTAGAATTAAAATTCAATATTGAAATCGAAAATATTTTAGGGATTAGAGACCGATCGAAGCAAAATGATATTAAAAAGTTAAAAAAACTTTAAATAACAAAAATTGAATTTTTTTTGAAAAAATCATAAATTTTTGCTATTTCACTCAATAACCTAGGGTTTTCACGATTTTTTTACCTTTTGTGACGGTTGCTTTCTTACTTGACATCTTGATCAGATTTTTATTTTATAAATTAAAATTTTGATGTGGATGATTCAAAATTTAATAATTAAGATCTGTAATTTTTTTGTTTGAAAAAACTCAAATTTTCAGATCTATAATTTTTATGGTGGAGGGACAGTTGTAACCAGGTTAAAAGTGAAACTGAGGGTATTTTTGTCATTGGGCAGCTTTAAAGAGGTTGAGGGTCTTTTCGAGCCGCCTAAATTTTTGACTTATCTGCGGCTAATATGAAGTCACGTTACGCCGGCTAAGAAACTCTCTCAGCTTACGACTGAGGTGTGTGTGTATATATATGAGAAAAATGTATATTAGCCGACGGCTGAGAGACTCTCTCAGCCTGCGGTGACGTGGCACATTATGGGCCACATAATTCGACAATCTAAAATGACGTCCCGCTTTTGAAAATAATTGTAATTACTAAAAGCCCCTATCGTTTGTCTTTTTCTTGGGATGATGTATTAGTCTATATTCTTTATTATTATTTTTTCTCCTCTTTTATATGTCTATCTCTCTGTGTCTTCTCACGTTGTCAGATGTAGATTTTTGACTTATAAAGAATATCGTTTTAAAAAAGCGAGAGAGGGATCAGACATTAATTTTTAGTTGCAGAACTAGATCTCCAGCAACTATTTTGACAAGTTCATGTTCCCTCGGGATGTCAGCTTTAATATTTTTATCGTGATTTTTCTCTTCTTCTTCTTCAAAAGTAAGGCCTATCTGAAATTTTTCATCATCGGAAATATTGACCATTCAATTTAAAATTTGAAAGACAAGTAAAATACACATAAATATATAACCAATCTGTAAGAGATGCGACAGAAGTCGTAGGAAAAAATTATTTTAAAAGATGTCATTTCATCAGGACTGCGACTTTGGTCGCATTTATAATAATAAATTATCAGATAAAATTGAATTCTGTGACCATAGTCGCAGTATGAATTTCATCTTCAAACCATTTGTTTTACAAGACATCGACCAAAGTCGCAGTATATGTAACACCCCATCCTCAGTATACGTACACGGTTATACGTCCTGATTTTTGGAGCGTATTTTATTTTATTTTATTTTCTATTATTTAAATTCCTACTCATATAGCAATACTGCATGATTTGACCTTTTGGCATTCAGATTTGACCGATTTCAGTTTTAAATATTATTTTTTTAATATTCTAGATTTTTCATGATTTTCTGGAATTTTTCGGAATTAAATTATAAATCTTCAAAACCGGTGTCGACTAGTGTCGCTGACCGACTCTCAGATTTTTAATTCACAAATGGAGTTGAAAATCTAAAAAATGGCTTTCACATTATTTCTTAAAATCATGTTTTCTATCTAAATGAATTTTTTTAGAATTTTTAGAATTTATCAAAATTTCACTGGATTTGGTATCGGCCAGTATCACTGGTTGATTCCAGGAATTTTAATTCACAATTTAAATTAAAATTCTGAATTCCACTTTCATATTACTTCTTAGAATTATATTTTCTTCTTTAAGGCATTTTCTGAGATTTTTCAGATTTTATCAAAAATCCGGCCTACCCTGTGTAGACACCGTTCGCAGTGGATTCCAAGATTTTTATTTTGAAAATGAAATTGAATTTCTGAAAACCTATTTTACTAAAAATCTTAAAATAATATTTATTATTTTTGAGAATTTTTGGGAGACTTTTCGAGATACTTCATTTTTGGGCTTTTTCTGAGTTTCCGGTGTTTTCCCAGATACCGAACTTCTATCCGGATATTTTACCTTTTCTCTCTCCTTACCTGGCATGAGACCCACAAAATCTGGGTTCAACATTTAATGCGGAGACCCTCTCCATCCCGCATTTAATGTTTCGTTCTTCAAAAGAAATCAACCCAGATCAAATCACCCGTGCCTTTTTGTCTCTTTCTCAACGCAATCTTGCGTTTTCCTTTTTGGACGCAGCTTTAATCCCCGCGTCCAGCTGTAATTGCCAGATGCGGATTTCTGAAAATGAAACGCAGCTTTTATGAAGGAGACGCAAGTCTCTTTTATAAGGTTTGGATTAGTTGGCAACATTATAATAATATTTTCCCCCCTTTATATATACACTCCTACACTCTCTCTCTTTCATTATTTCTTTCCTTCTTCCTTTTCCTGCCAACAGCCACCAACGAAACCAGCAGCCCAAGCTCCTTGGCCGGCCATCACAACCCATTTTCTCCATTTTTTCACCACCATTAACTCCAATAACTTCACCACCATTTCCCCCTCCATCTTCTCCACCATTCCAACAACAAAAAAACACCATCTCCACCATCTTCTTCTTCCTCTTTTCCACCAAGAAACCCATCTTCCACCACCAAACTTCACCACCTTCCCCACCACCATCTACACCACCTTAGCCACCACCAACCATACCATCTTCTCCTCCTCGTCATCCTCTTTCCAACGAACTATAGGTTCGTCCTCCGAAACACCGTTTGCAAAACTCCAAAATATCCTTTTGAACTACACTTGCACCATCAATTATCTTCTCTTTTGGGGCCTTGGCCACCCAACTCCGGCTAACTCCGGCCGCCGCCGAGGTCCAGCCGACCAACTCCCCTTTCCTTTCCTTTCTTTCCTTCTCTTTTCTTTCATTTCTTCTTTCTTCTCTTTCTTTCTTTCCTTCTTTCCTTTCTTCCCTTTTCTTTTCTTTTCTTCCATTCTCTGATATTTCCCTAAACCTGCGTCTCTCCCTCTCTGATCACTGCGTCTCTATCCCCTCCTTTCCTGCGTCATTCACATTTCCATATCCCTCTTTCTCTCATATTTTATTGCTAGACGCGAAGTTTACTCCCGCGTCCAAGCACATCTTTAACGCGATCTTCCCGCGACGCGGAGCACGTGCTCGCGTCTGCGTTCTCCCTGTATTATAAAACGCGAGTCTCAGACCCCGCGTTTGTGGCATCAACGCGGCGCAATCCCCGCGTCTGCGACCCCTGCGTCTTCATTCTCACTTTTCCTGTTCATCCTTCTCCTCCTCTTTTTTATATATATAATATTGGTTACTTGGACTCCAGAGCTTGGAATTTCTCGGTGTATTTCTTAAATTTTAGGCGAGTGTTCTCGCCTTCCTTCAGATTTTCCTGCTTTGTCATGATTGATAATATTATATTATTCTCCTGGCACACTTGCATGCATCATGCTACTACTTGATACTTACCCCGCAATAACATATTGATGCCTGGCTTTAGATTGTCACATTTACGGGAATCTTGTTCTTGCTATCATGTATTATATACAGTGACTTGAAATTATAATGTTCATGTACTCTAGAACTCCTGATCTTGTCATGTACTTGCTATCCCGTAAATTGATAATTACCTAATAAATCATAAAAAGAAACCACTTGAATCGGGTCGGGGGAAACTTGCGGCTATCAATATATGTTCGTGTTTACAGTGGTTTTAGGTATGTTGTGCAACTATATTTCCGATTTGACCTGAGGGCCTCCAGGCGGCCGAGGGGAGCGCTGGCTCCCTCCTTCCTGGTACCATCTTGACTAGGGCATCCTATAAGACCCTACTGTACGCCTTGCGGCAGGTTCCGTCCTCCAGCAACGGAACAATCCTGGGCCGTGGTCCCGGGTATGCACGGGACCCACTGTAAACATTGTTCGTTGATACCCCCGTTGGTTTCCAATAACAGCCTCGAATTACTCATATGTGAATGTATGTGTACTGGGACGCTATTACACATACCTAGACATATGGGTAGAACGAGTAATAAGTATAAATATTAAAAATGGCAGAAATAGATTTATTCAGGCCTTATTACTTTCGTTTTATGCCTCCATTTCATGCTTACTGTACATGTACTTTCAACACAGTTTTTGATGCTTAATACCGTTTGATCATATCAACACATACATATACTTATCTCTACATGACACTTGGCTTTCACCTGCATATTTGCTAGGGAGTTTCTGACTCCCCTGAACTTGCATGTTCAGGTTCTGAAGCGTGGACTGAAGCGGAGCCCTCCATCGAAGATCAAGCCTATCTCTCGGAGCAGGCTGACTTGTCCTAGTCCTTCTGTTCCTGAATCTTCCTGCAAGCTCGGGGATTTTCTTCTCAGCCCGTGAGCACCTTTTGCTGTACAAATTGTAAATTTCACTTTTGTATCTGGCTGTGATATAATGTACATGTACTAGTATATCACGCTCTGTGATAACTTTGTAATCCTTATGTTGGAATGTATATTGCCACGTGCTTCCGTACTCTAATTCTTGTTTGTACTGACGCTTAGCGTATATACGTGAGGGTATTTCTGACTTGCGTATATACGTCACAGTGACGTCCCCGTATCCGCGGGATCGGGGCGTTACAGGTTGGTATCAGAGCCTAGGCTCTCACACCTACAGTACAACCAAATTGCAAATTAGTGGGATCTTAATTTGCAGTTGGGATATATGAGTTTCGGTTATACATTTTAACTATAATACACAAAGTTATCTCTTCCTTGGTATTCCTTCCCTTGATTCCTAAAGACCATCTATCTTTTGCCTTCACTCCTCTTTTCAGACATTTTTACCAACATAGATATGGATAGAAGGGCAGGACGTAACAACTCCGGCCAACCACAGGACGGGCCCGCAGGGGGGAATGCTGATATTCTAAGAGTTATCCAAAATATGATGGAAAATCAACAAAGGCAGACCGAACTCCTTTCAAGGATTGATAGCAGCTCCTCAGGAACGAAGGCCGGGCAACGTGTCAGACTTCAGGCGGTTGCAGCCGGCAATATTTACAGGGGAGAGAGACCGCTAGATGCCGAACAATGGCTAATCGACACCACAGATCTCTTGAAGGCAGCACAGGTTCCAGAGGAAGATCAGGTGGAAGTCGCCAAGATCCAACTAAAGGATGTGGCTAGAAACTGGTGGCTAGCTGAAGAAGCAAGACTGGAAAAACCCATCACTTGGGACCAGTTCTCTAAAAGCTTTTATGATAGATTCTTCCCTACCACAGCTCAGAAGGAGATGGAAGAACAATTCATCCGACTTCAACAATGGAATCGATCTGTTGATGAATATGCTGCTGAGTTCTTAAGGCTGAGTCGTTTTGCTCCGTATATGATAGCCGATGAGGAGAAACGGGCAAGCAGATTTCAGCAGGGCTTACAAATGGATATTCAAGTCCTTTTGATTCCCCAACAGCTGAAAACATATTCCCAGGTCCTCACTATAGCTCGAGAAGTGGAGCGAGGATTGGAGAAAAGAATCTTGATCAGATGAGAAAACAGGCCATGAAGAGGCCATTTCAACAACTGGGCAGAGGAGGTCCAGTCAGAGCTGTAAAGGCCCCAATGGTTAGAAGACCCTTTCGGTCAGCCCCTCCTCAGACAACTCAAATAATTCCTGTTTGTAATTATTGCCAGAGGCCAGGTCACTTGCAAAAGGATTGTCGCAGGGCTAATGGGTTATGCCTGGCATGTGGATCTGGTAATCACACAATAGAAAGCTGTCCCCATAAGAGAACTGGGATGATGAACCGAACCCTACCGGCACTTCCTGCACCTATTGGACAGAGGAACTCAGGGCCGATGGTTGGAAGGACCCCTCTCCCTCCACAACAACAGGTTTTTCGCCCCGCTCCAAGGGGAGGAAGAACAACAGCAGGTCGTGGAAGGGGACGGGCCTACAACTTGACAGCGGAAGAGGCCCAAACTTCTGAAGAAGTGGTGACAGGTAAGATTATGGTGCACTCTAAACCTGTTTTAGCCCTCTTTGATTCTGGCGCTTCTCATTGTTACATATCAGATAGTTTCACTGCTTTGCACTCTATACCTGTTGAATATTTAGACCACCAGTGGGAGATTAGTACCGGTAATGGGTAGTCATCTCTAACAAAATTTGTGTAGATTGTCCGGTGGAACTGTGTAACAGGACATTAGCAGTGGATATGCTCGTACTAGATACTAAAGGGTACGACGCAATCCTAGGCATGACTTGGCTCAGCAAATACCATGCGGTCATTGATTGTCGAAACAAGAGAGTCATTTTCAGAATACCGCTTCAGCCTGAGTTCCAATTTGAAGGAGAACGTAAAACCGCTAAGGGAAAAACACAGATGACTGCTGCTGAGATTCAGAAAAAGGGAGTACCAGTTTGCAATGAGTTCCCAGAAGTATTTAAGGAGATCTCAGGACTTCCACCCGATAAGTAATTGAGTTCTCCATTGATATCATTCCGGGCACAGTCCCAATATCTAGAGCCCCATACAGAATGGCACCCACAGAATTAGAAGTTCTAAAGAAGCAGTTACAAGAATATTCTGACAAGGGATTGATTAGACCAAGTACTTCACCATGGGGAGCTCCAGTGTTATTGGCCAACAAGAAAGATGGTGGTAAGCGGTTGTGTATAGACTACAGAGAATTAAACAAGGTTACCATCAAGAATAAGTATCCCTTACCAAGAATTGATGATCTTTTTGACCAACTTCATGGGGCCCGAGTGTTTTCAAAATTGGATTTACAATCAGGTTATCACCAACTGAAAGTGAAGAAAGAAGATATTCCGAAGATAGCATTCCGAACTCGTTATGGTCATTACGAATTTCTAGTCATGCCCTTCGGAGTGACCAATGCCCCAGCTGTCTTTATGGATTTGATGAACCGAGTTTTCTCGCCATATTTGGACCAGTTTGTCGTGGTGTTCATCGATGACATCTTGATATATTCAAAAAATGACAGAGAGCATGCAGAACACATGAGGATAGTGCTATAAACTCTCCGGCAGGAACAACTTTATGCTAAGCAGAGCAAGTGTGAGTTCTGGTTAGACCGTATAGCTTTCTTGGGTCATGTAGTTTCAGAAGAAGGAATTTCAGTCGACCCTAATAAGATCCAGGCAGTAAAAGATTGGCCAATCCCAAGGACAGTAACAGAAATTAAAAGCTTTATTGGATTAGCCGGGTATTACAGGAGATTTGTCCAAGACTTTTCTAAAATCGCAGCCCCATTAACAAAGCTCACCAGAAAAGGGGAAAGGTATCAATGGTCAGAGGAATGTACTGCAGCATTTGAACAATTAAAAGAAAGACTAATTTCAGCTCCGATCTTGAAGACTCCCTCGGGAACAGGAGGGATGGTTATATATAGTGATGCATCCGGAAAAGGCCTGGGATGTGTATTAATGCAGCATGGTCATGTCATAGCCTATGTATCTAGGCAATTGAAACCACATGAGAGAAATTACCCAACCCATGACTTAGAACTGGCGGCGGTAATATTTGCATTGAAGATCTGGAGACACTATCTTCTGGGAGACAAAGTATTGATCTATACTGATCATAAGAGTCTTAAGTATATCTTCACACAGAAAGAATTAAACATGAGGCAAAGGCGGTGGCTTGAATTAATGGCCGACTATGACATAGACTTACGGTACCATCCTGGTAAGGATAATACAGTCCCAGATGCATTAAGCAGGAGACCAGAGAATAAAGTATTATTACAACTTACTCAACAGAAAGAATTACTTCGGGAAATCATAAAGTTGGACTTGATGCTAATACAAGGAGCTGATGAGTCAGGTCAACTAATGACCTTCCAGATCCAACCAACCCTGATAAATGAAATTAAGGAAGCCCAAAAGGGGGACCCCAGATTACAGAAATTCAGGGCTCAAGTAGAAGCTGGATTAAGAACAGACATCTGTATTCATTCGGATGATGCACTTTATTTTGGTAACAGAATCTGTGTACCACCAGGGGAAGTCCGGCAGAAAGTTTTGGCAGAGGCACACAGTTCGGCGTATTCCATACACCCAGGAGGAAATAAAATGTATCAAGACTTGAAGCAGAAGTTTTGGTGGAATGCCATGAAGAGGGAGATAGCCCAGTATGTGGCAAAATGCTTGGTTTGTCAGCAAATAAAGATAGAACATCAGAGAACAGCTGGACTTCTACAACCATTACCGATACCCGAATGGAAGTGGGAACATATCACCATGGATTTTGTTACAGCTCTACCCCGCAGTCCTAAGGGTAACAATGCAGTATGGGTAATTGTTGACCGCCTCACAAAAGCAGCTCACTTTCTACCTTTCAGAGTAGGTCAATCGACAGAAATTCTTGCAGATAAATATATGAAAGAAATTGTTCGTCTACATGGAGTTCCAGCTAGCATCGTGTCAGATAGAGACACGAGATTCCGATCGCATTTCTGGGAAAGTCTCCAAGAAAATTTAGGAACTCGTTTGAAATTTAGTACCTCATATCACCCCCAGACAGATGGACAATCTGAACGAACTATCCAAACACTTGAAGACATATTACGAGCCTGCATGATAGAATTTAAAGGGTCATGGGAAGACTATATTCATTTAGTAGAATTCTCTTATAATAACAGCTATCAGGCCAGTATCAAGATGGCTCCATTTGAAGCATTATATGGCAAAAATGCAGGTCGCCGATATGTTGGGATGAAGTCGGCGAGAGAAGACTTATGGGACCAGATATTCTAGTTCAGACAACAGATAAAGTCAGAATTATCAGAGATTATCTCCGGGCAGCGCAGAGCCGGCAAAAGAGTTGGGCAGACACTAATAGAAGACCGTTGGAATTTAGAACAGGTGATCATGTATTTTTAAGGATATCACCAACCAAGGGGGTAATCCGATTCGGTACTCACGGAAAGCTTAGTCCAAGATACATCGGCCCATTTGAAATTTTAGATCGTGTGGGAGATGTGGCTTACCGATTGGCATTGCCACCATCCTTAGGAGGAGTACATAATGTATTCCATGTATCACAGTTGAGAAAGTATGTCAAGGATGAGAGTCACATTCTAGATCACTCAGAATTAGAACTACAATCAGATTTATCCTACAAGGAGCAGCCGATGGCCATTCTGGACAAAAGTGTCAAAACATTGAAAAATCGGGCAATACCATTGGTACTGGTTTCTTGGAATAGGCATGCCCCAGGAGAAGCTACATGGGAACGAGAGGATATTATTCGTGAACGTTACCCCAAACTCTTTCCATCTTAGTTGGTAAAATTCCTTACCCCTATTCTTTCACATCCCCATTATCGAAATTTCGAGGACGAAATTTTTGATAAGGTGGATGGATTGTAACACCCCATCCTCAGTATACGTACACGGTTATACGTCCTGATTTTTGGAGCGTATTTTATTTTATTTTATTTTATTTTCTGTTATTTAAATTCCTACTCATATAGCAATACTGCATGATTTGACCTTTTTGGCATTCAGATTTGACCGATTTCAGTTTAAATATTATTTTTTTAATATTCTAGATTTTTCATGATTTTCTGAAATTTTTCGGAATTAAATTATAAATCTTCAAAACCGGTGTCGACTAGTGTCGCTGACCGACTCTCGGATTTTTAATTCACAAATGGAGTTGAAAATCTAAAAAATGGCTTTCACAGTATTTCTTAAAATCATGTTTTCTATCTAAATGAATTTTTTTAGAATTTTTAGAATTTATCAAAATTTCACTGGATTTGGTATCGGCTAGTATCACTGGTTGATTTCAGGAATTTTAATTCACAATTTAAATTAAAATTCTGAATTCCGCTTTCATATTACTTCTTAGAATTATATTTTCTTCTTTAAGGCATTTTCTGAGATTTTTCAGATTTTATCAAAAATCCGGCCTACCGGTGTAGACACCGTTCGCAGTAGATTCCAGGATTTTTATTTAAAAATGAAATTGAATTTTTGAAAATCGATTTCACTAAAAATCTTAAAATAATATTTATTATTTTTGAGAATTTTTGGGAGACTTTTCGAGATACTTCATTTTTGGGCTTTTCCTGAGTTTCCGATGTTTTCCCAGATACCGAACTTCTATTCGGATATTTTACCTTTTCTCTCTCCTTACCTGGCATGAGACCCACAAAATCTGGGTTCAACATTTAATGCGGAGACCCTCTCCATCCCGCATTTAATGTTTCGTTCTTCAAAAGAAATCAACCCAGATCAAATCACCCATGCCTTTTTGTCTCTTTCTCAACACAATCTTGCGTTTTCCTTTTGGACGCAGCTTTAATCCCCGCGTCCAGCTGTAATTGCCAGACGCGGATTTCTGAAAATGAAACGCAACTTTTATGAACGAGACGCAAGTCTCTTTTATAAGTTTGGATTAGTTGGCAACATTATAATAATATTTCCCCCCCCCCTTTATATATACACTCCTACACTCTCTCTCTTTCATTATTTCTTTCCTTCTTCCTTTTCCTGCCAACAGCCACCAACGAAACCAGCAGCCCAAGCTCCTTGGCCGGCCATCACAACCCATTTTCTCCATTTTTTCACCACCATTAACTCCAACAACTTCACCACCATTTCCCCTCCATCTTCTCCACCATTCCAACAACAAAAAAACACCATCTCCACCATCTTCTTCTTCCTCTTTTCCACCAAGAAACCCATCTTCCACCACCAAACTTCACCACCTTCCCCACCACCATCTACACCACCTTAGCCACCACCAACCATACCATCTTCTCCTCCTCGTCATCCTCTTTCCAACGAACTATAGGTTCGTCCTCCGAAACACCGTTTGCAAAACTCCAAAATATCCTTTTGAACTACACTTGCACCATCAATTATCTTCTCTTTTGGGGCCTTGGCCACCCAACTCAGCCAACTCCGGCCGCCGCCGGCGAGGTCCAGCCGACCAACCTCCCCTTTCCTTTCCTTTCTTTCCTTCCTTCTCTTTTCTTTCATTTCTTCTTTCTTCTCTTTCTTTCTTTCCTTCTTTCCTTTCTTCCCTTTTCTTTTCTTTTCTTCCATTCTCTGATATTTCCCTAAACCTGCGTCTCTCTCTCTCTGATCACTGCGTCTCTATCCCCTCCTTTCCTGCGTCTTTCACATTTTCATATCCCTCTTTCTCTCATATTTTATTGCTAGACGCGAAGCTTACTCCCGCGTCCAAGCACATCTTTAACGCGATCTTCCCGCGACGCGGAGCACGTGCTCGCGTCTGCGTTCTCCCTGTATTATAAAACGCGGGTCTCAGACCCCGCGTTTGTGGCATCAACGCGGCGCAATCCCCGCGTCTGCGACCCCTGCGTCTTCATTCTCACTTTTCCTGATTCATCCTTCTCCTCCTCTCTTTTTATATATATAATATTGGTTACTTGGACTCCAGAGCTTGAAATTTCTCGGTGTATTTCTTAAAGTTTTAGGCGAGTGTTCTCGCCTTCCTTCAGATTTTCTGCTTTGTCATGATTGACTAATATTATATTATTCTCCTGGCACACTTGCATGCATCATGCTACTACTTGATACTTACCCCGCAATAACATATTGATGCCTGGCTTTAGATTGTCACATTTACGGGAATCTTGTACTTGCTATCCTGTATTATATACAGTGACTTGAAATTATAATGTTCATGTACTCTAGAACTCCTGATCTTGTCATGTACTTGCTATCCCGTAAATTGATAATTACCTAATAAATCATAAAAAGAAACCACTTGAATCGGGTCGGGGGAAACTTGCGGCTATCAATATATGTTCGTGTTTACAGTGGTTTTAGGTATGTTGTGCAACTACATTTCCGGTTTGACCTGAGGGCCTCCAGGCGGCCGAGGGGAGCGCTGGCTCCCTCCTTCCTGGTACCATCTTGACTAGGGCATCCTATAAGACCCTACTGTACGCCTTGCGGCAGGTTCCGTCCTCCAGCAACGGAACAATCCTGGGCCGTGGTCCCGGGTATGCACGGGACCCACTGTAAACATTGTTTGTTGATACCCCCGTTGGTTTCCAATAACAGCCTCGAATTACTCATATGTGGATGTATGTGTACTGGGACGCTATTACACATACCTAGACATATGGGTAGAACGAGTAATAAGTATAAATATTAAAAATGGCAGAAATAGATTTATTCAGGCCTTATTACTTTCGTTTTATGCCTCCATTTCATGCTTACTGTACATGTACTTTCAACACAGTTTTTGATGCTTAATACCGTTTGATCATATCAACACATACATATACTTATCTCTACATGACACTTGGCTTTCACCTGCATATTTGCTAGGGAGTTTCTGACTCCCCTGAACTTGCATGTTCAGGTTCTGAAGCGTGGACTGAAGCGGAGCCCTCCATCGAAGATCAAGCCTATCTCTCGGAGCAGGCTGACTTGTCCTAGTCCTTCTGTTCCTGAATCTTCCTGCAAGCTCGGGATTTTCTGCTCAGCCCGTGAGCACCTTTTGCTGTACAAATTGTAAATTTCACTTTCGTATCTGGCTGTGATATAATGTACATGTACCAGTATATCACGCTCTGTGATAACTTTGTAATCCTTATGTTGGAATGTATATTGCCACGTGCTTCCGTACTCTGATTCTTGTTTGTACTGACGCTTAGCGTATACACGTGAGGGTATTTCTGACTTGCGTATATACGTCGCAGTGACGTCCCCGTATCCGCGGGATCGGGGCGTAACAGGTATCTTGCGTTTTCCTTTTTGGACGCAGCTTTAATCCCCGCGTCCAGCTGTAATTGCCAGACGCGGATTTCTGAAAATGAAACGCAGCTTTTATGAAGGAGACGCAAGTCTCTTTTATAAGGTTTGGATTAGTTGGCAACATTATAATAATATTTCCCCCTTTATATATACACTCCTACACTCTCTCTCTTTCATTATTTCTTTCCTTCTTCCTTTTCCTGCCAACAGCCACCAACGAAACCAGCAGCCCAAGCTCCTTGGCCGGCCATCACAACCCATTTTCTCCATTTTTTCACCACCATTAACTCCAACAACTTCACCACCATTTCCCCCTCCATCTTCTCCACCATTCCAACAACAAAAAAACACCATCTCCACCATCTTCTTCTTCCTTTTTTCCACCAAGAAACCCATCTTCCACCACCAAACTTCACCACCTTCCCCACCACCATCTACACCACCTTAGCCACCACCAACCATACCATCTTCTCCTCCTCGTCATCCTCTTTCCAACGAACTATAGGTTCGTCCTCCGAAACACCGTTTGCAAAACTCCAAAATATCCTTTTGAACTACACTTGCACCATCAATTATCTTCTCTTTTGGGGCCTTGGCCACCCAACTCCGGCCAACTCCGGCCGCCGCCGGCGAGGTCCAGCCGACCAACCTCCCCTTTCCTTTCCTTTCTTTCCTTCCTTCTCTTTTCTTTCATTTCTTCTTTCTTCTCTTTCTTTCTTTCCTTCTTTCCTTTCTTCCCTTTTCTTTTCTTTTCTTCCATTCTCTGATATTTCCCTAAGCCTGCGTCTCTCTCTCTGATCACTGCGTCTCTATCCCCTCCTTTCCTGCGTCTTTCACATTTCCATATCCCTCTTTCTCTCATATTTTATTGCTAGACGCGAAGCTTACTCCCGCGTCCAAGCACATCTTTAACGCGATCTTCCCGCGACGCGGAGCACGTGCTCGCGTCTGCGTTCTCCCTATATTTTAAAACGCGGGTCTCAGACCCCGCGTTTGTGGCATCAACGCGGCGCAATCCCCGCGTCTGCGACCCCTGCGTCTTCATTCTCACTTTTCCTGATTCATCCTTCTCCTCTTCTCTTTTATATATATAATATTGATTACTTGGACTCTAGAGCTTGAAATTTCTCGGTGTATTTCTTAAAGTTTTAGGCGAGTGTTCTCGCCTTCCTTCAGATTTTCCTGCTTTGTCATGATTGACTAATATTATATTATTCTCCTGGCACACTTGCATGCATCATGCTACTACTTGATACTTACCCCGCAATAACATATTGATGCCTGGCTTTAAATTGTCACATTTACTGGAATCTTGTACTTGCTATCCTGTATTATATACAGTGACTTGAAATTATAATGTTCATGTACTCTAGAACTCCTGATCTTGTCATGTACTTGCTATCCCGTAAATTGATAATTACCTAATAAATCATAAAAAGAAACCACTTGAATCGGGTCGGGGAAACTTGCGGCTATCAATATATGTTCGTGTTTACAGTGGTTTTAGGTATGTTGTGCAACTACATTTCCGGTTTGACCTGAGAGCCTCCAGGCGGCCGAGGGGAGCGCTGGCTCCCTCCTTCCTAGTACCATCTTGACTAGGGCATCCTATAAGACCCTACTGTACGCCTTGCGGCAGGTTCCGTCCTCCAGCAACGGAACAATCCTGGGCCGTGGTCCGGGTATGCACGGGACCCACTGTAAACATTGTTCGTTGATACCCCCGTTGGTTTCCAATAACAGCCTCGAATTACTCATATGTGGATGTATGTGTACTGGGACGCTATTACACATACCTAGACATATGGGTAGAACGAGTAATAAGTATAAATATTAAAAATGGCAGAAATAGATTTATTCAGGCCTTATTACTTTCGTTTTATGCCTCCATTTCATGCTTACTGTACATGTACTTTCAACACAGTTTTTGATGCTTAATACCGTTTGATCATATCAACACATACATATACTTATCTCTACATGACACTTGGCTTTCACCTGCATATTTGCTAGGGAGTTTCTGACTCCCCTGAACTTGCATGTTCAGGTTCTGAAGCGTGGACTGAAGCGGAGCCCTCCATCGAAGATCAAGCCTATCTCTCGGAGCAGGCTGACTTGTCCTAGTCCTTCTGTTCCTGAATCTTCCTGCAAGCTCGGGGATTTTCTTCTCAGCCCGTGAGCACCTTTTGCTGTACAAATTGTAAATTTCACTTTTGTATCTGGCTGTGATATAATGTACATGTACCAGTATGTCACGCTCTGTGATAACTTTGTAATCCGTATGTTGGAATGTATATTGCCACGTGCTTCCGTACTCTGATTCTTGTTTGTACTGACGCTTAGCGCATATACGTGAGGGTATTTCTGACTTGCGTATATACGTCGCAGTGACGTCCCCGTATCCGCGGGATCGGGGCGTTACAGTATAATTAAAATTTATTAATAAAAAGACTGCGATCTTGGTCGTAAAAATGAAAAATAAGTTCAAAAATACTGCTATTACATAAGACTGCGACCAATGTCGTATTCTTCTAATCATCTTAATTACTTAACTTTCGAGACATTGTTCCCTGCTTCAATTGACTATGCCTCTTGTTTCATAAGAATACGACCATGGTCGCAGTATCCTTTGGTGTTTACTTAATAAAAAAATACTATAACCAAGGTCGCATTGTTATAAAACAAAACAATCTCAAAGAGACTGCTGTTATATAAGATTGCGACCGAAGTCGCAATCTTCTAATCATCTTAATTAATTAACTTACAAGATTATTGTCACTGCTTCTATTGACTTCGACTCTTATTTCATAAGACTTTGTTTCATAAGAATGCGACCATAGTCGCAGTATCCTATTTAGATTACTTAATAAAAAAACTACTATTACCAAGGTGGCATTGTTATCAAACAAAACATTCTCAAAGAGACTGTTGTTACATAAGACTGCGACCGAAGTCGCAATCTTCTAATCATCTTAATTAATTAACTTACGAGATTATTGTCACTGCCTCCATTGACTGCGACTCTTATTTCA
The DNA here is from genome assembly GCA_038442645.1 of Agave tequilana. NCBI lineage: Eukaryota > Viridiplantae > Streptophyta > Magnoliopsida > Asparagales > Asparagaceae > Agave > Agave tequilana. The sequence goes on from JAVJIF010001504.1 coordinate 100,925, forward strand.
TAAGACTGCGATCACGGTCGCAATATCCTATTTAGCTTAGGAAGGTCAAAAAAATACTGTGACCCTAATCGAAAAATAAAAAAAAAAGGCTACAACACTGCGACCAAAAGTCGCAATGTAAAACAAAAATAAATCTAAAAAGTGAAAATAATATTAAAAAATTAAATCCAAAATTTTTCTTTTTAGAAACTGCGCCTTCGATTGCAGTTTCAGAAAACAAAAAAAAATTGTTTCAAGTCACGGTAATAGATTTTTATTGTGATTAAAACATCTTTTCAAAAAAAACTTGAACATAAGTGCGACCATGATTGCATTCTTTTAAAATAAATTATTTTTCTAAAATTTAGTTATCAAGACCTGTAATTTTTTGTTTGAAAAAACTCAAAATTTTCCTATCTGTAATTTTTTTAGTGGAGGAACAGTTGTAGCAGGTTAAAAGTGAAACTGAGAGTATTTTAGTCATTGGGTAACGAAAAGTGATTGAGGGTTTCTTTTTACCGCCTAAATTTTTGACTTCTCTACGTCTAATTAAAGTCACGTCATGCCAGCTGAGAAACTCTCTCAGCTGACGGCTGAGATATTGTAACCCCTATATAATATATACACACACATATAGATTTCGAATCATCAAAATTGTCCAGCAGGCAAGAGCACGGGAGAGTCAAAGACCAAGTTGCTCCTTTAACCAGTGACCAGAGTTATCTTTTTTTTTTTTTTTTTTTTTTTTTTTGAGAAAGTTGTTTGTTTCTTGCTGCAGACCTGCCCTCTTCTTCCTCTCCTTGCCATAAACTTTGAAGCATTTGGATCGAATTTAACTTCAGTGAGATCATTTCAAAGAATTGACGTGGTTGAAGCATTCGTTGTGTGTGACAATCAGTAAATCACTCAGGTTAGCAGAAGACTTGCAAGGCCTGTTTAGTTTGCTCCAACCACCGACATGTTTGTAAATCCTGCGTCTCAGTCTCGTGCAAGTACTCGTTGATAAATCTGCCCCTGAAAACTCTTAAAGGGCTTAATAGCTAGTGTTGCTTGCAACTGTATATAGAGATATTGGTGATGGGCAATGATTGTATTTGTACATCCATATCGTTTATGTGCACCCTCAACCTAATTTTGATATGTTCATAAACTAAAGTTTATTGTCTTAGCTACATTGTGATCTATTTTGGTTATATGTCACAAGTTGCACTTAGACCCGACCCGGGTTCCAGAACCGGACCGGGGCCAGCCGGTTCTGGGACCGGTTCTGGTTTCTGCCATTTTTTTCCCTTCTTTCAAAAGCTTACTGTTTGCCTTTTGAAAGGTATTGTTTGCCTTTCGAAAGCTAACAACATTCAACAGTCATATTTTTTACTGTTGGCATACAACTTTCAAAACCTTCAGCCTATTTATAGAGACTGAGCAAACTACCTTTGAAAGCTTCGTGAAGCTTTCGAAAGTTTTAGTCAGTTTACAGAGAGCTGAACAAATCGCTTTCAAAAGCTTCGTGAAGCTTTTAAAAGCTTCAACCTGTCTTACAAAGGAGATGAGCAATAAAAAAAGTTTTTATAAAAATTAAATTTTTATAAATTAAACTTTTATATTTATAAAAATTACACTTATAAGTTCATATCATATATACACAGAAACAAGTTTCTATAAACACTTTTGATATTCTGCGATGACGGATAGAACAAATCACATTCCAAACAATTAATTTTTTTTAAAATATTCTTTTCACAAAATAAAACTTTGATAAAACTATATCTATAAATCAACAAAACTAAATGTCTAAGAAAAACTAATAAAATAATTAAAAAAATAAAAAATAAGCTTGACTTAATCTTTACCATAATTAAGTTGCCAATGTAACCTCTTGGGTTTTTGAGGAATCAAACCCCTCATAGTTCTGTTCTCTTACCTCAATTCCTGTACATTACATCAATCGCTTCCTTCTGTTTCGGTGATCGTCATTTATATAAAGTCTTTATTTTCTTTTCACACGATTTCTTGTTGCCTTAATGCTGCTTTTGTCCAATCATCAAGACTTATCTGGGCCTCAAATGATTCGGGAGACATACTCTAATAGTTTGATCCAAAATACTTCCCACCGCACTGAATTTTTGCGCTACAACTACTGTTCACACTGGTTTTTGCTAAGATTTATTTAGACATAATTGTCATGATTGAGGCTTTGTTTGACTGCTCATTTCACCATTGTAGGATTGAAAATTTCATATCTAAAAATCTTCACTAACTCAAATGGAGTGGTTAAATAACTATTAAGCTTGGAGTTCAAGCTTGATGAAGATCCCCGTGATTTTTGACTCTTTCCAATAATAGATGTTGCCCTCTACTAATTTTTGAGATATGCTCAACTTCACTACTAGTTTGGCCATGATGGGGATGTTAATATTTGAACTATAAATTCTACTATATTCATTATATAAGACAAAAATTTCATTTTTAATATAAAGCATAAACATCTTCATCCAATTTTAGAATTTTATAATAAGTAGACAATAGTTGTACAATCCATCTAATTACAGCGTGGATAAAAAATATATGCAACTAAATAAATAAGTGAAATTATCTTAAAATATTCTAACTATTTATTTTTCATTACTTGAATACATGAAAATAAATTCACATCATTTTCATTTTCTTCGATCACACCATAGTTATTAATATACTCAATTAAAAATAAATATTTTATAGAAAATAAACACCAAATAAAGTGTAACTAGAATCATTAAAAAAAATTAAGATATCTAACATATTTTTGCATGCATCTCATGATGAGGATATAAATTAATTTCACTAATATTGTTAGCAATAAAATCACATAATAATCTTTATAAGCATTTTTTGTTATTAAGTAATTAATAAGTTGAATTTCAACGAGTTGGAAAATCCCGTGAAAATCATTTCGGCCTATACCTTTCGATTTACAATATTTTCCTATTTTTTTTATTATTTGTGAATGTGTAATAAATAGTAAAGTTTGTGTCTAATAGGGTTAATATAATTTTCTAGTTGTTTTAAACCATCTTCCATACATAAATTAAAACATGGCAAACACTCTAAATGTAATTATTCTTTGTAAGTTCTATTCATAATCAACCCAATGACAGAAGATCCTCATGTAAGAATGTTGTTGTCAGTGATCACCCCATACATCGCTACATATAGAGACACGCCCATCAAAAGTGATGAAAAAAATCATATAATTATTTTTTTCTTTTTTATAACGCTTATAGACTGTGTGTGCGATGTGGTCCTAGGCACTAATTGCTTGAATATTTAATGTATTTTAATAATAATTTATAAAATTTTATTTTTCACTGAAATTGAAAGACAAGTGTTCAAAGAAAATTATTCATGCTAATTCATCTCTATTTTTAATATCAGAGAAATGAAATAATTGAAGAGGGTTATTGGCAGCGTACCTTGATGCTGAATTTGCGTTTTTATGAGACCAGCTTTACAAGAATGGGCCGTCTCTAAATGCTTCGTGTTGTCCCATAGCCACCAGAAGTAGACCATTTATAAGTTTTTGGACAATGCTTGCAATTGACGCTAATGTATGTGCCCGTCATATTCCTGATTTTCATAAAATGATGCATGAAAAGATCAGATTTTAATTTTTGACTAGCGGTATCTTTTTTGTCTCTATTGCCTCCTGGGTTTGGGACCTTTAAGTCAAAATATTGACTTGCATCTCTTCTTCGGTATGTATTTCTAATTCTTTATTGTTGGCGTATGTCATTGAATATGATATTGTTTGCATGGATCGAAAATATCATCTCCATCGGTAAATTGATTTTCATTGACCCTGTCCTTATCTCTTACCGATGAACTTCTACTTGCCATAATGATAGAGAG
>JAVJIF010001505.1:0-277872 GCA_038442645.1 Agave tequilana
CTGTAAAAGATTTCCTTGATTCAAGCGAAACGATTACAACCAAAAGAACTACTTTTCCCTCTTTTCCAGTTACAAGGAGGGAGGATGTCTGAATCTTCCCTTTGTTTACGGCTGGGTTCTTCGTGTTGCGATGGAGAGTGAATCCTGGTTCTCCGTTGACCAGATGACCGTCCTGGACCGTCGGGGGCTTCTCTTCGGTCGGTAGAAAGAGTAACTCAGCTCAGTCTAACCAAACTCTCAAGAGGAGGCAGGCGAAGAGCGGCTAGTACTCAGTAAGCTCGCTGAAGAGTCTCCTCCCTCTGTCTGTTGTTGAAGTCGTGCTTCCCTCTTGATGATCCTCTTGCCTGGATTCGATCGATCTTGATGATGCCTTGACCTTCTTAATTCTCGACCTTTCCAAAGCTTCGATCTTATCAAAACTTCCATCCCCTCATAGAAAACAAGGCTATTTATAGGGGTCTCAGGGGGTGAAGGTGCCTCCTGAACACGCTCCCGAATGAGGGGCCACTACCCGCTACATGCGCGGTGACTGGCCCCGCAATCAGGGCAGTTGCAATGAGACGCGGGCGTTGGGCCGAAACACGCCTTGAAGTTGAGACGCGGGCGTCGAGCCAACGCGCCTTAATGCTGAGACGCGAGCTTCGGGCCTTCACGTCTGGACGCTGAGGCGCGGGCGTCGGGCCGACGCGCCTTGATGTCGAGACGCGGGCTTTGGGCCGACGCGTCTGGACGTTGAGACGCGGGTGTAGAGCCAACGCGTCTTAATGCTGAGACGCGGGCCTCGCTTCCTCGCGTCTAGAGCTTGAGACTGCTTCCTTAATGGCTGGTCTGTTAGTCATTTTTAGACAGCCTACAGAACCCCCTCCAAAGTTTCTGATATTCCGCAGTTGAATGGACGGATTTCGGAATACTTTGGATCTTAGCCGTGTTCGCGTTTATGACTGGACTGTTGATGCTTCGGGCTTGATCTTATCTGGAATTGGTCTTCGTGAGTGTACTGTTGAACTCTTTGAAGCCGTCAGAGTTGATCGTGTTGAGTGTCTAGATACACAGTCTAGACCTCCCCGATTGCTTTTAGTCTGTCACGGGTGCGCTTTTGGCCGGGAGTGGTTGGTTGTCTGTTTGCGTCAGTGTACTGTTGAACTGACTTTGCAGAAGCAGGAGACTAGACGCAGGTTCCTTTTTGAAAAAGCAGAGACTGCTTTAAAGACGCGACTTCTTAGCGAGACGCGATGTTTGGCCTGTTTGAGGGGACGCGGACTTTGGAGAGACGCATCTCTTGAAATGCAGACGCGATTTTCTGGATGCATTTATGATGATGCTGACGGGGCATGTCCACCGAAGAGCTGCGTACTTTGGGGCGCGCGCCTATGCCATGTCATGATTACGCCGCCAGCTGGCCTGGGGAAACGGCGAGATTTCGCTTTTGGCGCGCGGATCCCCCGGTTCATTAAATGAACTGCTCCACGTGTCAACTTCTGACTTGTGGCGGGGTCGCGACGCATGATCTTCCTGTTCAAACAATGATTTGGCTCCACGCGTCAGGCAGCGATTCGCTGCAGCGTTTATTGGGCCAAACGCTGCGTATCTTCGCGAATCTCCGTGCCTATAAAAGGCAACAGTTGGAGAGATGTATCTTCTTCTCCGAACGAACGCATTCTCTGAGAAAAAGAACTTCCTTCTCTGTTCAACTATTCATCTCCTCGCTCGGATTTCTTGATCTTCAATGGCTCCCAAGACGAACCGACTGCATCGACTCAAGGGCGACCGTCGCCGAGGCTGAGAGAGATGCTTCCTCTGCGCAGGAGGGTGTTTTCCGAGGTAAAAATGCACCTTCGGTGTGGGTTCCGCCATTAAAACATGTTCATAGACCCTAAGGACCTTTAACACAAGATCGTGTTTGATTCTCGGACGCTGTCCTTGAGATGATAACCGGGGCGCGGGGCCTGATGATCCGACGCTGGTGAACTCTGCACTCTGGGTCCTTCACTTGCCAGGCATGCCTGCGGGTGTAGAGCAACTTGGAGATAACCTGCGGGAGCTGGAATCTTGGAAGATGCTGGTTCTTCCGGTGAGGCCCAGGCCATCCTGACTAGGCTCCTAGCTGCTCAGGAACGGGAGCGACAAGAGGCGGAGGCACAAATCGCTGCCGAGATCCGCGACCTTGAATATTCCAAGGGTGAATTCAGAAATTAGCCGGAGATTCGAGGGAATCTGAGCTCAGTGTGCAGAGCACGGAGCAAGTCATCCTCAGAACTCGGGACATTATCGCCAAGGCGGAAGCTGTTCTTGCGCTAAATGAGGAGAAACTTGTTTCCCTCAAAAAGGAGCTTGAGGAGCAACGGCTGCTACGGCGCGTGCTGAAGAGAGTCTATCCCTACAATCTTCGGGTGGAATCTCTGCGGATGCAGCTGGCTGCCAGAAATTTCTTATCTGAGGCGGAGCTGCGGGACCGGGCTATCATGGAGGCTGAGAGGACGCGCCAGCATGAGATTCACCGCCTTAGGGAACAAATCCGTTCCTTGGCGAACCAGGACATTTAGCCTTCTTTTCTTCTTTTTTTTTTTGTAAAGAAAAGGGACACTCTATTTATTAAGAGTGTTTGTATCCACTTCTATCATTTCTTGATATAATAGAAGTTTCTTTAGAGCTTTTGTCCCAATTTCTTTGTCCTGTTGTGGATGAGTCCAACTCTTGATCACTAGTCGTGATTACTGAACTTAGGTAGGACTAAGTTCTTTTAATGAGACGCGGTCTTGGCGAGACGCGGCATTAATCCCATAGAATGAGACGTGGCATCAATCTATGGGGACTTAGATTTCACCAAGCCTTTTTGACGAGACGCAGCGTCGATCACAGGGTGAGACGCGGTCGTCAGTCTACCGGAACTTAGATTTTACTAAGTCCTTTTACTGAGACGCACGCGTCAATCATAAAGTGAGACGCGGTCATCATTTCATAAGAACTTAGATTCTACTAAGTCCTTTTGATGAGACGCGGCGTCAATCACAAATCGGAACGCGTCTCCTTGATGAGATGCGGCGTCAATCAAAAGATGAGACGCGGCATTGATCCGTAAAGTAAGACGCGGCTGTCAGTCCCTGGGGTGAGACGCAGCGTCAATCACAAGGTGAGACGCAGCTCTGAATAACGCAAATCTGTCTTGCGCGGATCGGGCAGACGCAAGAGATGCAGCCTTGTCTGCTGAAGGGACGCGGCTTTCCCATCTGCGTCTAATGTGTGTGATCTGACTCAAAAGATTTTAGGAGATCTTTGCTCGTCAGGTCTCCACTGTCGATTGGGATTCCGAGTCATCCGTTGATTCCCAAAGCAGGTATCCACGCGTCAACTCCTCATTGGACTCAGGAGTTACTGCCCTTAAATGCAAAACGACGCGGGCGGTTGAAAAACCGGTGCTTGCGACGGTTTCCAAAGCGGCGTTCAACGCGTCAATCCTCCACTGGGCTTTGACAATCGTGCGTGACGGTTCCAATTAACGCCCCATTAATGGCAGTTATTAGGGCCTGCCTATAAATAGGGTGCGCTCCCCTTCTATGATCCAAGCTTGGATTATTTCTCTTTGGATTGCTCTGAGAAGTCCCACCTTCTTCAGAAAAGAGTTTCTTGATAGGGACTCCGTCTCCATGGACGAAGGTAATCCGAGGATGAAGATGACCCAGAGCTCTCACGCTTCGGTTTGGTCTCTTCAAGAAGAACCCCCTCTCGGATCATCTTGGACGCCTGCGTTTGGGTGCAGAGAGGCCAACTCTAGCTAGAGGTCTCTGCTGGTATGTCCCCCGATGATGTGTATAGCCTGAACTTCGGCATGATCATCTGAATGAAGTCCCGGTGCATTCCTCCTCTGGAATTTGTGCCAGTGACTTGACTTCTCTGAATGCAGGCGCTTGACGCTGGCTTTGCCCATTGCGTTTTACTGCCTTGGCGCGTTTCAGACCTGAATCTGCAACTCCTGTTCACCCAACAGAGAGATGGCAATTTTTGGCGTTCTGAAATTCTTTGCGTCTGGTGCATAAGGCGCGGGTACAAACTGAGGCCGCGTTTGAATCCTATGCGTGGCGCAGTTTGACTTGCGTCTGTTTGACTGTGCGGGTCATTCCCGCGTCTGAAGTCTTGAATGGCTGCCGCGTTCTGTACTCAGTTTCCTTTATAAAAATGTACTGAGTTCCAGATTTTCTGACTCTCTTGCTTATTCTTTGCAGGTAGGCTTGCTTGTCCTTTTTCAGGTTGCTGGGCCCCAGAAAGAATATACCGGCTGGCGAACTTGCTCCACGTTCGTTTGTGAGAGATTAAATTATGGTCCTCGTCGTTTGTGAGAGATTAAATTATATCTCTGACGAGGACCCAACCCTCGCCAAGGTCTCTTCAGATCTGGTGCAAGAGACGGATAGGCTGAGTATCGGCGAGGGTGGTCCGGCGGTTACGGTGGCGGAAAGATCCTCTTCCTCTCCCTACTCCAGAAGTGACATCAAGGACATTCCGTTGGGTGGCCTGCTGGGGAAAGGGATGGTGATGAATGCAGGACTTTCTGCTGCCGCTGGACCTAGTGGAGGGTAGCATCCTTTGTGATGACTCCTAACTTCCTCTCTCACCCCAGGAGTGACCCCATGTTCGTTGGATGGTCTGTTAGGGAAAGAGACGCGCCTGAACGAAGGGTTGCAGGACCTTCTGTTGCCACCGGACCTCAAGAACACCATTGCTCTTAGCTTAATCAGCTAGGGCGCTTTCGACTTTTGCGTCATTGCCATGGCGCAATCGGTTCCAATTGTGCACCTGGGATCAGATGCGGTTTCAAGGAGTGAGTACGGCTCTGAGAGAGAGAGGGACTTCTTTGTACTCCTTAATTGTAACACTCAATCTTATTGTATAAGAGAGCATTTTGTATCACTTTCATATGCTTGAATATCAATAAAAGTGACACTTTTCTTTTTGCCTCTTTCTGTTGTCTTGAATGTTTGTTTTAGAAGCAAAAGAATGATTTTGGTGGACCTGCCACTTTATAAAAGAAAGTGACAAGTGGAGTGCGTACCCCAGAGAGGTGAACTTTTATCAAGGATTTGGGATTAACTTGATTTAAGATCAGCTGGGATTTTGATGGAAGCATTGTTTATTGGTGTAATGTTAACCAACACTGCCTCCAAAATGAATTTGATACTCGGTTGGGGAGAATATCAAATGAAACTAGACTCGTGGGGAATCTAGTAAGATTTTTACCGTTAGAGGTGTGATATTAACTTAACGGTTTAGAAGTAGTCTTGTCAGAAGTGTAATGTTAACTTGACAAGGATGTGAGTTAGAGGTGTGATATTAACCTAACTCATCAGCATCTCAGTTTTATTTGGGAAAAACTGAGGGTGTCACTGTCATAGGTGTGATGTTTAACTTAACAGTGATAGTAATGCTAGAGGTGTAATGTTGAACTTGGCATTAGTCGTCTCGGCTTAAAGAAGTCGAGAAAGGTCATAGCCATAGGTGTATTGTTGAACTTAGCAATGACTCGGATGCTAGAAGTGTAGTGTTAACTTGGCATCGTCCGTCTCGGCTTGGACAAGAAAGTCGAGGAAAGGTCATAGCCATAGGTGTATTGTGAACTTAGCAATGACTCGGATGCTAGAAGTGTAGTGTTAACTTGGCATCGTCCATTCAGCTTCGATATGGAAGTCTGAAGAAAGGTGACTGTCAGAGGTGTGATATTAACTTGACAGGCACTCGAGGTACCGCTTAGAGGTGTAATGTTAACTTTAAACAGTAGTTTTGTCAGAGGTTGTGATATAACTTGACAAGAATTTGCTTGCGATAGGAGCAATTTGAGGACCTGTCATTCTATTGATGAGAATTGACAAGTGGAATTTGAAGTGCCAGAGGTATAGTGTTAACTTGGCAAATTTGAGAGTTTGTTACTCTATGCAGAGTTAACAAGCAAGGTTTATACTCCACAAAGAGTATTCATTACCAGAGGTATAGTGTTAACATAGTAATGATTGCATTTTGTGGTCCTACCATTCTATGGATGAGAATTGGTAAGGGATTTTTGGAGGGAAGAGTGGAATCAAGTCCACTTAGGATTTTTAGCAAACCCTCAGCTATCAACGGATTTGAGATGCCTTTACCAACTACCGTTTGAGTTGGGCTAGCCATGCTATTCCCCTTAGCATGATGAGTTGTCGAAGACTTATGTTGGACTTAAAAGCCAACATTTTCCTCTATCCTTAGCCGTCGGAGGCGTCGGATCAAATGGGAACGTGTCCCTTAGGATTTTTAGCAAATCCTCAGCTGTCAAAGGGTTTGTCATGCCTTACCAACTACCGTTTGAGTTGGGCTAGCCATGCTATTCCCCTCAGCATGATGAGTTGTCGAAGACTTATGTTGGACTTAAAAGCCAACATTTTCCTCTATCTTTAGCCGTCGGAGGCGTTGGATGTTTCCGATCAGAGGTGTATTTTAACTTGATCGGTGGAAGAATGCCATCTAGGGATAGTATTTCTTTAGGAATTTGCCATTGATTGGCATCATGAGTGTATCGCCATTTGAGGTTATGAGGCGATACGATCCATTTGAGTAGACTGACTCTACTACCAACGGTCCTTCCCATTTGGGTTGGAATTTTCCTTTCGTCTTGTGCGTCATGACCATGGGTCTTCGGACGGCTAAGACGAGGTCGCCTTTCTTGAAAGTTCGGGATTTGACTTTCTTGTTGAAGGCTCTGGTGATACGAGCTTGGTAAAGCTCGATTTGTTGTTGGGCCTGCAGACGCTTGTCGTCCAAGGCTTCCAATTCTTGGAGTCGCTGTCGATGCTTCTCCTCTGTTGTCATTTCCGCTGTCAAGGCGACGCGAAGAGATGGAATTTGGATTTCCAGTGGAAGGACGGCTTCGCATCCGTACACCAAGGAAAATGGCGTGGCTTTAGTTGGGGTTCGCACAGTCGTGCGATAGGCCCATAAGCATTCGCCCAACTTATCGTCCCAGTCTCGTTGACTTTTCGAGACGAATTTCTTGAGAAGCTTGCCAATAGTCTTATTGAAAGCTTCTGCGAGGCCGTTAGCGGGCGGATAGTATGCCGTTGATGACACACTCTGGATTCTGAACTTGGCGCAGAATCTCTGAAAAGCCTGGCTGATGAACTGGGGTCCATTGTCATGGACAATCCGCCGAGGCACACCGAACCGGTAAATAACGTGATGTTTCACGAACTTGATCACGTTAGAAGATTTCACCTCTTTCAAAGGGATAGCTTCGGCCCACTTTGAGAAGTAATCGGTTATCGCTAGGATGAACCGATGTCCCTTTGATGATGGTGGGCTGATAGGACCAACCACGTCCATCCCCCACATTTCGAACGGCCAGGTAGAGGTCGTAGAGTGGAGGTATCCTGGTGCTTGATGGATGAAATCGCCATGTATTTGACAGGCGTGACATCTTTTGGCATAGGCAACAGCATCGGCAACCATCTTGGGCCAGTAGTAACCCAATCTTTGGAGTCGGTTTGCCAGCTTCGGGCCAGGTTGATGAGCTCCACACGTACCATCGTGGGCTTCTTTCAACACTTCGTGGGCTTCTTTTGATGAGAGAGAGGCACCGGAGCAGGATCCGTCATGCGATCTACGATACAATGTTCGCGAAATCGCATTGTAGTAGAATTTGGAGGCTTTCCTTCGGATGGCAGCCGCCTCCCTGGTGTCTTCGGGCAAGATGCCGTATAAGACAAAATCAATGTAGGGGAATCGCCAGTCTTTAAGCTCTGGATCGGTTGACACTTCAAGTGTTTCCTTACCGCGACGATCTCCCGTTGACCTCTGGTAGTCTCCGAGGGACTTTTTGGCAGTATAGATCGTGGCTATAGACGAATACCTTCTCCATTGCTCCAACTGGAAGAGCTAAGGAGGCAGCAAGGGATGCAAGTGCATCTGCATGCGCATTTTGCTTGCGCGGTACATGGTCGATGTAAAAGTTTGAAAACCTCTCGGCCATGTGGATTGTCGCGTTGTAGTAGGGTACTAGATCTTCATGCCTGACCTCATACTCTCCGCGAACTTGGCTGACGATGAGTTTGGAGTCACCGTACGCCTCGAGATTTTTAACGCCAATCTCATCGGCGAATTGCATCCCAATCAAAAGAGCGTTGTATTCCGCCACATTGTTGGAACAGGGCTCGGTTAACGAGATAGCTGGGAATCACGTAATTTTGTGGGGAGACGAGTACCACTCCTACCCCCGCTACTGTGTGTCCCTTCGGGCTTGCCCTTGATGCACCGTCGAAGAAAAGTTGCCATACTTGACTTTCGAACGATGTCTGAGCTAGGCAGACTTCGGCGACCTCATCTGGGAGATCCTCGTAGAGTTTGGCTGCCCTGGGATCTGGGTGTTCAGCTAAGAAGTCCGCCACCGCTTGTCCCTTAATAGCCTTTTGTGGCAGAAAATGCATCTCATATTGTGATAGCAATATGGCCCATTTTGCCAGCCGGCCATTTAGTGAAGAAGGCTTTGTCATAAGTAACCTCAGGGGGTTGACTTTGGATATGACATTTATGGTTTGGCCCACAGATAGTGTCGCATTTTCTGAATGGCGAACACCAGTGCCAAACATTCCTTCTCGATCGGGTTATACCGATGTTCGGCCGATCATCGTTCTACTTAGGTAGTAGATTGCTTGTTCTCGCCCCTGGTCATCATTCTGAGCTAGTAGAGCTCCCAAAGAATGATCCATTGATCGGACGTACACCAGGAAAGGCTTTCCGGATACCGGAGCTGCCAGGACTGGTGGTTGGGTGAGGTAGTGCTTGATCTCCTCAAATGCTTGCTGGCAAGCGTCGTCCCAAATGAACGAAACGCCCTTCTTCATCAGCTTAGCGAAGGGTTGGCATCTCCCGGAGAGATTTGAAATGAATCTGCGGATGTATGCCAATCGTCCTTGTAATCCTCTGAGCTCCTTGAGGCTTCTGGGGGGTTGCATCTCTTGGATAGCACGGACTTTCTCCGGATCCAAATGGATTCCTGTGGAAGTCACAACAAACCCTAGGAATTTGCCACTGGCTACCCCCAGGAAGGACTTGGTGGGGTTCATCTTCAATTGATGAGCCCGCATGATGTCGAAGACCACCTTCAGATCAGCTATGTGATCTCCTTTAATGCGACTTTTCACCGCGATGTCGTCGACATAACATTCCACCGTTTTGCGTATCTGCTGATGGAAAATGGCATTCATGGCCCTTTGGTAGGTTGCCCCCGCATTCTTTAGACCGAAGGGCATGACGGTGTAGCAATATACCCCTAGAGGTGTCCTGAAGGAGGTGTGCTTTTCGTCATAGGGATACATCTTGATTTGATTGTATCCTGAGAACCCGTCCATAAAGGACATTCGCTCGAATCCACAAGTATTGTCAATCATGACATCCGTGATTGGCAATGGGAATTCATCTTTGGGGCAGGCCTCGTTTAGATCGCGGAAGTCGATGCAGATCCGGATCTTCCCGTTCTTCTTGGCAACGGGTACGATGTTGGCTACCCAATCGGGATGCTGTTCCTCCCTGATAAAGTCAGAGTCAATAAGCTTCCTGACTTCTGATTGGATTGCCTCCATTATTTCGGGACGGAACCGTCGCTGCTGTTGTTTGACAGGTTTTACATCCGGATTGATGTTGAGGCGGTGCATAGCCACTTGAGGATCAAGTCCAGGCATGTCCTCGTAATTCCAGGCGAAGACGTCTATATACTCTTGTACAAGAGATATAAGATCCTTCTTCTCCGAAGGTGACAGGCCGTCACTTATGAAGATGGTTTAGGATTGGCTTCATCTCCTAGGTTGACTTGAACAACCTTGTCTTCTGTGGGTGGTTCACGCTGTTCAAAGCGGATATCCCAAAGAGCATTCAAATGTTTGATCCAAGGATCTGTATCAGATTGGATCATTTCTTCATCTTCATCCTCCAGATGGCTTGTCGAAACCATGTTTACTGAAAGCCCTTTGAAGATGTTGCCGACACTGACATCTGATTCCCACGACGACGTGTCTGATGAGCAGTCATGACTTGACAGTCTCTCCGAATCAGAGGCTGATGGCACTGGAGTTGATATATAGCCCAACCCCCGGCGCGTCTGATGATAGTAATCAGGAGTTTTCCCTTTCGGTACAAAGGATCGAAGCAGTGTTCTTCTTCCTTTTCCGAAGTTCAACCCAGGCCTGTTGGTTAGATCATACCCCATGCGCTTCATCATCTTGAGCGTTTTCGGTTCATAATGATCGAACTGAGGGGATTCATCCTCACCTTCCGATTCTTCGTGGGGCATTGGTTCAGACGCGATTCGCCCAAAAAGTATTGGTCTTTGGCCTTTTCGTCTGGCTGGAACCATGAATACAGACTCTTGCGCGTCACCATTATCTTGGTATGTCCCGAAGGATGATTTCACCGGTACATGCAAAGATGTCAAAGCATCTATTGCCGACCAGAGGTCATCGTCCACGTCGGTAGTGGTATCCGACGGTATTGAATCGGAAACATACACAGGAAAATACGCAAAATCTAAATCTTCATTAATGTACCAACCACCCGCATCGTCGGTGGCGTTATCAACATCGAGCTTATTAGTGTTCTTTACAATGGGCTCCAACTCCCACAGGCACTCTTCTTTCTCAGGCACAATGTCAGCTTCATTACCAGAGTCTGGCTCCTCTGGTTGTGGGGTTTCATTAGTCTCCTCCGGATCCTGATATAAGAGGGAGTCCGTGAAATAATTTTCAACCCCTTTAAACGGATGCCTTTCGGCAATCAACGTTCGGACCTGTCCACTCTCGTCAATGTATTTCATGACTTGGTGGAGAGTAGAGGGAACGATGGAATTGCGGTGAATCCATGGTCGTCCCAGCAACAGGTTGTAGGAAGTGTCCGCGTCAATGACGTAACACGTCACTTCCGACTTGAGGCTCCCGATCTGGCATTTGAGCTTGATCTTCCCCATCGGGCGGGAGCTGTTGGCATTGAACCCGTAAATAGTCGTCTGGGTAGGGCTCAGACGATGGGTAGGAATGCCTAGAAACTGTATAACCCGGCGAGGTATGATGCTTAGCGCAGACCCTGGGTCTACCTGGATGCGGTTCACCTCGGATGACCCAATATACCCTGTGAAGTATAGGGGTCGGTCATGCTTCCCTTTAACCTGCATGTCGTCTGTTGTGAAGGTGATGCAGGGAGCATTTGGGGAGGCGTGGAGGCAATCCTCTACATCTTCCTCCCTTGGCACACGAGTCATGAAGACCTCAGCGTTTGCCAAAGCTTCTTGTAGAGCCTCTCTGGTTGACTTTGATAGCCTCAGGAGTTCATACAAGGTGATGCGTGCCGGGATGTTGGCTAGTTGAGCCAAGACGTCGAAGCGGTAAGGTGTCGAGGATCCTTCTGCTGCACCTTTTAGAAGAGCCCGAGAAAACCGGGTTTCTTTTGTTTCTCCACAGGTGGTTTCGTGGAGGGCTTGGCTGGTTCTACGGCTGGTTGCGGAGAGAAGCCGCTGCTGTCTCGCCGTACTGCTTCAAGTATGCCTGTCCTGAACGGGTCCCCGCCGTAGGTTGGCTGGGCTCTGCGGCCAGGACTATTGTTTCCTCTTCTGAGTCAGTCAGCGAGGGAACATCAGTGTCCGCTTCTCGAGAGGAGGCGCATATCACATGGCAAGATGAAGTCTTCCCTTTGCCTTTGGACTTCCTGTTGGTCACAGTCGTCCATTGTTGCTCGTCGACGAGGTCAGGGTGGACCCACATGATTTCCCCTCGAGGTGTAGGGATGGGTACCAAGCCTTTCTCCCGCTGCTGATGAGGGTCTGTGTTGACCACCCTCAGTTCTCCTTTCGGGACAGAGATCACCCCCACGGGTGTCGGGGGTCGTGTCCCAAACTGGAGAATCGACGTCATGTTGGCCGTCATCTTCTTCTGCTCCGGTCGGAGTTTTAATACCTCCGCGTCAATCAGAGCTTGAAGGATGTCCTTAAAGACGTAGCAGCTTTTGGTAGGATGTCCGAGCATCCTGTGGTATAAGCAGTAGGTGGGATTGTCGGTCTTGCCGACTTCCTCCGGGCGCCTAATTTCAGGGAGCTTCAGTCGATTGCTCTTGTTGAGTAGCTTGAAGAGCGAATCGACGTGTTCCTCCTTGAAGGAATACTGCTTGTTGGGGCGTGGCTGGCTTGAAGAGCCACTTGCCCTGCCTGTTTGAGGTTTGGTGGGAGATTTGGTCTCCGTCGCCAAATTATCCTTCCGCTTCGTCTGGAGGGAGGTGTCTGGTGCACGCCTTGTCGACCTCTCTGGCCTGGGCTTGCCTTCTTCCGCTCTGACGCGGGCGACAATCTCCTCAGCCTGTTCACCTTGCTGGACTAATTGTTTCCAGGTGCGGCTTTCAGCAACTCCTATTTGAGCAAGGAGTGAGGTTTGGAGATTATGGCGACATGTTTCCACCAGGGTGGCCTGGGTCATGCCGCTTGGACATCGGAGTGCCATGTTCCGAAATCTTTCTACGAAAGACTTGACGGACTCTCCCTTTCGCTGTTTTGTAGCTAAAAGGGTAGGCATTGTGACCTCCGAATCATCTTCGAAGAAGCGTGTTAGAAACAGCTTCTCCAAGTCGCCCCAGTTCTTGATGGAACCTTCCGGGAGCTTCATAAACCATTCAAAGGCCAACCCTTTTAGGGTGCCAATGAATAGGCGTGCCAGGATGGCATCGTTATCTACCACATTCCCGGTCTGGGATTTGAAGTAGTAGATGTGCTGGTTGGGTGACCCCTTCCCGTCGAATGCTTGGAGGGTTGGAGCCTTGAACTTAGGAGGGTATGGAACTAAGTCTCACTCAGCCGGATAGGGCCGGACCACTCCTGCTTCTTGGAGGTCCTTGCGATTGGCAAGGGCCTCGAGGCGTCGTTCCAATTGACTCACCCTCTTAGCATGAGTCTTCTCCTGGTCTTGGTCGCTTCTTGCCTGCGACGAGGGCTTGGACACATCCGAGGTAGATCGTCGTGTCTCGTCAGAAGATTCGGAGGGTGGGCTTCCTCCCTTTCTCCCTTTCCCCTTCGGTCGTCTAGGAGGAGATCTCGCTTTTTCTTCAAGCAATTTCTCAAGCATATGCTTAAGGGAGTCAATGGATCTCTGTTGAGAGGCGATTATATCCATCTGGTGCTTCTGCGTCTGTTCTAAACGCCTGGTCGTCTCCTCAGGAGTGTCGGCCATGTAGGCGGAAGCCTCCTTCTCGACGGAAGAGTTTGAAGCCTGCGACTCCACTATAGCGGAGTGAGAACCACCCATTCTAATGCCGCGGGCTAAGGCATTATAGTCAATTGGGGGAATGGCCCCTGTCCGGGTGCGAGTGTGTTGATACACCCCCTCCGGTTCAGAGTCAGATTCCTCTGAGTTGACCATTAGTTGTTTTCCCTTGCTTCTGCTAGTCATGTTTGCAGTAAGCTCCGGGTATTCAACATCTGAGAAGGTTCTCCTCCTGTGGGAGCGTCTTCTCTTGGCTGACGGGGGAATCAGGGTCAGCTGTCTAATTAAAGACGGCTGGTGCACGCCTGACTCGCAATGGCATCCAGAGAGCATCTGGATGAGCTGTTGACAGCAGCATGGAGAAGTGTTCTGATTGGCACTCCTTTTCCTTGTCAAATAATCCCTCAAATCTGTGGGAGGGGGATTAAAGAGACTGGTCTCGCAACGTCGACGACGGGAGACAGTCATGTGCTGTTCAGCCTGGACACAGGTTTCAGAAACGCGGCTGTTGCGTCGCGGCTGCGTCACGCACGTCTGGCGTCTCTGTTGATATGAGACGCGACTTTCGCGTTGCTGTCTGCTGCGTTGGAGCAGAGAGACTTGGGAGAGAGTGGGCTGCTGGGCCCCACGCCTATGGGCGCGTGCTTCCTGCGTTTGACAAGACGCAGAAGCTTCGCTTTGGCGTTTGGCAAGTTGGTCTTCAGAAGGCTCAACTTGGGGAGTCTCGCGTTTGGGTCGCCAAACACGGACCTCTCGCACTGGACGAGGTGCGGGCAAGGCATCGGATCGTACGCTGCGTTCAACCCCAGTCAGAAAACCAACGGTTCCGACCGAGTGTTGACGCGCGCGTCTTCTCTGTCGACGCTCGGCATTCCGATTGCGCCGTGGAGGAAGAGAGAAGCCAACAACTTCCTGGTTTGTAGAACCAGGGTGTTTGCCACGCGGGTCTCCTGAGAGACGCTGACGCGGGCGTTCTGTGCGACACGGTCGATCGCACCAGTAGATGTGCCGGGGACCACGCGAGCCTTCAGAGAGGCGTTGGCGCGTGTGCTCTGCGCGACGCGGTTGATCGCAGTAGAGGTGTCTGAGGTTACGCGGGCCTTCTGGGAGGCGTCGGCGCGTGAACCAAACTTGGCACAGTGGGCAGCAGGAGCACCCGACAGAGCCTCAGATTGGGCTTCAGGGGGCTGTCCACTTGAGACCCTGCGGCAGACGCGGGTCTTTGGGCTCTTGGAGCCAGAAGAGAGGAACTCTTCATACTTCGCCTGGTCGAACTCGACGACGAGGGATTCGACCATTTTCCCCTTACGGAGAACGTCATCTTGCACCACGGTGCGCTCGTCAGTAACGAAGGTATTCCCCAGCGGAGTCGCCATCTCTTGTACGCGCCGGAAAATTTGGTGGTCGGAGAAAGTGGTTTTAGCTGTAAAAGATTTACTTGATTCAAGCGAAACGATTACAACCAAAAGAACTACTCTTCCCTCTTTTCCAGTTACAAGGGAGGGAGGATGTCTGAATCTTCCCTTTGTTTAAGGCTGGATTCTTCGTGTGGCGATGGAGAGTGAATCTTGTTCTCCGTTGACCAGATGACCGTCCTTGACCGTCGGGGGTCTTCTCTTCGGTCGGTAGAAAGAGTAACTCAGCTCAGTCTATCAAAACTCTCAAAGAGGAGGTAGGCGAAGAGCGGCTAGTACTCAGTAAGCTCGCTGAAGAGTCTCCTCCCTCTGTCTGTTGTTGAAGTCGTGCTTCCCTCTTGATGATCCTCTTGCCTGGATTCGATCGATCTTGATGATGCCTTGACCTTCTTAATTCTCGACCTTTCCAAAGCTTCGATC
Organism: Agave tequilana; assembly: GCA_038442645.1. Taxonomy (NCBI): domain Eukaryota; kingdom Viridiplantae; phylum Streptophyta; class Magnoliopsida; order Asparagales; family Asparagaceae; genus Agave; species Agave tequilana. The sequence goes on from JAVJIF010001505.1 coordinate 15,083, forward strand.
TTATCAAAACTTCCATCCCCTCATAGCAAACAAGGCTATTTATAGGGGTCTCAGGGGGTGAAGGTGCCTCCTGAAAACGCTCCCGAATGAGGGGCCACTACCCGCTACATGCGCGGTGACTGGCCCCGCAATCAGGGCAGTTGCAACTGAGACGCGGGCGTTGGGCCGAACGCGCCTTGAAGTTGAGACGCGGGCGTCGAGCCAACGCGCCTTAATGCTGAGACGCGAGCTTCGGGCCTTCACGTCTGGACGCTGAGGCGCGGGCGTCGGGCCGACGCGCCTTGATGTCGAGACGCGGGCTTTGGGCCGACGCGTCTGGACGTTGAGACGCGGGTGTAGAGCCAACGCGTCTTAATGCTGAGACGCGGGCCTCGCTTCCTCGCGTCTAGAGCTTGAGACTGCTTCCTTAATGGCTGGTCTGTTAGTCATTTTTAGACAGCCTACAGCAGTCCTCTACATCTTCTTCCTTCGGTAGCTGGGTCATGAAGACCTCAGCATTAGCCAGAGCTTCTTGTAGGGCTTCTCTGGTCGACTTTGATAATCTGAGAAGCTAATAAAGAGTAATCCGCGCCAGGATGTTGGCTAGTTGAGCCAGGACATCAAAGCGGTAAGGTGCCGTGGATCCTTCCGCTACGTCCTTTGAAAGAACTCGAGAAAATCGAAGTTCTTTCTATTTCTCCCCGGGTTGCTTCGTGGAGGGCTTGGCTGGCTCTACAGCGGGTCTTGGAGGAGTTACCGCCGTTTCGCCATACTTTTTCAAATATGGCTACCCCGAACGGGTTTCTGCCACCAGCTGACTAGGTTCTGCGGCCAGAACTATTGTCTCCTCTTCTGAGTTGGTCAGCGGGGGAATATCAGTTTCCGCTTCTCGAGAAGAGGCACACACCACGTTGCAGGATGAAGCCTTTGCTTTGCCTTTGGGCTTCCTGCTGGTTACAGTAGTCCATTGCTGGCCATCAATAAGGTCGGGATGAACCCACATGATCTCTCCCTAAGGTGTGGGGACGGGTACCAGGCCCTTCTCTTACTGTTGGTGAGGGTCTGTGTTGACCATTCTCAGCTCTCCTCTTGGGATTGGGACTACTCCAGAGGGTGTTGGGGGTTGTCTCCCAAACTGGAGAACTGACGTCATATTAGCCGTCACCTTCTTCTGCTCTGGTCGGAGTTTCAATACCTCCGTGTCAATCAGGGCCTGAAGAATGTCCTTGAAGACATAACAGCTCTTGATAGGGTGTCCCAACATCATGTGGTACATGCAGTAGCTGGGATTGTCGGTTTTACCGACTTCCTCGGGGCGCCTAGCTTCAGGAAGCTTCAGTCGGTTGCTCTTGTTTAGTAATTTGAAGAGCGAGTCGACATGTTCATCCTTGAAGGAATACTGCTTGTTGGCCCGTGGTTGGCTTGAAGAGCCACTTCCCTTGACCGGTTGAGGTTTAACAGGGGATTTGGTCTCTGCTGCCAAGTTATCCTTCCTTTTGGCTTGGAGGGATGTGTCTGGCGCACGCCTTGTTGACCTCTCAGGCCTGGGCTTACCCTCTTCCGCTCTGACGCGGGCGACAATCTCCTCAGCCTGTTCACCCTGCTGGACCAATTGCTTCCAGGTGCGGCTTTCAGCAACTCCTATTTGAGCAAGGAGTGAGGTTTGGAGATTGTGGCGGCATGTTTCCACCAGGGTAGCCTGGTCATACCGCTCGGACATCGGAGTGCCACGTTCCGAAATCTTTTCACAAAAGACTTAACGGACTCTCCCTTTCGCTGCTTGGTGGCTAAAAGGGTAGGCATGTTGACCTCCGAGTCATCTTCAAAGAAGCGTGTTAAGAAAAGCTTCTCCAAATCACCCCAGTTCTTGATGGAACCTTCTGGGAGCTTCATGAACCATTCAAAGCAGCCCTTTTAGGGTGCCGATGAATAAACGCGCCAGGATGGCGTCGTTATCTACCACATTCCCAGTTTGGGACTTGAAATAGTAGATGTGTTGGTTCGGTGAACCTTTCCCATCAAACGCTTGGAGGGTTGGAGCCTTGAACTTGGGCGGGTACGGAACCAGGTCCCACTCAGCTGGATATGGGCGGACCACTCCTGCCTCTTGGAGACCTTTCCGATTGGTAAGGGCCTCAAAGCGCTGCTCCAACTGATTCATTCTTTTAGAATGAACCTTTCCCTGGTCTTGATCGTTCTTTTCCTGCGACGAGGATTTAGACGAACCAGAGGTGGGTTGCTCTTTCTTCTCGGAGTGTTCAGAAGATGAGCCTTCTCCCTCTTTTCGTTTGCCCTTAGACTTTCTAGGGGAAGATTTCCTTCTGTCTTCGAGCAACTATGCGAGCATCTGCTTAAGAGAGTCGATAGATTCCCGCTGAGCAAGAATCATATCGAGTTGTTCCCTCTGGACCTGGGCTTGTTGCTCCAGGCGCCGGGCTGTCTCCTCAGGAGTGCTCGTCATGTAAGTGAAGGCCTCCTTCTCGATGGAAGAGTTCGAGGCCTGCGATTCTGCTACAGCAGAATGAGAGTTATTCATTTTAACGCCCTGAGCTAGGGCATTATAGTCAATCGGGGGAATGGCCCCGGTCCGGGTGCGAGTGTCGGTACACACCTTCCGGTTCAGAGTCAAATTCATCCTCGGAACTGACTGCAAGTTGTTTTCCCTTACTCCTGCTTGTCATATTTGCAGTGAGCTCTGGATACTCAGCGTCAGAGAACACCCTCCGCCTATGAGAGCGTCTTCTTTTGGCTGATGGGGGAATCAGGGCCAGCTGTCTAACTAAAGACTGCTGGTTCACACCTGAACCGCAACGGCACTCAGAGAGCATAGAGATAAGCCGTTGGCAGCAACATGATGAAGTGATTTGATTAGCACTTCTTTTCTTCGTCAAGTAATCCCTTAGATCTATGGAAAGAGGATCGAAGAGATTAGCCTCGCAACTTCGAGGGCGCGAGGCATCTTTGTGCTGTACAGCCTGGACGCAGGATTCAGAGACGCGGTTCTCACGCCACAGCTGTACGACGCGTGTATGGCATCTCTGTTGAGATGAGACGCGACTGTCACGTTGCTGCTTGGTGCGTCGGGGCAAAGACGCTTGAGAGTGAGTGGGCTGCTGGGCCCCACGCCTAAGGGCGCGTTCCTCTTGCACTTGACGAGGCGCGCAAGCTTCGCCTTGGCGTTTGGTGAGTTGGACTTCAGAGGACCTAATTTGGGGAGTCTCGCATTTGGGCCGCCAAACGCGGACTTCGCGTGCTGGACGTGGCGTGGCCAAGGCGCCGGATTGAACTTTGCGTCCTGCCTCAGTTGGACAATCAGAAGTTCCAACTTGCAGTTGACGCGCACGCCTCCTCTGTCGACGCTCAGCGTTTCGGTTGCGTCGTGGAGGTGGAGAGAAATCAACGACGACTTGGTGCTGAGGGAGAGGATGGACTGGCTGGACACCAGAGATTTTGACCACGCGGGTCTCCTGAGAGACGTTGGCGCATGTGTTCCGCATGGCGCGGTTGGTCGCAACGGCAGTTGTGCCTGAGACCACGCGGGCCTCCTGAGAGACGTTGGCGCGTGTATCCTGTTTGGCACAGTTGGCTGCGACACCCTTTGCAGCAGCAGCGCCCGAGAGAGCCTCAGATCGGACTTCGGGGCCACTCCCAGTCGAGACCCTACGGCAGACGCGGGTCCTTGGGCTCTTGAAGCCAGAAGAGAGAAACTCTTCATACTTTGCCTGGTCGAACTCGACAACGAGCGATTTGACCGTCTTCCCCTTATAGAGGACGTCACCTTGCGTCACGATTTGTTCGTCAGTAACAAATGAATTCCCCAGCGGAGTCGCCATCTCTTGTATGCGTCGGAAAAAGGAGGATTCGATTGTAAAAATTCTTTTGATTGGATAGAAGATTACAACAGGTCAGTATTCCGATTACAAGGGAGGGAGGATGTTAAGTCTTGAATCCTCCCTTTGTTTAAGGCTGGGTTCTTCAAGTGGCGGTGGAGAGTGAACCTTGTTCTCCGTTGACCGGATGATCGTCGAGACTTTCCGGGGATCTCCTCTTCGGATGGTAGATGGAGTAACTCAGCTCTGTCTACCAAAACTCTCAAAGAGAAGACAGGCAAAGAGCAACTTGAACACAGCAAGTTTTCTGAAGGGTTTAACTCTCTCTCCTTTCTCTCAGAAATCCTTTTACCGAAGATTCGACCCCTTCTTCATAGCGACGGGGCTATTTATAGGGGTTTCAGGGGGCGTACGTGCCTCCTAAAAACACTCCATAATGGGGGCTAACCTTCCCCGTTATGTGGGCCGTGATTGGCCCCGAAACCGGGACGGTTACAACTGAGACGCGGGTGTCAACCCACGCGCCTTGGAGCTGCTGAGACGCGGGTTTCGACCCACGCGCCTTGGTGCTGCTGAGACGCGGGTTTCGACCCTCGCGCCTTGGTGCTGCTGAGACGCGGCCAAAATTAGTTTTGCGTCGAGAACTTGGAATTCTGCTTTTTAATGGCTTGTCTTTTAGTGATATTTAGACAGCCTACAGGGAGGATGTCAAAATGGGCCTCGGATCTGAGATCCTACAGACTCAGATACGAGCCAAGGATAGCAATCAAAGGTCAGGGCTTAACCGACTTTATTGCTGACTTCACCCTGGGAGCCATAGAGCAAGCTGACCTACAGGAGGAATGGATCCTGAACATGGACGGAGCTTCAAACAATAAGGAGACAGGCATCGGGATTGTCTCCACCACCCCAGAAGAATCCATCATCGAACAGTCCATTACCCTCGGCTTCCTGGTGTCCAATAATGAAGACGAGTATGAGGCAATCCTAGTTGGACTCTGAGCGGCCATCATGCATGGGGTCAGAGGGCTCAATTTCAATGTGACTCCTCACTAGTAGTCAATCAAATCAACGGGGAATACATCACAAGAGACGCTCAGATGGCAGAGTATCTACAACTTATTCTCAGAAGCCCAGAATCCTTATATACAACTTCAAATGGGTCCTCCGATCCAAAGACAATCACGCTGATTCGCTCACCAACCTGGGGGCAGCCACGGAGTTATAGTTTAGATGAGAAGTCCCCGTCGAGCTCACTGCTATCCCGAGCATCCAGTAATCAACCATAGGGGTCCTACACCTTGATACCTCACCAGGGTGGAAAGACCTCATCATTGCCTACCTAAAAGACGGAACACTTTTCGAGGATAAGGCGGAGGCACGGAAGCTCCAACACTTTGTTACTAGGTATATCCTACTCCAAGCTCCACTTTGACCTGTATCTGAGATGTCTCGGACCAGTGAAGCTTGAAAAGTGATGCAAGAAATTCATGATGGCAGCTGTGGGAACCATGCGGGAGGACGATCCTTGCCCACAATTAACCACGGGTACTACTAGCCCAAGATACTCGACGATGCTAAGAGTTATGTGAAGAAGTGCTTGCAATGCCAGAGATTCGCTCCAGCATCCAACAGGCCGAGCACTGACATCCACACCTTGCACAGTTCTTGATCCTCATGCAATAGGGGCTAGACATGGCTTGACCAGTCCCCCGAGCGCAGCCTCGGTTGCAGTTCCTACTAGTAGCCACCGACTATTTCACCAAATGGATCGAGGCACTGTCACACTTGTTGACTGATTTTTCCTGCACAGAAAATAATGAATATTAGATTTAAGAATAGATCGTGCGAGGAATCAGTTCTAATCCGCGGTAGCAGGGCTATGCGGGTCGTGATCCTCAAGGAGGGACTGCGATAGAAGCGTTAAGCAAGTTATACTCTAAAAATTTATCTTTTTTAGTTATTTTGTTAGTCACGATGGTATTTACAATGAGTTGTGGTATTTACAATGGATCGAAGAAAAGAATATGGAGAGAGATGGATTTAATCTACAAAAAAGAAATAAAAAAGAAGAAAAGAAAACTTACTTGAGTTGGAGAAAATAAGTGAAAACCTAATACTTTCTACCGTTTTTCGGAGGCGTTGAACGTATGAACCTTGGGATCGAACTCAGTCCGTTGTCGCATTAGGTCATCAAGCCTTGGGCAAGCATGAGTTGATACGCCTCGAGGAGGAGAACATCGCCATGGAATATCGTTGGAACCCCGATCTTCGGTATACTTATGGTTCGGTAATCGCTTGCATGCTCATCACCAATCACAGAGATGAAAAGAGAAAAAGAAATAGAAAACAAGAATAAAAGTAAAACATAGAAATAAGAAACAAAACAAAATAATACCTTTATTGCTTTAATCCATGGCAGAGAAGAGAAGATACATCAGTGTCACCCTCAATATAATCATCTCTCTCTCTCTTTAAAATAAAAAGAAAAGAAAATCTAACTACAAAGGAAGAAACCCTAGAAAAAACCTAACTTTGGCCCTTGGCTCGCCTCTGGACGCTCTGTATGTTGCAATGCAGGTGCTATTTATAGATGCAGAATGCCACAGAGTCCCGGACGAATCTGGCCACAAAATTTGGAATCCGGATAAGGTCAAATTGCCGCGGATCCGCGGCTTTTGCCGCGGTTCCGCGGCAATCTAGTGGCTTCTGGCCACGCGCTTTGGCGCGTGGCCTCTCCTGGTCCGTCCATGGGGGCGCCTGCTTCTAGAATTGTAATCCTGGCCTTTTAAATCTGGATTTTCGAGGTAACTTGGTAATCAAGTTACCCTTAATCCAGATTTCTTCAAATCTTCTCTCCGCGAATTTCTTCTTTATCTTGGCCTTTTAATCTGATCCTGCAGGTGTTTAGGGTTGGATAGAAGTCTACCCTTCCCTAATCTCTGATAATTGCAACTCTAGCCCTTGTATATTTGCACTTTGACACTTGATATTTGCATTTTGACTCTTGGGCTTCAAATATGGGCTTTTGGGCTTCATTGGGCTTTATTTATTATTAAATTGATAATTCGAGGCCTGCACACAATAAATTACAAATTATTAATAAATGTGCAGAATAATATGAATAAATGTGCGAATGCGATGGTATATATGATGATAATTATGCACTTTTGACTACCAATCACACCCCCACACTTATCTTTTTGCTCGTCCTCGAGTAAAAACAAAGAAAAAGAAAAAGTTAATCTAACCTAACTCACTTTCGTAGGAATCACGATTGCACTTAGCACGTGCAACAAGCCGTTAAACCTCTAGGGTAACCTAGAGGACGAGTGTTGTCTCGTGAGGGTTTTCAGCGGATTACACCCACAAAATCCATAAAAAGGAAAATATTTGAATTATATTTGAAGAGACTAAGTAGTCTATAAGTTTTAGGATTATCATTTTTATTCATTCTTCAAACCTGGTCTTTATAAAGTTAATTGTTATTCATTTTAGGTAAGGATTAAAATTGAATTTCTAATATAGTCTTTTTCGTTACCAAAAGTCATACGCACCCTTGTGAATCTAGGAATTCCTTAACTTGGACTCTCATGCCTCTTTATTATTTTTATAACATCATCTAATTTTCTTTCGTGTAAGTATCAAGGCTTCTTGAGGCCCTCATACCTAACTAATTGACTATTAGATGTGTTAATATATATATATATATATTTTTTTTTGGCATGTATAACTCATCTAATTTTCTTTCGTATAAGTATCAAGGCTTCTTGAGGCCCTAATACCTAACTAATTGATTATTAGATGTGTTAGTACATATAAGTAATTTTTCCTTAGTTCCCTCGGACTTTCTAATCCACCCATGTAGCGAACTTTAAAGTCGGTGACTCCCCAACCGGTCTGTCTTAGGGCACCAGGTGAGAAAACACCCCGCGGACTCAAATTCGAGTGAACTAGGCCACAAAACTAAGGTATTATTATTATTTTTTTTTATTATTTATTTTTTTTTTTTTTGCATTCACCTTTAGGCGTGAATACTTATGCTTCTTGAGGCACATGAATCCAGCTTAATTAGTGATTTTTTCTTTTTTCTTTTTATATATGAGGCACAAGGTCTTTGTCTTAGAATCCTAGATATGCATTTGGTATGCATATTTCATTAAGGTAAAAATCAAGACTAATTATTTATTCAATTTCTCCCCTATACCTAAAAATTTAAACAATTTATTTATTTTGACCAAGTTTTTAGAAATCCTAATCATGATTTTCCTAATCCTTAAAACTAACTTAGATTTCTTTCAAAAAAATAAGTCAAAATATTTCCTTTTTATAACATTTTTTTTTTTTTTTAAAAATTTTTTTGTATTAGCAAATTTTGTTAGTGTCTACCTATGTTAGTATGTTAGTAAAGCCCACCCCCACACTTATCTCATGCATTGTCCTCAATGTATGAATGAATGCATATATGCATGAAACAGAACAAGGGAAGGCGGAAGTTACCTTAGGGTGGTGGTTCCGGAGGTGGTCTAATTGGTCCACGAAATGCGGCCCAATCAAGATAACAGATAATTTGGTGGAACCCACCAGAAACTTTCCTTACATAACCCACTAAAATATATGTATAATCATTTTTTAGAATTTCCACCCCATCAAATTTCCAAATTTCATAATAAATTTCAGAGTTAATTGTCTCAACCTCCTTGTCCCAAAATGGAGTATGAAAAGATGGAATGATTGACTTGGACATGGGAAGTACGGGAACGAATACTGACTCAGGGAAGAAGCTCAAATCAAGTAAGGGCTCAGGAGTCGGGCTAAGTTCGAGAAGTGGGTCTAAGTCAAAAAATTGAAACTCAAATCCACAATCATCTTCCCACAATGGAATGTGACTCAATGGTGGTGATTCAAGTTCAGGAATGATAGATGTGGGAATCAAAACTGACTCTAAAATATTACCTAAGTCGGGTAACAAAACAGGAGTCAATAATGATTCAGGAATTTGAACTTGATCATAAATTTGAGAATCTAGGTCACATTCGAGTTCTAATTCGGGAAAGGAAAAACTTGCCAAATTATCAGAATTTGAAGTTTCGGCAAGTTCACAAGATGGTACTGAATTAGAAACTTGTTGTCCCAAGCAACTTGGTTCGTCGGCTCTTATCGAGTGGTCATCGATATCAGAATCAGCCGGCCGGTGTAAGCATTCCACCATCAAATCTATGTCATGATCACGGGCTAATTTAGCCTCAGTCATGGCAGCTAGCATCCCTTCATAGTCGATAGGTGGATCATATTCTGATTGGACTTGAAAATAGGACGGGTAATCGTGATAAATTTGTGAGTCGGTGGACTCACGCATCATCATGTCTAAAATTGATGGTGATTTTTGCTTGGACTCATTCCTACTCATCATTTCCAAGATAGATGGATTTCTATTCTGAATGGGTGGATCTGAGTATGAATTTTGGGAAGAATGTGGACTAGATGGATATGAAGGACAATTCGGTTGAGAATTAGACTCGGGGGACTCGAAACCCCATGAACTCTGTGACGAGTTGAAATTATTATGAAGATTATAGTCATAAGATGGAGTGTGTGGGTTATATTCATTCGGATAAGACCATTCCGGCACACTAGATTGGTCAAAGTTAGGGTATGCCGGGTTGGTAATATCCGAATAATAGTTAGGGGTGTAATATGGATTAAAATTGGAATTATTATTATATGCCATATCACACCAACACAAACAAAACAAACAAATAAACAAAGAAAAATTCTAATCTAAGTTAGGGTAGACCTATGACCTAGACGACTCCTAACTGGTTAGACTTTCCACGGGAGGTCGGGTGCAGACTTTGACCACAAGTTAATCAGCCAGGTCGGGGCAAGAATGGTGGGAGGTTTTCCGTCAAAAACGTTCCTTAATTAAATAACCACCACACTTCGGGCTTTCGGCCCTCAATCCCCTTCCTAGACACTGATTTGGCAGGAGTCAACTTCCAACACCGTTCCTCCTTAGGATAATCTCCTATTGAGTCCGAGATGTCCCTAGGGCCAACGTCTACTAATTTTTAAGTTAGGCTTGGGTTAGTGAGTGCTTTGGATATGATTTTTGGGCTAAGGAAGGGTGATGAAATCCCCACCTTATCTTGTTAATGGGTTATGCCCTTAAGATGAATTAGTGCAAGTGTACAAGATAAATAAATAAGAATCACTCAAAGCAGAAAATCAACCAAGAGATGAATCCTATTCTACATGCAATGCGTACGTACCTTGCTTCTCCAGCACTCTTCAACAGTAAATAAAAATAATTGAAAAGACACGTGCCTAATATGCAAACGTCTAATCAAATTTTATTTTTAACAACCAATAATTTACTGTTGAATTATTAGCAATTTACAGGTATATCACAGAACAAAACAGAATATATCAGTAAGCAGTATTTTAATTTACAGAGACCTGCAAAAAAATTCAGTGAGTAGTTCACTGCAATTGCCGCGGATCCGCGGCTCTGGCCGCGTTTCCGCGGCAAAGTTGCAGGTCCTCGTGCTCTGCCTTCGAGGGCAGAGACACAGGATAGCTATATGTCCACTGCTGCGATAAGTTTCTGTTTCCTGTTCTCCAAACCTGCAAACAGAAAAGAATAAAGAATTAGTTAAAAATTAAATTTTTTTTTGTTTTAGAGATAACTTACCGTCCCTCCCCGGCAACGGCGCCAATTTGTTGACTGATTTTTCCTGCACAGAAAATAATGAATATTAGATTTAAGAATAGATCGTGCGAGGAATCAGTTCTAATCCGCGGTAGCAGGGCTATGCGGGTCGTGATCCTCAAGGAGGGACTGCGATAGAAGCGTTAAGCAAGTTATACTCTAAAAATTTATCTTTTTTAGTTATTTTGTTAGTCACGATGGTATTTACAATGAGTTGTGGTATTTACAATGGATCGAAGAAAAGAATATGGAGAGAGATGGATTTAATCTACAAAAAAGAAATAAAAAAGAAGAAAAGAAAACTTACTTGAGTTGGAGAAAATAAGTGAAAACCTAATACTTTCTACCATTTTTCGGAGGCGTTGAACGTATGAACCTTGGGATCGAACTCAGTCCGTTGTCGCATTAGGTCATCAAGCCTTGGGCAAGCATGAGTTGATACGCCTCGAGGAGGAGAACATCGCCATGGAATATCGTTGGAACCCCGATCTTCGGTATACTTATGGTTCGGTAATCGCTTGCATGCTCATCACCAATCACAGAGATGAAAAGAGAAAAAGAAATAGAAAACAAGAATAAAAGTAAAACATAGAAATAAGAAACAAAACAAAATAATACCTTTATTGCTTTAATCCATGGCAGAGAAGAGAAGATACATCAGTGTCACCCTCAATATAATCATCTCTCTCTCTCTTTAAAATAAAAAGAAAAGAAAATCTAACTACAAAGGAAGAAACCCTAGAAAAAACCTAACTTTGGCCCTTGGCTCGCCTCTGGACGCTCTGTATGTTGCAATGCAGGTGCTATTTATAGATGCAGAATGCCACAGAGTCCCGGACGAATCTGGCCACAAAATTTGGAATCCGGATAAGGTCAAATTGCCGCGGATCCGCGGCTTTTGCCGCGGTTCCGCGGCAATCTAGTGGCTTCTGGCCACGCGCTTTGGCGCGTGGCCTCTCCTGGTCCGTCCATGGGGGCGCCTGCTTCTAGAATTGTAATCCTGGCCTTTTAAATCTGGATTTTCGAGGTAACTTGGTAATCAAGTTACCCTTAATCCAGATTTCTTCAAATCTTCTCTCCGCGAATTTCTTCTTTATCTTGGCCTTTTAATCTGATCCTGCAGGTGTTTAGGGTTGGATAGAAGTCTACCCTTCCCTAATCTCTGATAATTGCAACTCTAGCCCTTGTATATTTGCACTTTGACACTTGATATTTGCATTTTGACTCTTGGGCTTCAAATATGGGCTTTGGGCTTCATTGGGCTTTATTTATTATTAAATTGATAATTCGAGGCCTGCACACAATAAATTACAAATTATTAATAAATGTGCAGAATAATATGAATAAATGTGCGAATGCGATGGTATATATGATGATAATTATGCACTTTTGACTACCAATCAACACTCTGAGGTCACTGGGTAGCAGATTGTCAAGCTCCTCTGGCAGAACATAGTATGTCACTTCAGGTTTCCCAACACCATTATCTCTAACAATGGAACAAACTTTGCAAGCAAGTAGCCAGGTTCTGTGCCAAGTGTAAAATTATCCATTAGTTCTCCTCACCATATTATCCTCAAGGCAATATCTAGGTGATCGGAGGAAAACATGCACGAAAAGTATATGTTTTGAAATCAAGAGTTAAAAGTACGTGCTTTGGCTTCCTCGATACTTCCGTTATAGCATAGAGGCTAAACGGGTCGAATCTATAGGGACGGGAAGTGATAGAAGCTTTACCAGAATGTTCACGTGTGTGTTAAAGTTTCTTCAATGTTTTAAAGAATCAAAAGAAAAGAAAACAAAGAATGGAAAGAGAAGAGTACGGTGAAAACAAAGAAGTGAGAAACATAGAAAAGATGATTTTTGTGATTTTTGATTTATTGTTAAAATAAAGTAAAAAGAAAAGAAAACTCTTGGCTACTAACTACTAATGACTCCACTAATATGCTAACATCTTAGTGATAATTGTCTCACATGTATCTTTGGCCATCACTAGTCCTTTGTTCAAGAGCGTTTCAAAGTATGACCCATACGATAACTTTCACATCCAAACTCAACAAAATAAGTGCAAGCTACACTTAAACCATCAAAACTAAATAAGAGTAAGCATGGAGTAAAGTAATGTTAGCTTGTTAGAGAGTTAGGATGTTAGAGTGTTAGATCCATCATCATGAGCCATCAATGGCTTTTGTAAGAGTAAGGTCAAGTAGAGGCTATTAGATTCATGTGGATTATCAAGTAAGAAGATAGCAAGTTAGTGGTTAGTAGTTAGTTGCCATAAGAGAAAATTAGCTAAATATACAAAAGGAGTTAGAGAGAAAACAAAGAGAGGTAAAGGGAGAAACTTTCATAGCTTGTCACCTTTTATTACAAGCACTCTTACTTTCCAATTATGTATCACTCTCTCTCCTATTACAAGATATAAAATAAATGATACAAAGAAGAAGAAGAAGAAGAACAAAACTAAACTACCCTAAACTACACATGGAATGAAAACTACACTACTCTCTGGATATCTCCCTGAAGAACCCCCAAGGGGGGGTATTTATAGGCACCAAAGGAAAGGGGGCCAGGGGACCTGTACGGAGCCACGCGTCGAATCTCGGTGCTCGGCCCCAGTACTACCGTGGAAACGCGGTCCAATCCACGTTTTCCCAGCAGTACTGGGGCGGCGCGCACATCGCTACCTGCTGTGGCTGCCCAATGGTCCTCCTGTCGGCTACATATTCCGGTTTCTGATTTTGGGCACCCTAGTTTTGATAAAACAGCCCTCCAAAGTCAATGGCTATCTTTATTGGCTTTTAATCATCAATTAAATGGTAATTTTGGGTCTTCTTCTTCATTTTATGCCATGGACCTAGAAACATGCAAGAGAGGTATTATTAGTAGAATTTAATATTAAATGAATGTGAAGATGTGATATGAAATATGCAGTTTTAGAGACTAATCACACCCCCACACTTATCTTTTGCTCTCCCGAACAAAACAAAAAAACTAAGAAAATTATTACACCACTTTCGCAGGTGATGTGATTGCATTGAGCATGTGCAACAAGCCGTTAAACCTCTAGGTTTCCCCTCGAGGAAGTATTTTATCTCCTGAGAGTTTTCAGCGAATTACACCCACAAAATCCATAAAGAAAGAAATTAAATGTTAGTATTTTGAAAAAGTATTTTTGAAATAGAGAAAAGAGTTGAAGTATTTTTATGAAAATATAAGTGATTCAAGGTCATAGGTTAATCAGAAATTATTCTTCCTTAAACTAAGTCGAAATGCAAAATCTTGTTATAAATTAAATGTAAGAATTTAAAATTGAATTGATTCTCTGATCTTTCATAAAACTCTTAGAAAAATATGCACTTTGTGACTGTGAAGATTTTGAGATATTTACTCAAACTTTCATGCCAATTGATTTGTGTATATTTATTTTTTTCTTTTTTTCTTCCCTTAGTTTTCTTAGGCTTTCTTATTTTTTCAGATAGTGAGCCTTTAGCCGGTGACTCCCAAACCAGATTATCTTAGGGCACCAGATGAGAAAACATCCCTCAGACTTAAGGACTCGAGTAAACAAGGCCACAAAACTATAGGGGATTATTTTATTTTTGTCCACCGTTTTAGGTGTGAATAATCATGCTTCTTGAGGCATAATTACCCAACTTCAATAAGTGGTTTTTATTATCAGCATTTTTTAATATATTTTTATGGCATTTTCAGCCTTTGTTTCAATCCTAAAAATTGTGAATGCATAAATCTAAGGCAAAATATTCAAGATCAAATTATCTTTCTAATCTTACTTCCTTATCCTAAAATTTAAATAAGATCTATTATTTTGACCCAGTTTAAAATTCATAATTTTAGGTCTTCCTAATTTCTAAGATAATCTTAATTTTCTTAAAAATAGATCAAAACTATTTCTGTTAAAAAAATTGTAAAAAGAAAAGAAAAAGTTTTAATAAGAAAAGATTTTTATACAATAGAAAATTTTTAAAAAGTTCCTAAAAAGAAGTGTAAAAGAAAGAAAATGTAAAACTACCTATGTTACTAAACCCTCCCCCACACTTATCTCATGCATTGTCCTCAATGTATCGTGAATGTGTATATACATGAAACAAATGGAGAGGGAAGGAAAATTATCTCATGGTGGTGGCTCCGGTGGTAGTCTGACTGGGCTAAGCGTTGCTACCCAATCAAGATAATGTGGACTTGTAAGAACCCACCAGTGACCTCTCTAATATAACCCAGTAAAATATTGGAGAACTGTATGAGCTTATTGGAAAAATTACCCCCATCCAATTTCTAATTTTCAAAAATAATTACTGAGTCATGTTCGTCAACATTCTTAGCCAACAATAAAGTGTGATTTTGGGAGATGATTGATTTAGACTTAAATGGAACAGGGGTAAAAATCGATACCGACTCGAGAATTTGACTCAGATCAAGTCGAGATTCAAAAGAGGGAGTCGAAATTGGCTCAAAATGGGGTCCAAACCAAAGAATTAATGTTCACACACTTTTTCCATCAATGAAGTGTGATCATAAGAGATTGGTGATTCAATTTCACGGTGTACTGGTACAGGATTCAATGTTGACTCCGGAATAGAAAAAATCTGGTAAAGATACCAGAGTCATTATTAAATCAAAAAGTGAAATGGAATTACGAACTTGAGGTTTAGGATCACTTTCAAACTCAAGTTCAATTTCGGGAAAAAGATAACTTGCCAAAATGTCAAGGTGATTTTCAAAATTTTGGGCAAGTTCAAATGGATGTAATGAAATTGTATCTTGATTTTCGTTCAAGGAAGGAATGTGAATGGGTGAAATGATCGATTCAAGTTTAGGAATTATGGGAATCAAAACTTGCCCAAGAACGTTACTTAGTTTAGGTAACACTATAGGAGTCGATATTGATTTAAGGATTGGACACGAATCGCTAAATTGAAGCTCGGGTTCACATTCATCTTCAAGTTCAATTTCAAGAATGGATGACTTGTCAAACTATCAAGAATTTGATGTTGGTCAAGTTCAAATTGGTATGATGAAATTGAAGCAGGATTTTCAAAATGGCATGATTCTTGAATCATATGAACATCTGGTGGACATGGAAACTTATTCATATTTTGTGTTATTTGCTCGATCCCTTGCACGAATTCCATAGTTTTTTCCCATAATAATTTTTCTTTGATTGGTTCTGAAAAAGAACTATATGAATTTTGGAAATTTGTGGACATGATAAGGCCATCGGGTTTTCAAATTTATTTTGGGCCTCTATCGCTTCTTCCAAAGTCCTTTGCAACGACAATTTTTCTTCAATTGGTGGTTTAGGAAAAGGAGGATATGAAGAAGAATCAGGAAATAAATATTGTGGAAATTGTGAACAATGTGGTTGACAATTTGACTCGGGGGAGGTGAATCTCCATGAACTTTGTGAAGAGCTGAAGTTATTTTGAAAATTATAATCATAGGATTGGGGATACGGGTCATATTGAGTCGGATAATCCCAACCCAGTATATATGGTTGGTTCATGTTGTACATAGCCGGGTCAGAGTTATCCGAGTCAAATAAGGTCGGGGTGAAATATGGATTCATATTAGGATTGAAAAAATTGTTGTTGTTGAAATCCATATCATAATTTACAAAAATGAAAAAACAAACAAAGAAACAAAGAAAAAGAAAAAGAAAAAGAAAAAAAGGAAACAAACCTATGCTGGGGTTGACTTAGACCTAGACGACTCCTAACTGGTTAGACTATCCACGGGGAGCATATCATCAGAAGCTGACCATGAGTTAATTGGCCAGGCAGGGGCAAGATCAGTAGGAGGTGTCTGATTGATGCAATGAACGAACAATCAAAGAGATTAAGAATTTATCGTGTAGCTTGTGGCTAACGGGTCGTGTCCACGAGGAGGAATGCGATGGAAGCTTTTTGGTGAATCGCTTAAAACAAAGAATTGTGTTTGTTTTTTAATGGAAAAGAGAATGGAAAGAAAGAGATGATTAAAAGAGAAATTACAACTTTAGAAAAGGCTTTAGAGAAGGTGATTTAAAAAAACTTGGAAATTGTTTTGTTGATTATAATAAGGAAGAAAATCTGGGCTCACTATCTCACTACTCAATTGTTCATTCTTCTATTAAAATCTTAAGTGCCTCAAAGTGATCATAGGCAAAACTTAAAGTTGATTTTTAGAAAGTTCGAAGTAAAGCACATAAGATGGTTGGAAGAGTTTTAGTCTTTTCTTCGAGAAATCGTTTAGAATTGAATATTAAATCATCAAGCGCGAAGAAGTAAGAATGAAGTAAAAATAATTCAAGAGACATTCATGAAATAAGTGAGAGTTTAACAATCCAAACCATCCTCATGTGCCTTCAAGAACACTTTCAAAAAGAAAGGCTTTAAGTAAGGCATACAGATGATTCATTGGGTCTTTTTCTTTTAAAAATAGAAGAGAAGAAGAACAAGAGAGAGTTACAATAGCGAGCCCAGAAAACCATTTTAGTTGCCCATGGAAAACGAAGAAGAAAGCATAGAAATAATGCAAACCATACCGTACTACAAGTGGAAGAAAACGCAGCTCGACTCTTGTATTGATGTCACTTCAATCTTCACGTACAAGCACTCAATTCTTCTCTCTCACAAGTTTTGATACTGGACTACAAATTAAAAAACAAGAATACAATTTTTGTGCTAGCTAACAAAGAGCCTAAATCCTTAGAAAATAAACACAAATTCTAATCCTAGTCTTCGCTCTATTTTCCTCTGTTGAAACTGGTATTTATAGGGAAAAACCAGAAGGAGAGGATCCCGGGAAGATTGGGGGAGCAAACGCTCCCCCAACAAACACTACTTGGCCGTGAAAACGCGGCTAAGGCCGCGTTTTCGCGGCCCTGGTGTGGCCAGGTGGCCACATCCAATTAGTGGGGGCTCCTGGTTTGGTGAATCCCCCGTATCTTCTTCTGGTTTTCTTGTTTCTGCTCCAAACGTTGACGAAACAGCTTTTGATTGTGTGGCTTCAACCGCTTGATTCAGGGAGGATTCTTCTCAACCTCTTGATATGCCAAGATTTTGCCCTGATTCCTTTATTTCGAATTTATTCTGAATTAAATCAGAATTTGGTGGGCTTTTGGGCTTGTTTCTCTTTTCTTTCTTTTAGCACTTGGGCCTACATTTAACAAAGAAAAAGAAGACTTATTAATAGGATTTATTAGCTAAAAGTATGGTAAGGTGACAATATAAATGCAATATATGTGACTAATCACACCCCCACACTTATCTTTTGCTCGCCCTCGAGCAAAACATCAGACTAATTCTAATCAATTATTAGACCACTTTCGCAGGTCACTCGATTGCACTGAGCATGTGGAACAAGCCGTTAACCCTCTAGGTTACCCCTAGAGGACGAGTTTTGTCTCGTGAGGGTTTTCAGTGGATTGCACCCACAAAATCCATAAAGAAAGAGAAAAAAGGTTAGTATTTTCGAAAAGCATTTTTAAAGGAGAAAATATTTGAAGTATATTTGTGAGAGTTTAAGTAATCTATAAGTTATAGGAATATCAAATTTTTCATTCCTAAACTTAGTCTCTATTCAAAAACATGTCATCAATTAAAGTAAGGAGTCAAATTGTACTTCTCATCTAGTCTATTAATTTATCCTGAGTCGTATGCACCATCGTGACTGTGAAGTTGACTAAGGATTCTTTAACATTAACTCCTATACCTTATATTTATTTTTGGTGGATTTTATTCCTCAATTTCATTAGGCTTTCTAATCTGCCCATGTAACGAGCCTTCAGTCGGTGACACCCAAACCGGACAGTTTTAGGGCATCAGGTGAGAAAAAACTCCTAAGGACTTAAACACTCGAGCAGATAAGGCCACGAAACCAAGGTTTTTATTTATAAGACGTACCCCCTTTAGGCGTGAATACTTATGCTTCATGAGGTATAAATACCCAGCTTAATCAGAGGTTTTATATACACATTTTTTTTCAAACTTATCTAATTATCTTTTGCATAAATGCTAAGGCTTGCTTAGGCCAAAGCACCTAGCTAATCAATAATTAGATTCTCTTATATTTTTTTTCTTTTTCAATATTTTTTTTATAAGGCATAAGAGTCTCTGTTTTTAAACCCTAAGTGTGTAAGTGTATTTAGTGTGCATATTTCATCAAGGTAAATATCAAGACTAAATTACTTTCACAAATTTTCTTCCTAACCCTAAACATCAAACAAGTCATCTTATTTTGACCAAGTGTAAGAAATCCTAATTATGATTTTCCTATTCCTTAAAATTGACTTAATTTCTTACAAAAAATATATCAAAATATTGTTCTAACCTTTCAAAAAGTTTTATATATATATATATATATATATATATATATATACAAAAAAAATTTTCAAGTTATAGTAGTCATCATGTTAGAACCCTCCCCCACACTTATCTCATGCATTGTCCCCAATGTATGAAAGAAATGTATACATGCATGAAATGAAATGTAAAAGAGGTGCATATATTATACAGAAATATGTACAACATCAAGTTTCTCCCACACCTAGATCTTTTACAGTCTTATCCCTCTAGCTCTCTTCCCATCATTCCAATGTGTCCTTTTTATAGGGCACAATGGGGAGGCCAATTGTTTTGTCATTTTAGCTTTCTGCCTCCCCAGTCTCACTTTCTTTAGGTGTTTCTTCCTCATATTGCAACAATCATTATTCAAAAAATTGTCACCACCACCCTTCTCATTTGGAACTTCTTCATTATAAATGCCTAAGAATTCTAACTCAGTTCCATATATCTCCTCAAAGCTTTGGTTAACACTTTCCTCTAGAGATGTGCAATTAACCAAAAGATCCCTAGTTGGTTCATCCAAACACATGAGTTCTTCTTCGAAGAGGTTTTCAAAGAGTATGTCAATCGAAGGTTCTTAAATTATATCCTCATGCGATACATTATTGGTTGGCTCATCGAAAGTGAAGATATTTAAATCAATTTTCCATTTTTTAAAGGGTACTCTAACATTAGGATCTTCGACATCAAGATAATTGCATTCATTTTTAAATAATTCATTAAGAAACAGTGACTCATCTTTTAGATCTTCACTTTCTTCATCACAATTGTTTTCAACAAAATTCACCTCAAATGTTTGATCTCTTATCTTATGAGGTTGTTTTTTTAGGTTGAAGACATTGACTTCTCTAGTCATGTCCCCAAAAGTTAACCTCATGGATCCATTCCTACAATTGATGATGGCGTTGGCAGTAGCAAGGAATGGTCTCTCTAGGATAACAGGAGTTTGAGCCCTATGATTGGAGTTAGACACAGGTTGTGTCTCAAGAACTATGAAATCAATAGGGTAAATAAAATCCCCAACCTGGATAAGGACATCATTAATCTCCCCTTTTGGAACTTTCACTGAACGGTCAGCCAGTTGGAGAGTGACTCGAGTTGGACTAAGATCACCCAACCTGAGTTGTTGATAAACTGAGAATGGAAGCAAGTTGATACTTGCTCCCAAGTCAAGAAGTACACGACTAATCTCGACTTGTCCTATTGTGCAGGCAATGGTTGGACTACCTGGATCCTTGTACTTGACAGGGATCGAACCCAATAGTAGCTCACTAATGTTAGTGGCTAAGAAGACCTTTTTAGGTACATTACTCTTTCTCTTCTTGGTGCACATGTCCTTAAGAAACTTAGCATAAGATGGGACTTATTGGATGGCATCAAGAAGTGGCACATTTATCTTCACTTAATTAAAGATCTCAATTATCTTATCCATATGTTGATTTTTCTTGTTTTTCAGCCTATTAGGAAATGGTGCTATAGGCTGATGCACATGACTGGTTGACTTATCTTTTTATATTCATCAAATTTAGGAGGAGTGGGATTAGATGAGGTGGATGCTGAAGTGTGACTGTGCTGACTAGGATTAGGTGGTGTTGACACTTGGTTATCAACTTTCTTTCCCGACCTCAATGTATGAACAACGTTACATTGATTCAATGACTGATCCTCAACCAAATGAGCTTGTTGTGAATTTCTAGGATTCATAATTGGTTGACTGGGCAAGGTTCCCTTTTGCCTCTCCTGTTGTGGATTGGCTAACTGGCTCATTTGACCCTCTAACCTCTGTATTGTTTGCATGAGGGAATCTTAGTTCTTCATGTACCTTTTCATATTTCTCTCAAAATCAGTCATTCTCCTTTTGAGTTGAGGATTCTGTAAGGAAGATGGTGGAGCTTGGTTGGAAAAATTTTGTTGATAATTTGAAAAATTGTTGGGAGAATTGTGAGGGTGATTGGAAAAGTTGGGTTGATGATTGGAAGAATTATTGGAATGATAGAAGTGGTTTGCATGGTTTGACCGTCGGTGGTCATTATTTTGTTGGCTCTATGAGAAATTTGGGTGATTTCTCCAGCCAGGATTGTACGCTGGAGCGTAAGAATCATTGTTCGGCCTTGAGAAGGCCGCATTCATCGGTTCAGGAAAATGTTGGTGAGCTTGAAATACAGGACACTCCTCAAACACATGATTCATGGCCTGACAGTAAGTACAACCCGGAGTTGAAAATTGGTTTGGGCTGACTTGATTTACTGGACTTGGTTCCTTAGTTTCTAGAGCTTCCAGTCTTCTCGCTAGGTTAGCTAACTTAGCCTCATTAGCTATGGATGATTCAATCGAATGGAGACCTCCTTTTGAAGAAATAGAGTTTGAATTTCTAGAGCTTTCACTAGTAGGTTCCCATCGGATGGTCTTTTCAGCTAGATTCTCATATAAATCCCATCCTTCATGCTCATCCTTCTGCAAGAATCCCCTTGGCACATGCTTTCTAAGAGGGTCTTGTCGAGTAGTCTAAACCGTCATAAAGAATTTGACATTGTCACCATTTCTCTATTTCATGATGAGGACATTGGACAAGGAGGTCTTTGAAGCATTCAAAGTACCTCCAAAACGGTTCACTAGGTTCTTACTTGAATTGCATGATGTTTTTCTTAACGAGAGCGGTTTTGTGGATTGGATAGAATTTCTTCAAGAAGACCTGATGAAACCATCCCAAGATGTGACAGAGCCGGCCGCTGAGCTGTAGAGCCATTTCTTGGCTAGGTCCTTAAGAGTAAATGGGACAAATCTCAACCTAATAGCATCATCTGCAAGGTGTGAGATTGTCATCAATAAGCATACTTCCTCAAATTCTCTTATGAAGAAATGAGCGTCTTCGGACTCTAAGCCATGGAATTTAGGGAGTGTATTGATGAACTGTGGCTTAAGCTCAAAGTTGTGTTCACCAACCGATGGAAGTTGGATGCAAGATGGAAGTGATGTTCTAATGGGATAAAACCTATCCTGTAGAGATGTCGGTCGATCCATAACCGAATCTGGTCTTGTTTCGAACTTGGGTGATGATATGTTTCTAGTTAACCTAGATGAATTAGGGTCTCTTGACCACACTTGCATACACAAATACAATCACAAACAAGTTCACCAAAAGTCAAGAAAAGAAAACAACCAAGCCTAGTCTAAGGTAATCTTGACCTAGACAACTCCTAACTGGTTGATTGTCCACTGGAGGTATAATGTAGACTTTGACCACAAGCTAATCAGCCAGGTCAGGGCAAGATTGGTGGGAGGTTATCCGTCAAAGACATTCCTTAATTAAGTAACTACCAATCTTCGGGTTTTCGGCCCTCAATCCCCTTCCTAGACACTGATTTTGCAGGAGTCAATTTCCAACACCTTCCCTCTTTAGGATAATCTCCTAGTGAGTTCGAGATGTCCCTAAGGCCAACGTCTATCAGATTTTACTTAGGCTTAGGTTGTGCGTGCTTGGAATCTGATTTGTGGGCCAAGGAAGGGTGATTAAATCCCCACCTTATCTTGTTTTTGGGTGTTGCCCTTAAAATCAATTTTGTGCAAGTGTACAAGATAAACAAGATTCACTCAAAGTGATATAAATCAACCAAGAGATGAGTCCTATTCTGAATGCAATGCGTACGTACCTTGCTCCAGCACTCTTCAACAGTAAAATAAATAAATTGAAAAGACTCATGCCTAGAATGCAAACGTCTAATCAATTTTTTAAACTTTTCAACAAGTGTTTTACTGTTGGCTTAAAACAGGGATGGTGGATAGCAGAAATAGCACGAATATAACATACAAAAACTTAAATTTTTGTGAGCAATATGTCCTGCAAAAAAGAGTTTTTAGTAGTCCAAAAAAATTTTCAGTTTTTTTTGCAACGCAATTTCTTGAAATTCTGTTTCCTACTTTCGAGAGTAGGGGCACAGAATTTGCAAGTCTTCTCTTGCAAAGCTTGAATGCTAGATCTGAATCTTCAAGTCCCTGAAACAACACTCAAAACTTGTTAGAAAACAACTACACCGTTCCCTCCCGGCAGCGGTGCCAAAAATTGATTGATGCAATGAAAGAACAATCAAAGAGATTAAGAATTTACCGTGTAACTTGTGGCTAACGGGTCGTATCCACGAGGAGGAATGCGATGGAAGCTTTTCAGTGAATCGTTTAAAAACAAAGAATTGTGTTTGTTTTTTAATGGAAAAGAGAATGGAAAGAAAGAGATGATTAAAAGAGAAATTGCAACTTTAGAAAAGGCTTTGGAGAAGGTGATTTAAAAAAACTTAAAAATTGTTTTGTTGATTATAATAAGGAAGAAAATCTGGGCTCACTATCTCACTACTCAATTGTTCATTCTTCTATTAAAATCTTAAGTGCCTCAAAGTGATCATAGGCAAAACTTAAAGTTGATTTTTAGAAAGTTTGAAGTAAAGCACATAAGATGGTTGGAAGAGTTTCAGTCTTTTCTTCGAGAAATCGTTTAGAATTGAATATTAAATCATCAAGCGTGAAGAAGCAAGAATGAAGTAAAAATAATTCAAGAGACGTTCATGAAAAAAGTGAGAGTTTAACAATCCAAACCCATCCTCATGTGCCTTCAAGAACACTTTCAAAAGAAAGGCTTTAAGTAAGGCATACAAATGATTCATTGGGCCTTTTTCTTTTAAAAACAAAAGAGAAGAAGAACAAGAGAGAGTTACAATAGCGAGCCCAGAAAATCGTTTTAGTTGCCCATGGAAAACGAAGAAGAAAGCATAGAAATAATGCAAACCATACCGTACTACAAGTGGAAGAAAACGCGGCTCGACTCTTGTATTGATGTCACTTCAATCTTCAAGTACAAGCACTCAATTCCTCTCTCTCACAAGTTTTAATACTGGACTACAAATTAAAAAATTAAAATACAACTTTTGTGCTAGCAAACAAAGAAGCTAAATCCTTAGAAAATAAACACAAATTCTAATCCTAGTCTTCGCTCCATTTTCCTCTGTTGAAACTGGTATTTATAGGGAAAAATCAGAAGGAGAGGATCCCGGGAAGATTGGGGGAGCAGACGTTCCCCCAACAGACACTACTTGGCTGCGAAAATGCAGCTAGGGCCGCGTTTCCGCGGCCCTGGTGTGGCCAGGTGGCCACACCCAATTAGTGGGGGCTCCTGATTTGGTGAATTCCCCGTATCTTCTTCTGGTTTTCTTGTTTCTGCTCCAAACGTTGACGAAACAGCTTTTGATTATGTGGCTTCAACCGCTTGATTCAGGGAGGATTCTTCTCAACCTCTTGATATGCCAAGATTTTGCCCTGATTCCTTCATTTCGAATTTATTCTGAATTAAATCAGAATTTGGTGGGCTTTTGGGCTTGTTTCTCTTTTCTTTCTTTTAGCACTTGGGCCTATATTTAACAAAGAAAAAGAAGACTTATTAATAGGATTTATTAGATAAAAAGTATGGTAAGGTGGCAATATAAATACAATATATGTGACAATCAGTGCCCGTGCTAGGCAACAGGCCTAATTATGCCTAACCACTGCTCTTCGAGGTTTCGCCTCTCAATCCCCAACCTTAGACACCGATTTGATAAGAGTCAACTTCTAACAACTTTCCCCTTAGGTCAATCTCTTAAATGAGTCCGAGATGTCCCTAGGGGCCAACGTCTAGCAATTTTAATTAAGGCTTGGGTTGTGTGAGTAGGGAGGTGATTTTTGGGTTAAGGGAGGGGATGACTTTCCCACCTTGTGTTGTATTGGGTTTTGTCCTTAAGTTCAATTCGTGCAAGTGTGCAATATAGATAAGAATGAACATGCAAAGAGAGTAAATCACCTACGTATTTGTCCTAACTATATGCAATGCAATATATACACCTCCGTCAAGATCACAACAACACAAGAATAAAATATAGCATATTGAATTGAAATCGACACATGCCTAAATGCAAATGTCTAAATCTTTTTAAAATATCCAATTATCGTATTTTAGTTCTTAAAATTATTACAGTGAATAGATACTATAAACAAAAACTAGCAGTAGAATATAAGAATATACAAGAATTTACCCAACCACACAAGAGAAAGTGTGGACTCTGCAATGCTAAAGAATTTAACCTGCACACCAAAAATAAAGAAGAAAAGTTAATAAAAATGTGAAATCAAACTGTTCCTATCCCCGGCAATGGCGCCAAAATTTGATCGGGGGAAAACCGTGCACGAAAAGTGTATGTTTTGAAATCAAGAGTTAAAGTACGTGCTTTAACTTCCTTGATACTTCCGTTATAGATAAAGGCTAAACGGGTTGAATCTACAGGGACGGGAAGCGATAGAAGCTTTACCAGAATGTTCACGTGTGTGTTAAAGTTTCTTCAACATTTTAAAGAATCAAAAGAAAAGAAAAACATAGAATGAAAGGAAAAGAGTACGGTAAAAACAAAGAAGTGGGAAACATAGAAAAGATGATTTTTGTTATTTTTGATATATTGTTAAAACAAAGTAAAAAGAAAAGAAAATTCATGGCTACTAACTACTAATGGCTCCACTAACATGCTAACCTCTTAGTGATAGTTGCCTCAAATGTATCCTTGGCCATCACTAGTCCTTGGTTCAAGAGCGTTTCAAAGCATGACCCATACGATAACTTTCACATCCAAACTCAACAAAACAAGTGCAAGCTACACTTAAACCATCAAAACTAAATAAGAGTAAGCATGGAGTAAAGTAATGTTAGCTTGTTAGAGAGTTAGGATGTTAGAGTGTTAGTTTCATCATCATGAGCCATCAATGGCTCTTGCAAGAGTAAGGCCAAGTAGAGGCTATTACATTCATGTGGATTATCAAGTAAGAAGTTAGCAAGTTAGTGATTAGTAGTTAGTTGCCATGAGAGAAAATTAGCTAAACAAGTAAAAGGAGTTAGAGAGAAAACAAAAAGAGATAAAGCGAGAACCTTTCATAGCTTGTCACCTTTCTATTACAAGCACTCTTACTTTCCAATCTGAAGGTTCACCTAGAGGGGGGTGAATAGGTGATGGCTAATCTAATGGTCACTTAATGCCAAATGATGCAAATAATGCGGAAGCTAAAAACAATTATGACCTAATTAAATTTTTTACACTAAACACCACGTATAACCAAAGAGTGTTGCCGAATTCTCCGTGAAGGGCTCTGGACAAACTCCTCTAGATTCCCCTTGAATGGGTTGAGGTGCCGCGTTGGCTCTCTTGGTTAAATACAAGTGTTAGCAAACAACCTAAGCAAGTATATATCAACATGAGCACAAGGAATATATCATGCATATAAAGGTAAAGACATGATAATTAATGCAAGATATAAACAAGGAGATAGAGAGAGAGAAATGGCAATCGCAAACACAAAGGGTTTGTTTCGAGGTTCGAGCACACTTGCTCTACATCCCTGCCTTCGACACACGAAGGATTTCCACTATGCAAGATCCCAATGGATCTCTCCTCGGTGCCGCAACACCTACAAGCCTTCAGACTCTCTAGTCCCGTACACACCGCAAGCCCACTAGCTCGTCGAGGCCGCACCTCAAACAAGAAGAGTTCGCACCCGAACCCTAAACAACCACGAGCAAACTTGCCCGTCTCCTCAAAGTAACAAATGAAGTCTTTGGTGATCACAACACTTTGATCACCTAAAAACAATCTCACTACAATACACCTATAGGATGAATAATCAATGGATAGCTCAAGTGTGGTGTGAGAAAAACAAGGATGAGAGTGGTGGAGGAAAACTCAAAGAATCTCTTAAAACACTCTTGATAAAAACTCTCCTTTTAATTGGAAGTATTGGCTCTAAATTTTGTGGAGAAAAACCTCTGAAAAGAGTAGGAAAAACTGGCTCTAAAAACTTCTCCAAATCTTGTAGAAAACAGCCCCCAATTGACCCTTTATATAGAGTCTGAAAAACTAGCCTTTGGGGCTCTGTCAGAGCTGCCGGTCGACCGGGTCGGTCGACCGCCAACGGTCAGAAATCAGACCGTTGGAGCCACGGTCGACCGCCCGGGTCGACTGAGCCACTGGAGCAGAGAGTTGAACTCTCTGTCGGTCGACCCGCACGGTCGGCCGAACTTTCCAGAGAGCTCTGCTCTCTGGAGCGGTCGACCGGCACGGTCGGCCGTCCTCCAGTGCACAAAGGCGTGCACGTTTGTGCACGTCGGTCGACCGGTCCGGTCGGCCGACTTCAGGATTAGTCGACTTATAAATGTTACTAGTCGACTTACCCGAAGCCTGAAACAGTTTTCTGGGATTAAAAAGTTAGTCTTTTTGGCTCAAATAAAATCCCATAAAATACTTAAAAATCTACAAAAATAGTTTAACCAATATACTTTGATAAACAAACATGCTTGCACAAAATCAAGGCATGTTATAAAAGATTGGACTATTTTTGTAATATGGAAATATTTGGCTCAAGATAAAAACTGTATTTTCCAAAACATATTTTCTAAACTTTGTTTTTCCAAAACATATTCAAATAAAAACTAGATATTTTGAACTCATTAAAGCATAGTGTGTATGGATATGATCCACTACATAAATAAGATGAAATATCTAAGTTTTTATCATAAAGCTCTAAACTTGGTTTTGGTTAAAAGATAAGTATATGAGAAACACTAAAAATCACTTGAAATACTATTTTGGTTTTTGGTTAAAATTCTTTTCTAAAACAAACTAAATCAAGAGTGTGTGTGCATGGTATACTTGAGCAATCCACCAACTATCTATCCTTTACATTTTTAACTAAAACAAAAATAAAATCTTATACCTAGACACAAGTCTTCATCTTCTTGAAGTCTTCACTTGAAGGCTTCTCATCTTCTTGACTTGGTCCAAACTTGATCCAAAAGCTCCTTGGATCACACCGTGCTAGCTCCAAATCTTGACATTTTGTCCTTTGTTGAGCTATGCACCTACTAAGATCTTGATAATGAATCTGTCACTAATTAAACACAAGATCATTAGTAAACATAACTTCATGAGTTGATCATCATCAAAACTAGGGTGATAGGCCTTTGGGCAAACAATCTCCCCTTTTGATGATGGCAAAACTCATGAGGTTATATATGCATGGATTAAAGTAAAGCTTCAAAGAAGCTCCCCCTTAACTCATGCATACCAAATAAATAATAGATATGACAATGAGGCACTTGAATATGTATGCAAGTATGGAGATAAAATATGCAACAAGCATAAATCAAAATCTTTTTCTCCTATTTGCAATACAAAAACATATATGCATAAATATAAATCTTACTCAACCATGCATATAACTCTCAAATTCTTCTCCCCCTTTTGTCAATCATCAACAAAGGGTTCAAAGTAAAATCAAATCAAACAAATTTTTCTCCCCCTTTTTGTCAATTAAGCTTACAAGGCATACACACCCATCCATCCGCCCATAGATGGTAGGGGTTTTCAAAAATAGATTTAAAAATATTTTAGCATTGAAAATCACTACCAAATGAGGAACAATAACTAGTTAAAATAATTTTGAAAAACTAGTTAAAGATCCTTCAAAATCATCAAATCATATGTTTTTCATAAAACATAACTAGATACACAAAAATTTAAGCACTCATGGTCTATAAGGCTCAAAATGATTTTAACAAAAGTGTGAATGTTAAACGATCATGTAAATAGCATTTTTATGAAAAGAGTCAATGAAGCTCAAAAAGATCATAAGTCACAAAAAAAAACATGAAAAATTATTTTTCATTAAAACAAAGCATACTTCTAGGTATATGTATGATTTATCCAATCCTAACAATACACATACATATCCCAAATATAAAAGAGTCTATCAAATGTATTTACATGAAGGCAAGAGACTCACGGGTATACATGTATATTTATTAGATTTGAATTAAAAATACATATACATGAAGTAAAGCATAAAATTGGCAAAGCATGTATAAATGAGAATCATCAAAACTAGCCTATACATGTGCATATAGTGGGTACAAATGAGCATGAAGTGCAAACATATGTAAGTCACGTGTAACTCACTATTTGTACATGTATAATACAAGTTTTGATAAAAACTACATCTAAGCATGTTTTTACCACATGAAGCACAAAAATACATAAAACATGAACATGCTCAAAATAATATGAATGAACAAGCATAAACATGAATAAAAAGGGAGTTTAGAGATTGTTACTAACTCCAAAGCTCCAATCATGGTGGTCATTCTACCAAAACCTCCTTGATAGCGGTGCATCAAAAATATGTCCATCTAGTCCACGTGCAACCACCACCAAGGCACCAAATCTCTCACGTCTTGAGAGATCCCTCACCTACATCAAAAACATGGGGTGGGGGTTTTGGTACCCATATTCTTTTGGGTCCTTGGGGGTTAGCTTTGTAAGGAACCCAAAAATTTTTATTCATAGCAAAATTTATATGATATAATCTATCAAAACAAAACTTTGCTAAATGGCCTTTGCGGCCACAATGTGTACATGTGTACACCTTAGTATGCTTATGAGTGTGATTGTGATCGTGGCGTGCAACATAAGCAAATGCATGATGAGAGTGATGTGCATGAACATGAGGAGTTTGTTTCTTTGCAAACAAGGACTCCAACCTAGTATGATTAAATGCACACGAGTTCAAAGTTGAACTCAAACTATCTATTTTATTTTTCAAATTCTTAATCTCACTATCATCAATGGTAGCATGTAAAGAGTAGTGAGAAATAAAATTATTTTTCTTTTTTTAGAAACTTTTTCTTTTTCCTTTTCTTTTTCAAAAATTTTCTTCTTTAAAGAAGTGTTTTCTTGCAAAACAATTTCTTTTTGTTTTTCCACCAAATCAACTTTATTTTTCAAAATAGTGTTTCCTTCACATAAATCATTCAATTTTGCAAGCAAGGAAACATTCTCATTTTTCAAATCTTTATTTTCCTTTTCTAAGCATGCCATTTTATTTTCTAATGAATCTTTTTCATTAAGCATGGCATCAAAATTCTTTTTCAAATTTTTGTTATCTTTTTCTAAATATGCAATGTTAGATCTAAATGAATCATGTTCTTTATGCATGCAAGCAATATTCTTTTTCAAATTTTTATTTTCTTTCTTAATCATGTCATACTTTTCAAGCAATAGATGACAAAAAGTAGATAGCTCATCATATTACATGTCTACATCCTCATCCTCGGATTCGGTAGTACCTCAAGGGGGTTATCCCCTTGGACCATGTAGCACACGTTGGAGATGTCGCTTCCAACGTCCGAATCGCTCCCCGCATAGTATTGATCATTTTCACCAAGGGAGAGGAGGGTGTTCCAAACTACAAAAGCTGATTCAACATTAGAAACCCTAGATAAATAATCATCATTTAGGGTTGATTTAAGAGCATGAAGGGCTTTTGAGTTAGCCTCAATATTCTTACCATATAAACAATAATCATTATTAGTGATGGCAAGATAAATAAGATAACTTAAGGCTTTGAAGTACAAGAACATCTTAACTTTTCAAATTTGGATGTTAAGAATGTCAAAGGTGGGTGGTGACATGAACTCCATAGTGTGTGTACAAAATCTTGTGATTAGCCTAAAAATAAGGATCTTTTACTCTAGGTTGTTAGACCAAATCAGAGTACCAAGCTCTGATACCAATTGAAGGTTCACCTAGAGGGGGGGTGAATAGGTGATGGCTAATCTAATGGTCACTTAATGCCAAATGATGCAAATAATGCGGAAGCTAAAAACAATTATGACCTAATTAAACTTTTTACACTAAACACCACGTATAACCAAAGAGTGTTGCCGAATTCCCCGTGAAGGGCTCTGGACAAACTCCTCTAGATTCCCCTTGAATGGGTTGAGGTGCCGCATTGGCTCTCTTGGTTAAATACAAGTGTTAGCAAACAACCCAAGCAAGTATATATCAACATGAGCACAAGGAATATATCATGCATATAAAGGTAAAGACAAGATAATTAATGCAAGATATAAACAAGGAGATAGAGAGAGAAATGGCAATCGCAAACACAAAGGGTTTGTTTCGAGGTTCGAGCACACTTGCTCTACATCCCCGCCTTCGACACACGAAGGATTTCCACTATGCAAGATCCCAATGGATCTCTCCTCGGTGTCGCAACACCTACAAGCCCTCGGACTCTCTAGTCCCGTACACACCACAAGCCCACTAGCTCGCCGAGGCCGCACCTCAAACAAGAAGAGTTTGCACCCGAACCCTAAACAACCACGAGCACACTTGCCCGTCTCCTCAAAGTAACAAATGAAGTCTTTGGTGATCACAACACTTTGATCACCTAAAAACAATCTCACTACAACACACCTATAGGATGAATAATCAATGGATAGCTCAAGTGTGGTGTGAGAAAAACAAGGATGAGAGTGGTGGAGGAAAACTCAAAGAATCTCTTAAAACACTCTTGATAAAAACTCTCCTTTTAATTGGAAGTATTGGCTCTAAATTTTGTGGAGAAAAACCTCTGAAAAGAGTAGGAAAAACTGGCTCTAAAAACTTCTCCAAATCTTGTAGAAAACAGCCCCCAAATGACCCTTTATATAGAGTCTGGAAAACTAGCCGTTGGGGCTCTGTTAGAGCTGCCGGTCGACCGGGTCGGTCGACCGCCAACGGTCAGAAATCAGACCGTTGGAGCCACGGTCGACCGCCCGGGTCGACCGAGCCACTGGAGCAGAGAGTTGAACTCTCTGTCGGTCGACCCGCACGGTCGGCCGAACTTTCAAGAGAGCTCTGCTCTCTGGAGCGGTCGACCGGCACGGTCGGCCGTCCTCCAGTGCACAAAGGCGTGCACGTTTGTGCACGTCGGTCGACCGGTCCGGTCGGCCGACTTCAGGATTAGTCGACTTATAAAGGTTACTAGTCGACTTATCCGAATCCTGAAACAGTTTTCTGGGATTAAAAAGTTAGTCTTTTTGGCTCAAATAAAATCCCATAAAATACTTAAAAATCTACAAAAATAGTTTAACCAATATACTTTGATAAACAAACATGCTTGCACAAAATTAAGGCATGTTATAAAGATTGGACTATTTTTGTAATATGGAAATATTTGGCTCATGATAAAAACTGTATTTTTCAAAACATGTTTTCTAAACTTTATTTTTCCAAAATATCTTCAAATAAAAACTAGATATTTTGAACTCATTAAAGCATAGTGTGTATGGATATGATCCACTACACAAATAAGATGAAATATCTAAGTTTTTGTCATAAAGCTCTAAACTTGATTTTGGTTAAAAGATAAGTATATGAGAAACACCAAAAATCACTTGAAATACTATTTTGATTTTTGGTTAAAATTCTTTTCTAAAACAAACTAAATCAAGAGTGTGTGTGCATGGTATACTTGAGCAATCCACCAACTATCTATCCTTTACATTTTTAACTAAAACAAAAACAAAATCTTATACCTAGACACAAGTCTTCATCTTCTTGAAGTCTTCACTTGAAGGCTTCTCATCTTCTTGACTTGGTCCAAGCTTGATCCAAAAGCTCCTTGGATCACACCGTGCTATCTCCAAATCTTGACATTTTATCCTTTGTTGAGCTATGCACCTACTAAGATCTTGATAATGAATCTGTCACTAATTAAACACAAGATCATTAGTAAACATAACTTCATGAGTTGATCATCATCAAAACTAGGGTGATAGGCCTTTGGGCCAACACAATCATGTATCACTCTCTCTCCTATTATAAGATCTAAAATAAATGAAAAATACAAAGAAGAAGAAGAACTAAACTAAACTACCCTAAACTACACATGGAATGAAAACTACACTACTCTCTGGATATCTCCCTGAAGAACCCCCAAGGGGAGTATTTATAGGCACCAGAGTAAAGGGGCCAGGGACCTGTACGGAGCTGCGCGTCGAATCTCGGTGCGTGGCTCCATAAGATTGCGGCAAAAATGCGGCCTAAGCCGCGCTTTTGTGGCAGTACTGGGGCGACGTGTGCAGCGTTGCTCGCTGCGCGCTGCCCAATGGTCCTACTATCGGCTGCATGTTCTGGTTTCTTGTTTTGGGCCCCTTGTTTTGACGAAATAGCCTTCCAAAGTCAATGGCTATCTTTATAGGCTTTTAATCACCAATTAAATGGTGATTTTGGGTCTTCTTCTTCATTTCATGCCATGGACCTAGAAACATGTAAGAGAGGTATTATTAGCAGAATTTAATATTAAATAAATGTGAAAATGTGGTATGAAATATGCAGTTTTATAGACTAATCACTAGGCTGAAATTAGCAACTGCATCCTCCTCGATAACCTGTGCAAAAGCCAGGACAAAGCTAAAGTCAAATGGGCGGAGAAACTCCCCAGAGTGCTCTGGGCCTATAAGACCACCAAACACATCCCGACTGACAAAACCCTATTCTTGTTGGCATATGAAACAAAGGCGATCATCTCAGTCGACATCTGCATGTCGACACTCTGAGTAGAAGGAGTGGTCCAAGACCATAATGATGCCCGACTCCACTTGATGCTAGATCAGTCGCAGGAAAGATGACAATAGGTCCAAATCTGTATCACAACCTATCAATAGCAAAATCGGGCTGCATACCACAAGAAAGTGAAGTCTCGAGAATGCCAAGTCGAAGACGTGGTCCTGAAGCGCTGACCCAACCGGAAGGGTCCCCGCACTATCGTCGCTCGGGGAGGCAAAGGGTCATACACCTTAGCCGACCAGGATGGGAACCAACTCAAGAAGCAATGGAACTCTTTTCACTTGAAGCAATATACGTGTAAGTCATGTAACACATAATGAAAAGATCATCTTTCTGCTATCTTAATCGCGTTTCATCAAACTCTTATATCTACCCCGAGTATCATGCAGACTCTCACGTCCTTACCCTGACGATGACTCTTCGGGGAGCCTCCTAAAAGATGAAAGCTTGCCTAAGTCGGATGTCAGAGCTAGCTTATAATGGGATATACCCAGATGGCCTTCTGAGCAGGCCTATAGCGTCTACGGGTCTTCATCCTGATAGCTACTCTTCGGGGAGCCTTCTGAAAGATGGAAGATCGCCTACGTCGGATGCTCAGAGCCAGCCTGCAATAGGATATACCCTGATGGCTGCCCGAGTAGGCCTATAGCCTATTGGGTCTTCACCCTGTCGACGACTATTCGGGGAGCCTCCTGAGAGATGGAGCTCCCCACGTCAGATGCTCAGAGCCAGCCTATAATAGGATGTACCCTGATGACCGCTCGAGCAAGCCCATAACCTATACGGGTCTTTACCCTAACAGGGACTCTTGAGGGAGCCTCTTGAAAGTTGGAAGCTTGCTTACTTTGGATGCTCTGATTCAACTTATAATGGGATATACCTCGATGGCCGCCTGACCAAGTCCACAGCCTATACAGGCTTTTACCCTGATGGCAACTCTTTGGGGAGCCTCCTGAAAGATGAAAGCTCGCCTATGTCGGATGCTCGGAGCCATCCTATAATGGAATATACCCTGATGGCTGCCCGAGCAGGCCCACAACCTATATGGGTCTTCACCCTAATAATGACACTTTGAGGAGCCTCCTGAAAGATGAAAGCTCGTCCATGTTGGATGCTCGGAGTCAGCCTATAATGGGATCTGCCCTGATGGCTGCCTAAGTGAGTCAACAGTCTACCTCAGATCATACCCTACGACTAATATGACAACACAACTTCATAGCTAGGGGCTTCCCCCTTAAGTAACATTCACAGGTACCATTGTCGAATGAACTCCAGTCGAGAATTATATTCCAACTCACTCCAAATACTTTGAAACCAAAACAGCTCCCTGAGAAGACGTAACAACAAGTCAAATCACAATCACAAACAAGGCAAGATCAAAACAATGCTTTCATTAAAAAATTCTCTACTTTATTATAGATTTTTCCATTACATTCATCTACATACAAGCATGGTTCCATTTAATAAGAGTAATACAAATCTATTACATGTGTATCCTTCATGATAGAAAAAAAATCAGATACCCCTAACAACGTCTGAAAGACGGCCCCTGGACAAGCAATTCATGAGCCCAAAAAGGTAGGGATTTTGAGAACTCCCAAGAAGCCACCAGCAAGGGAGATAGTTCCTCGAACTACAAAATGAAGCCTGTGAGGCGAGGAGGATACCGATGCCAAGACTGTCACTCTGAAGATGAACTTAGGAGTGGGGGCAGCGAAAGCACAAGCATCCTATAAGAGCGCAGACGGCTGACACCTAGAGATCAGAACTGTCATTGAGCACCCTTATGTTTCCTGCTCTATGTTCTTATAAGAAGGACGAGAATGCATAGCCCCAGCCAAGTAACCCTCACTGATCCGATCAAAGATCAGACGAGCAGACCAGCCAAAAGCTAGTTCATTTGTCATCCTTCCTCATAGCCAGGCCTCATCACAAGTACCAATATTACACGATGTGTCCATCACAAGAACTAACACCCCACGATAAATGAATTCCTAAAATCAGGAGTGCAATAATGTTCTCTATTCTCTCCTTCTCCTTCCTCCATCAGAAGAAGAAAAAAGAAGACATCACTGCTCATAAGACACGGTAGAATTTGAAAAGTGGAGGAGTATTCAAAATTCAGATCTTCCTTGGAGATCATGTCCTATTTATAGAGAAGAATCCCATCGCCAACCGTTCAATATCTCAAATCCCAAAGGGAGACGAAGCGCTACTCAATTAAGGACCCTACACGTGTCACAATATGCAGTACTTGGACCTTCGTGCCAGATATGCTAAACCTTCCTCAAATATCGTACGCCTCAAGAAGAGATGTTGCTTAATTAATGCCGCAGCGGATGGGACGTACAATCAAGGCTTTACCAGCTCATACAGCCACGTACGCCACTACAAGATAAAACTGAAGCGATAGCAAATCGCCCCAGGTTCACGCCCAGAATTCCCTTCTTTATCAGCTCCCCCCCTCTCTCTCTCTCGGAGAGTCTCCAGAAACCTAGTGCCCCCAATGGACGGTTCTCGACCTCCTCAAAAGAGAGGGAAGCAGAGGAGGCATCTGTAATGGTCAGTTTCTTATCTCCTCAATCACGCCACGTGTCCATTCTACAACAAACAACAAGCGACACCCGGCCACTTCTAGAACCTCCAAGCGGGAGTCCTCGTTCAATTAAAATCCCGAGAAGTCCAGATGGTTAGAAGAAAGAAATAAGGTCAGTTACAAGCATCCCTATTTATAAACCGAATCCCTATGTGAACTTGGCAGTTACAGCTCGGTAATAGATCAACCACACCAACAGCTGGACGCAGACGACCAGATAAAGATGGACTCTCGCCCAATCATTTCAGACCTAGTTGTTCAGCTCAACCGCCTTGGTGATAAATGGATAGGTGTTTAAATAGAGCTGAACTCCGTAGCCTTATCCAATGACACAACCTATATAAATAATATATCCCTTCCAATGCGGAGGGGGATGATCAATTAAGCCCAGAAACCCTATCACATCAGAGAACACCATTGTAATTATTTTTATTATAGTAGAATTGCTCTCTCTTTTTGTGGTTTTCTACCATTTGAGTTTCCACGTAATTCTTTGTATCTGCATTAGATTTTTCGAGATTTGTTTGACCCATCTCCACAAATTTGGTACGTGGATTAATTCCTCACATTTAGAAAATAAATTTCTAAATATCAAAGAAGGTTTTTTTATATAGACTAAATATCAAAGATTTGGGATATCTATTAAAAGTTCTGAAATTTAAGATCTTTTTCTTACTTTCTTTCCTTTTCATTACTTTTTAACTTTCTTTTGGATCTTTTTTTACCAATAATTGATGCAAACATCATGGAGCTGACATCGCCACCAAAGTCCAAGTCCAACGAATAGTGCGTGTGCCAAAGGAGACTCAAAAGAATCATGATTATTAGTTCTAGAAGAAGATTTTATAATCAGAGTAGTAGTAAGATTTCTATTTTATATATTAAAGCAGTAAGTAATCAGTTGTAGTAGGATTTGTAGTTTTTTCAATGTATTTTTGCTTTTTTTAGATTTTTGTTTTTTTAAGATTAGTATTTCTATTTCTTGTAACTAGGAGAGTAACTGGGAGAGTAAAATTATGTTGCTTATATAAAAGGCCCTCATGTGTTCTATTGAAAAATATATATCCAATCAATGAAAAGTTTCTTCACTCTTAATTGAGTTTGATTATTTGATTTCTCAATTTTAAATTCTGTTAATGGTGGGATGTCTTAATCAGACTGAATTAGTGGTAAGATGCCCTAATTGATTTATTAGTTACTTTCTATTTTCTCTTTATCTCACACATCACATTTTTTTCATTTATTGAATCTTCATCGAATCTTCAACGTCGATGACCCTTTACTGTATCGCCTTAACTTCGTTTACATTATCTCTCTCTTAACTATTCAACTTAAAGTGTGATCTCCTTACTATTTCACAAGTTCTCAAGAACGTTTCCACAATACTTGAAGAAGTGCTTGCGATTTCTGCACTCAAAACCCTAGCGCCCAAGCTCTCGCGCACAGACGCGCCACGCCCAGGCGCTAGACGACCATGCTCATGAAAACCAATGGCCCAAGTCTCTTATGTGGTCAAAATTCTGAGCGAGAGTATCCATAATGTCCTTTTTGAAATCCTCTATAGTGCTACCATCTCGACCTCATTTGTAAATCAACCACAACAATCAAATAATAACTAAGATATATCTACCATCATCTCATGTAATATTTTTATTACATCAATCTTTAATTACAAGTTTAGATATACATCATCCAGATAATTATCTAATCTCCTGTCCACATCAAAAGTGAGTGAGTGATTCTATTTCTCTCTTGTAATTGATATAGTGTCTTTATTGCTCGTAGAATCTATTTACCTACATAGAATACAATTTCTTATCAGTACTTTGATATTTAATACTTGATCCTATG
This sequence comes from Agave tequilana, assembly GCA_038442645.1. Classification (NCBI taxonomy): domain Eukaryota; kingdom Viridiplantae; phylum Streptophyta; class Magnoliopsida; order Asparagales; family Asparagaceae; genus Agave; species Agave tequilana. Next base: position 52,846 of record JAVJIF010001505.1, read on the forward strand.
ACGGCCGATCATGCGAGTATGGGGACGCTAATGCGCTAATGCGACATACATACACAGAGCCGGTAGACCCCATGTATGCACGCTAAGCATCACAACAGCACATGAATCTGAGTATGAAAGTATGTGGTAATTTACATTCTAGTAAAAAAGAGTATAAGTACATAGTTATCACAGAGAGTGACTTAATATTACACAAATATTACATCACCAGAGGCGCAAAAGTAAGATTTACAATATATAAAAAGTACTGGGAGATGCTTACGAGCTAGAAAGTGGGAATCTCACAAGCAGGTCAAAATAAGGTGGACCAGAATGATCTATGGCTGTTTTAGTTGCTTCTCAAAGAAAATATGATCATCCGCGGAAGGTTCCACTTCGGTCCAAGCTCCAGGATCTGGACAAGCATGTTTAGGGTTGTCAGAAAATAACCAAGGAGTACGTAAGATGAAGCCAAGTGGCATGCATAAGCAAACATACGTGTACTGAAAAATGTGCCATGAGCCCAAGTCATGTGTTTGGAAACATATATTGCATATTCGTTATTATATTCCTACATCCATTCTATAATAAATTCTGCAATTGTTCCGCATTAATACCTAATTGTGCAGGATATGATGGGAGAAGATAAATCACAAATTCAAATTAATTAAACCAGATTCTAAGGGGATTAAATCACAACTGAAGATTAGAATGTATCAGAAAAATAATCCCAGATCAAAGTCAGTTAAAGCAGATTTTTGAAGATCAAGTGGTTGGCTGGAGAATCAACGAAGATAATATCAAAATCAGAGATCCAACCGAATAATCAATTGAAGATAGAAGTAAATCAGGGATCCACGGTCCATCACTCCCCAAGATCTGGCCCTATGACCAGATCTTTCCTGCGGAAATGCGGAAAAAGCCACGTTTTTGCAACAGTTACAGAGGATCAGGGGGAGCATTTTCTCCCCTATCTTCGTACGCTCTCCTCCTTACCTTTTTGCCTATAATTACTGACATTTCAGATGTAAATTATACACCATAAGGCTAAAAAAGCTATGAAAAGAGAGCTGTGTGATGTTATGCGAGTTTGGAGAGGACCGAAAGATTTGTAATGATGATTCATGAATGAAATTCAGTATTCTTCCATCAAGAACGTGCACCTTCTCAGTCTAAGACTTTTCTTCTCTTTCTCTATGATTCCTATGGTGCAATTTTACTCTTTTTATTTCATGTTTTACTTTACACTTTCATTAATAATCTCATACATGTCATCTTCTCTTTGCAGTTTCTAGTGCTACTACTTCACTTAATCTCAGCATCGTTCGGAAGAGGGAGACAACAGTAAACTAAGTTTTGTGTCAATTCTGAGTTTCTGCCTCTTCCCCTCCTCTCATTTTTTTCTTTCTCCATCACTTTAATTACCTTGTCTTCGCATCGGTTAGTATTTTTTTTATCTTAATTCATGTTATTAATGCTTATAGAAGTTTAGCTCTTAACCAAAGACTCCAACTTCTCATTCAAAGATTTCCCAAACTAGATTAAAATAGGATTTAGATTTCTAGAAATCAAGTTTCCAACAAGCCTCTGTGGATTCTACCCTCTTCTTGCCACTACACGATTCTTCTAAAAGATTCTAGCAAGATTAGTTTTTTTTAATAATGTGTAAGTGGTTCAACAACGATGGAGTTCTTCATGACTTTCGAACTACGAATAATTTTTGGGCTGTTGCCGGGAACTTGTAAAAAATCTGTTTTTGAAAATCGACAATTTAATCTTTTTCTAGTTTGCATTCAAAAAAAATTCAAAATTCAAAATTCAAAAAAAAATTCTTTTTCTTTTTCTTTACAATCCCTATGATTTCATTTTTAAACTTGTCTTTTTGCAGGGATATTCCATTAGCAAGGGAAGATTTGCACAAGTAACAAGGAGCTTGCTTGCTAAATAATTGCATTGTTAAATAAAAACAAAAAAATTGCTTGCTTCAGGTTCGTTTGAAAGGTTGGTATCCTGCTAACTCTACCACAAATCCCCTGTCTGTGGGATTTTAAAAGTGCTTTTATTGGACTTGTACTATATTAGTGCATTCTACATAAAAAGATCTTAAGAGCTGCATCCCTCACATAAGATAGGGATTTTATTACCCGTTCTTGGCTTAAAAATCACAATCGCATATAAGTTTTTTCTAAGCTTGAACTAATTTTAAAATTAATTAGAACTTGACGACTAGGATTTCGAGCTCATTAATTGGATCCATTGTGGGATTACTCCAGTGATTACTTTCAAGATTTCGAAGAGAAACTTTCTTGTCTTAGAAAGGGTGACTTAGCCATTGCAGCGGTGCCTGGCTTGGAGGAAGGACTGAATCGCTCGCTTGATAGCTTTAACCGGTTAGCCCACAATCTGTCCAGCCCAATTAGGAGTTGTTTAATTATGGAGAATTTATTCTCTTAAGATTAGTAGTTAAAAATTGATTACCTTCGATCAAGCTCAAGATAAAGAAACAACTTATTTGGAATTGCTTGGTTGAGTCAATTGTGTGCAATCTTTTCTATAACTTAAGGTTCTCACTTCAGTGTAGTATCCTGGTTCATGTGACAGTGGGTACATATTAACAGTCGTTTAGAATCCATTGTTGTTTCCAACCCTGCGATACAATAGTGATGCAATTCAACCCCGTCAGATGATCTTGAAGGATTACATGTATCCTCTATGGTCCACTCAACCTTCCTGTATTTCTTTGTCATTTCTTACGACAAAATTTCGAGATCAAATCTAGCATGATACAGATATTGCCTGTTTTTCGAAGGTTGACAATGAAAACTTGTGCCAACATGTTAGGGAGTTTGAGGACATTTAGGGGCAAGTGTAAACCTTTTACACTATTTTGTGTACAAATAACTAGGTTCAGGGGAGTTACAACCACTAACCTTATATTACTTTTAGCAGATAGGTATGTTAAGGTCCCCAAGGGAATTGTTGAAGATATTATTTTGAAGGTCGATAAATTTATTTCCATGCGGACTTTATAATCTTAGACACTGAACCAGTGACAAATCCCAACAGTCACTCCCCTGTGATATTAGAGAGACCATTTCTTACTACAACTGATGCTGTGATTAGATATAGGAATGGAGTTATAACCTTGTCATTTGGAAGTATGATAGTTGAGGTGAATATTTTTCACACTAGTTCCCAACCACTTGTAATGGATGATTATGAGGAGGTCAACATGATTGATATTTCGATCAGTCACACCTTTGAGGAGTTTTATTATGAAGATCCTTTGGAGAAATGCTTGGCCCATTTTGGACAGAAGTTTGACATTGAAGAATCTATAGAAGAGGTCAATGCATTGTTAGACTCTATTCCTATCATGTACACTACTCCATGAAAATCCAAGGTAGAACTCTTGTCTGTATCAATATCTATTCCTGTTCCATCAATTGATGAGCCTCCAAGTTGGAGCTCAAGCATTTACCTAACACATTAAAGTATGTCTTTCAAGAAGATTCTGAAATCTTGTCTGTGATCATTTCTTCTCATTTAAACAAGGACCAAGAAGAAAAGTTGCTAAATGTGCTTAGTGAACATAATGAAGCTCTAGGTTGGACCATAGCAGACATTAAGAGAATTAGTCCCTGTGTGGTAATGCACCAAATTCATCTCGAAGAGAATGCTAAAATCTCGAGAGAACTACAAAGGCATTTGAACCCTGTTCTGAAAGAGGTAGTGAGAGCAGAGGTCATGAAATTATTAGATGCGGGTATCATTTACCCTATGATAGCTAGTGGGACAGCCCTGTGCAAGTTGTGCCCAAAAATTCCGAAGTCATAATTATTGCTAATGAGAATAATGAGTTGGTTCGAACTCGTGTTCAAACTGGTTGGCGAGTGTGCATAGACTATAAAAAACTCAACTCTATGATTAAAAAAGATCATTTTTCTCTGCCATTCATCGACCAAATGTTAGAATGTCTTGTCAGTCACACATACTACTCCTTCCTCGATGGTTATTCTGGATATAACCAAATACCTATTGCTCGCTAAGTACAAGATAAAATGACATTCACCTGTCCGTTTGGTACATTTGCCTACCGACGCATGCCCTTTGGGCTATGCAACACACCTGTAATGTTTCAGCTGTGTATGTTGAACATCTTTTCAGACATAGTCGAGCGATTTTAAGAAGTATTCATGGATGACTTCTCTTTTAGGCGTGAATAGTTATGATTTATGAAGTACAAAAACCTAGCTTAATCAGAGAATTTTTAATATATATATATATATATATATATATATATATATATATATATATATATATATATATATATTTTAAGGCACACGAATCTATATTTGAATCCAAAGTATGTAAGTATATAAAGAATGCATATTTCATCAATGTAAAAATCAAGATTAAATTACTTTTTCAATTTTCTTCCTAACACTGAAAATCAAATAAATAATCTTATTTTGACCAAGTATAAGAAATCCTAATTATGATTCTTTTATCCCTTAAAATTACTTAATTTCTTACAAAAAATAATTCAAAATATTGTTTATCTTTTCAAAAAAATTTAAAGAAAATAATATATATATATATATTTCTATAAATAAAAAGAAAGAAGAAAACTTATGTTAGAACTTTCCCCTCCACCTGTCTCATGCATTGTCCTCAATGTATAAATGAATGCATATATGTATGAAAAAGAAGCAAGGAAAGGAAAAATGTTACCTCAAGGTGGTGGTTCCGGTGGTGGTCAGATTGGGCCAAGCATTGCTGTCCAATCTAAAAATGAGGAGTTTCAAAGAACCTACCTTCGATGACTTCTTTTTTATTTACATTGTTACTACCCCTAGATTGATTAGGATCATGCAAGATCCTATTATGAAAATTATCTAGGTTATATGACCAATCTCAAAATATCATTTTTGAGTCATTATGGTCTATACCCTAGTCCAACAATGGAATGTGAATTGGTAAAATGGATGATTTGGGCTCTAGAATGAAAGGAAAGAGAATCAATATTGACTCGAAAATATGACTTAAATCAAGTTCAGGTTCGAGAGTCAGATTTGTTTCAAAAGTTAGGTCCAAATCAAAGAATTGAAATTCACATTCTTTCCCCATCAATAGAATGTGATTTTCCAAAATCGGTAGATCCATTTCAAAATGTATGGTACGAGAATCAATGCTAGCTCGAGAATTTGATTCAAATCGGGTAAGAATACGGAGTCAACATAAATTTGAAAATTGAAACTGAATCACAAAGTTAGGGCTCGAGGTTACATTCATATTCAAGTTCAATCTCATTGAAGTAAAAACTTGCCAATTTGTCAATGGTTTAGTATTGATCAAGTTAAAGGTATTGTGATAAAATTGAATCTTGGTTTTCAAAACACCATGATTCTTTGGATATATCTATAGGATTAGAAATATTAGGATGGGTCAATGATTGGTAAGGGAAAGTTTTCTTGTAATATTTCCCTTTCATAATACCTGAATTGATAATTAAAATGGTAAATAATGAATTTAAAAAAATATTACTTAAATCGTTAATGCCATAGCTTGAACCCGAGTCCATCTATATCAAATTCTAATGCCCAAACTATGATATCACCTTGGTGTGTGATTATGAGGGTGAGCCAATTTATTTGAACTAAATTTAAAGTCAATTTCAAATTTTAATTCTCAACTGAAAGATCTCATAAGATCCTTGTTGATTCTGAAAACAACATAATTATAAGTTGTAACCTACCAGCTAAAAATTTGAATTTAAATTCTAACCTAAAAAATTACCATACCTCATTTTATTCATCCTCCCAAGAAGAGAGAGAACCAAAAAAAACCTTCCACATAAATATCTCATTTCTCTCACCTCTCTCATTTCTCTTCTTAAATCCAATTAGGCAAGGCGTAGGCTTACTGGACGTGAGGAGAAAAATTCAGACTGAAGGGAAGCGAATCAGGCGAGTGTATTTTAAGTCATATGATTTATAATCGATTGATCTCATTACTTTTAAAGTTAGGAATTGCATGTTATCATGATACTTATAATATACTGATTGATAGTTATTGTATTATATCTCCTTATTACTATATTATTCATGCTATTTCCTTATCCAGTACACCTTCATGATAGTATCATAGTATGATCATACGATGTATACATGTGCACCATTTTCTTATTTTTTACACACTCATTGAGAGTTCTAACTCCCTGGATTTGCACGTCCAGGTCTATAATGTTACATTCTGTTTATTAGGTATTTAGGAGCTCAGGTGTACTTGAGGAGTATGAAGTCTCTTTTTCTTGATCACCAAATTTTTTTGGTATGGTTCATGTCTTCCTTTTTATCATGTCGACTTCTTTTGATTTTCTATTGCTTAGACTCCATGTTATTCTATTTGACTTGTCGTAGAATAATATTATCGTGTGTGGGAATTTTATGTATTACTGCAGTGACTTTATTACCTTTATTCTTGATTTATAAAACTTGTTTTAAGTCACTTTAGGCTTAGCATGTATACATGGGGTATTTTTCTCGCGTATATACATCGCTGACTCTCATCGCAACTCCGCTTCAATGTATTTTGGAAAGTGGGGCGTGACAGGATTTTCTTGGTATCAGAACCAGGATCACAATAAAACGGACCATGTTCATGCCTGTGACCCGTGACGAGTTATATTTACACTACAGTAAAACATATAATATTTACACAAAGATATTGAGTTCACTTGAGAAACGACCATCTTTCCTTTGAAAATCTATCTCTTCGATCTTTGATGTTTCTAATTTCAACTCTCCTTCTAGAGTGATTTGGACTTCTTTCTTGATTTTTATATTATTCTTGATTCATTTTACCCTATTTTATCACTTGGAATTGGCCATCATATCCAAACCGATGATAGAGATCAAAGTGCGCAACGGAAGTATGCGCAACGGAAGCATGGTTGGCCCAGGATGCATCGCGAAGCGACTGGGAGCGAGAAGATGTCATTTGCGATCGATCATTCTTCTTTTGAATCTCATCTTATTGTATCCATTCTTGATCAATATATATTCATTATCAACTTGATCCTCTTTTATGATTTACCTGCCTTATTGAAATTTTGAGGACGAAATTTTTTGTTGGGTAGGTAGATTGTAATATTCCCCTTTCATAATACCCGATTGATAATTAAAATGGTAAATAATGAATTTAAAAAATATTACTTAAATCGTTAAAGCCATGGCTCGAAGCTGAGTCCAACTGTATCAAATTCTAATGTCCAAATCATGATATCACATTGTCGTGTAATTATGAGGGTGAGCCAATTTATTTGAACTAAATCTAAAGTCAATTTCAAATTTTAATTCTCACTAAAAGATCTCATAAGATCCTTGTTGATTCTGAAAACAACTTAATCTATCAGTTGTAACCTACCAGTTAAAAATCTGAATTTAAATCCTAACCAAATAAATTACCATACCTCATTTTATTCATCCTCCCAAGAAAAATGAAAACCCAAAAAAATCTTTTCACATAAATCTCTCCTTCCTCTCACCTCTCTCATTTCTCTTCTCAAATCCAATCTAGGCGAGGCGCGGGCTTGCTGGACGTGAGGAGGAACAATTCAGACTGAATGGAAGCGATTCAAGTGAGTGTATTTTAATTCATATGATTTATAACCGATAGATCTAATTACTTTTAAAGTTAGGTATTTCATGTCATCATGATACTTGTAATATGTTGATTGATAGTTATTGTACTATACTATCTCTTTATTACTGTATTATTCATGCTATTTTCTTAGCCAGTACACCTTCATGATAGTATTATAGTATGATCACACGATGTATGCATGTGCACCATCCCTATATTTTTTACACACTCATTGGGAGTTCTGACTCCTGGATTTAGACATCCAGGTTTATGGTTGTTACATTCTATTTATTAGGTATGTGAGGAGATCAGTGTACCTGAGGAGTGTGAAGCCCTTTTGCTTGATCACCGAATTCTTTGGTACAGTTAATGTCTTCCGTTTTATCCTGTTGAGTTCCTTTGATTTTCTATTGCTTGGACTCCATATTATTCTATTTGACTTGTTCGTAGAATAATATTATCATGTGTGAGAATTAAATGTTTTATTACAATGATTTTATTGCTATTATTCTTGATTTATATAACTTATTTAAGTCACTCTAGGCTTAGCGTGTATATATTGGATATTTTTCTCGCGTATATACGTCGTCGACTCTTGTCGCGACTTGATTGGGGGGAAACTGCACACGAAAGTGTATGTTTTGAAATTGATATTTAAAGTGTGTGTGCTTTGGCTTCCTTGATACTTCCGTTATAGCATAGAGGCTAAAACAAGTCGAATCCACAGGGACGGGAGGCGATAGAAGCTTTACCGGTTGATTCAGGTGTGTGTTAAAAATTTTTCAATATTTGAAAGAATCAAAGAAAAAGAAAACAAAGAATGGTAAGAGAAGAGTACAGTGAAATACGAAGAAGTGGGAAACATAAAAAATAAGATATTTGTGATTTTTGATATATTTCTAAAACAAAGTAAAAAGATAAAGAAAACCCATACCACTATCTACTAATGAATCCACTAACATGCTAACCTCTTAGTGATAGTTGCCTCAAATATATCATTGGCCATCACTAGTCCTTGGTTCAAGAGCTTTACAAAGCATGGCTCATATGTTAACTTTCACATCCAAATTCAACCAACAAGTGCAAGCTACACTTAAATCATCAAAACCCAATAAGAGCAAGCATGAAATAAAGTAATGTTAGCTTTTTAGAGATTTAGATGTTAGAGTGTTAGATCTATCATCATGAGCCATCAATGGCTCTTGCAAGAGCAAGGCCAAGTAGAAGTTATGAGATTCATGTGGATTATCAAGTAAGAAGTTAGTAAGTTAGCGGTTAGTAGTTAGTTGCCATGAGAGAAAATTAGCTAAATATGTAAAAGGAGTTAGAGAAGAAAACAAAGATAAGTTAAGAGAGCACCTTTCATAAATTGTCACCTTCTATTATAAGTACTCTTGCTTCCTCATCATGTACCACTCTCTCTCCTATTACAAGTCTAAAGAAATGGAAAATACAAAGGAGGAAGAAGAAGAACACTAACCTAAACTACCCTAAACTACAAAATAGAGATGAAAACTTTCCTAAACTCTGCATATCTCCAACTGAAGAACCCCAGGGGGTATTTATAGGCACCAGGGGAAAAAGGGCCAGGGGGGAAACCCTAGCCCAAATGGGTGCGCGGAAATGCGGCAAAAGCCATGTTTCCATCACTCTTCTAGAGCCGTGCGCTGTCCCGTCTGTTTCCTGTCGGTGTTAGTGCCCGGTTTCTAGTTGCAGCCCCTGGTTTTGACAAATCAACTCTCCAAAGTCAATAGCTAGATTATAGGCGTTTAATCACCCATTATATGGTGATTTAGGGTCTTCTTCTTCATTACACGCCATGGACCTAGAAACATGCAAGAGAGATATTTATTAGCAGAATTTAATATGAAATAAATGTGAAGATGTAGTATGAAATATGCAATTTTAGAGACTAATCACACCCCCACGCTTATCCTTTGCTCGTCCTGAGCAAAACAAAAAATTAAAGGAATTATTACACCACTTTTGCAGGTGACGCGATTGCACTAAGCATGTGCAACAAGCCATTAAACCTCTAGGTTTCCCCTAGAGGAGGAGTTTTATCTCTTGAGGGTTTTTAGCAGATTACACCCACAAAATCCATAAAGAAAGAAATCAAATGTTAGTATTTTGAAAACGCATTTTTGAAATAGAGAAAAGTATTGAAGTATTTTTGCGAAAATATAAGTGATCCAAGGTCATAGGTTAACCAGAAATTAATCTTCCTTAAACTAAGTCGAATTGCAAAATCTTGTTATAAATTAAATATAAGAATTTAAAATTGAATGATTCTTTGATCTTTCGTAAAACTCTTAGAAAAATATGCACTTTGTGAACTGTGAAGGTTTTTGGGATATTGACTCAAACTTTCATGCCATTTATTTATATATTATATATATATATATATTCTTTTTTCTTCTTTTTCTTCCCTTAGTTTTCTTAGGCTTTCTTATTTACCCAGGTAGTGAGCCTTTAGCCGGTGACTCCCAAACCAGATGATCTTAGGGCACCAGATGTCCACCTTTTTAGGTATGAATAATCATGCTTCTTGAGGCATAATTACCCAACTTTAATAAGTGGTTTTTATTATCAAAATATTTTTTTATATTTTTTATGGCATTTTTAGTTTTTATTTCAATCCCAAAAATTGTGTAAGTGTGGAGTGTATAAATCTAAGGCAAAAAATTCAAGATCAAATTATCTTTTCAATCTTACTTTCTTATCCTAAAATTTAAACAAGATCTATTATTTTGACTCGGTTTAAATTTCATAATTTTAGGTCTTCCTAATTCCTAAGATAATCTTAATTTTCTTAAAAATAAATCAAAACTATTTATCTTGTTTCAAAAAGTTTTGTAAAAGAAAAGAAAGAGTTTTATACAAAAGATTTTTTTAAATTAAAAAGAAGTGTAAAAGAAAGAAAATGTAAAACTAACTATGTTAGTAAACCACCCCTACACTTATCTCGTGCATTGTCCTCAATGCATCATGAATGTGTATATACATGAAACAAATAAGAAGGGAAGGAAAATTACCTCATGGTGGCGACTCCAGTGGTGGTTTGACTGGGCCAAGCGTTGCTTCCCAATCAAGATATCGTGGATCTTGCAGAAACCTACCAGTGACCTCTCTAGTATGACCCAGTAAAATGTTGATTGAATGAATGATCTTATTTAAAATATTATCCCCATCTAATTTTCAATTTTAAAAACAATTACTGAGTCATTTTCTTCAACATCCTTGCCCAACAATGAAGTGTGATTTTGAGAGATGATGGATTTGGACTCAAATGGATCGGAACAAAAACCGATACCGATTTGGGAATTTGACTCAGATCAAGTCGAGAGTCAACAATGAGAGTCAAAATTGATTCAAAAATAGGGCCCAAACTAAAGAATTGATGTTCACATACTTTCTCCATTAATGAACTGTGATCATAAGATTTTGGTGATTCAATTTCACAGCGTACTGGTACAGGATTCAATGTTAACTCCGGAATAGAGAAAAAATCTGATAAAGATACCGGAGTCATTATTGAATCAAAAAGTGAAACAGAATCACCAGCATGAGATTCAGGATCACTTTCAAGCTCAAGTTCAATTTCAGGAAAAGGATAACTTGTCAAAATGTCAAGGGTTGATGTTGGTCAAGTTCAGGTTGGTATGATAAAATAGAAACTGGATATCCAAAATGACATGATTCCTCGGTCCAATCAATAGAGTTAGGGATATAAGGATCGGTCAAAGGTCGACAAGAAAGACTTTCCTCGCTCTCATTGATCAATTCGCTCATTAGTGAGTCTAACATACTGATAGGCTGGGTAACAGAAGTTGGAGTTGGAAGCATGTCTTTCATACTTTTTGCAATTGGTTCTCCTTGAAAAGGTGAGTATGGAAGTTGATTTTGGAAATTGTGGTGAAATGATGAGTCCATCGGATTTTGTGATTGCTGCTCAGACTCACGCAAGGGTTTCCATACTCAAGTCCAGTAAAGATGAGTAGGACTCTTGAAAATTTGGTTGAGATGATGAGTTCAACATGTTTTGCATTCTTTCACAGAAGACTTCCAAACGCTTTTCTATCTCAAATTCTTCTTCAATTGGATGCTCTAGAAAAGGAGTATGTGGAGTTTGATATGGGAATGATTGTGAATTAAGCAAATTTTAAATTTGTTATAGGGACTCTTCCATACTCCTTTCCAAATCAGATTTTTCTTTGGTTAGTATTCAGGAAAAGGAGGATATGGATTCAAATCGGGGAATGAAAATTGTGAACAAGGTGGTTGAAAATTGAACTTGGGAGAGTTGAATCCCCATTGACTCTGTGAAGAGTTGAAGTTATTTTGAAAATTATAGTCATAGGATTGGGGATATGGGTCAAATTGAGTCAGATAATCCCAACCCGGCATGTATGGTTGGTCCATGTTGTACATAGTCGGGTCAGAGTTATCTGAGTCAAATGAGGTCAAAGTGAAATAAGGATTCATATTAGGATTGAAAAAATTATTATTGTTGAAATCCATATCACAATTTACAAAAAAGAAAACAAACAAACAAAAAAAAGAAAAAAAATAAGCCTATGCTAGGGTTGACTTAGACCTAGACGACTCCTAACTGGTTAGACTGTCCACGGGGGGTATATTGTCAGAATCTGACCATGAGTTAATCGGCCAGGTAAGGGAAAGATCAGTGGGAGGTATTCGTGCTGGAGCAACTGGCCTAATTATGTCAAACCATTGTTCTTTGAAGTTTCGCCTCTCAATCCCCAACCTTAAAACACTGATTTGACAAGAGTCAAATTCTAACAACTTCCCCCTTAGGTCAATCTCTTAAATGAGTCCGAGATGTCTCTATGGGCCAACGTTTAGAAAATTTTATTTAGGCTTGGGTTGTGTGAGTGAGGAGGTGATTTTTAGGCTAAGGGAGGGTAATGACTTCCCCACCTTATGTTGTATTAGGTTTTGCCCTCAAGTTTAATATGTGCAAGTGTGCAATATAGATAAGAATGAATACACAAGAGAGTAAATCACCCACGTGTTTGTCCTAACTATATGCTATGCAATATGTACACCTCCTATCAATATCACAACAACACAAGAACAAAATACAGTATATTGAAATGAAAATTGACACGTGCCTAGATGCAAATGTCTAAACTGTTTTAAAGCATTCAATTTCTGTATTTTAATTCTTAAAATTATTTATAGCGTACGGGTAATATAAACAAAAATTAGCAGCAGAGTATAAGAATATACAAGAATTTACCCAACTACACAAGAGCAAGTGTGGACTTCTGTAATGCTAAAACTTTAACCTGCACACCAAAAATAAAGAAGAAAGGTTAACAAAAACGTGAAATCAAACCGTTCCCATTCCCGGCAACGGCGTTAAAATTTGATCGAGAAAAAACTGCGCACGAAAAGTGTATGTTTTGAAATTGATATTTAAAGTGTGTGTGCTTTGGCTTCCTCGATACTTCCGTTATAGCAAAGAGACAAAAACGAGTCGAATCCACAAGGACAGGAGGTGATAGAAACTTTACTGGTTGATTCACGTGTGTGTTAAAAGTTCTTCAATGTTTGAAAAAATCAAAGGAAAAGAAAACAAAGAATGATAAGAGAAGTGTACATGAAATATGAAGAAGTGGGAAACATAGAAGATAAGATATTTGTGATTTTTGATATATTACTAAAACAAAGTAAAAAGATAAAGAAAACCCATACCACTAACTACTAATGAATCCACTAACATGCTAACCTCTTAGTGATAGTTACCTCACATGTATCATTGGTCATCACTAGTCTTTGATTCAAGAGCTTTACAAAGCATGGCTCATATGTTAACTTTCACATCCAAATTCAACTAACAAGTGCAAGCTACGCTTAAATCATCAAAACCCAATAAGAACAAGTATGAAATAAAGTAATGTTAGCTTGTTAGAGATTTAGATGTTAGAGTCTTAGATCCATCATCATGAGCCATCAATGGCTCTTGCAAGAGCAAGGCTAAGTAGAGGCTATTAGATTCATATGGATTATCAAGTAATAAGTTAGCAAGTTAGCGGTTAGTAGTTAGTTTCCATGAGAAAAAATTAGCTAAACATGTAAAAGGAGTTAGAGAAGAAAATAAAGATAAGTTAAGAGAGTACCTTTCATAGATTGTCACCTTCTATTACAAGTACTCTTGCTTCCTCACCATGTACCACTCTCTCTCCTATCACAAGATCTAAAAGAAATGGAAAATACAAAGGAGGAAGAAGAAGAACACTAACCTAAACTACACTAAACTACAAAATGGAGATGAAAACTACCCTAAACTCTGCATATCTCCAACTGAAGAACCCCAGGGGGTATTTATAGGCACCAGGGGAAAGGGGGCCAAGGGGCAAACCCTGGCCCAAAGTACGGGCACGGCCGCACCCGTACTGCCGCGAATTTCACGGCTCTTCTAGAGTCGCGCGCGTGGTGCCAGGCGCCGCGCGCTGTTCCGTCTGTCCCCTGTCGGTGTCAGTACCCGATTTCTGGTTTGTAGCCCTGGCTTTTGACAATCAGTTCTCCAAAATCAATGGCTAGATTATAGGCCTTTAATCACCAATTAAATGGTGATTTAGGGTCTTCTTCTTCATTGCACACTATGTACCTAGAAACATGAAAGAGAGGTGTTTATTAGCAGAATTTAATATGAAATATGCAGTTTTAGAGACTAATCATGACTCCGCTTCAGCGTATTTTGGGAAGCAGGGCTGACATTTCTCATTCCTATAAGTATTGATCACTTGACTTATTTATGCTCCTAACCTATTGACGCCCTAATTGAAAGTAATTTTAATGTGAATCAAGGCTTTCATATTCTTTTTCAAGTCAATCGGTTCTTTTTATTGTGATGGGACTTGAAAAAAGAGTATGAATCGTGGTTTTAAAAATTATGAGGGGATTGTATGTCCATCATGTTTTGAACTTGTCTCTCGGACTCATGCAAGGCTCTTAGAATCTTTTTGAAATCAGATTTTTTCTCTATAGGTTATTCTAAAAAAGAAGTATATGAAGCTGAATGTTGGTAAGGTGGTTAATAAAATGACTCGGGAGAGTTGCATCCCCACTGACTCGGTAAAGAATGGAGATGATGATTCCGATTTTGTTCATTATACTGGGACTGAGGCTTATGTTAATTTAGATAACACCAATTCGATATACTTGGTTGGTTAAAGTTATGCAATGTTGTGTTGGTGATATCTGAATCAAAAGAGGTCGGCATGAAATATGAATTATTATTAAAGTTGAAAATTTGTGGTTATAATCCATTTCACATAAAATAACAAAAATAGACAAAGAAAAACAAAAAAATAAATAGACATAAAGAAAGAAAAATCTAGCCTATGTTAGGGTAAACCTTAGATAGAAGACTCCTAACTGGTTGACTGTCCAAGATAGGTATATTGCAGTAGTCTGACCACAGGTTAATTGGTCAGGTAAGGAAAAAACTCAGTGGGAGGTATCCGTGCAGAGCAATGGGCCTTAATTGCTCACTGATTTTCAAGAATCTTGCCTCTTAATCCCTAACTTTAGACCCCGATTTGACCAGAATAAATTTAATAACTTTCTCTCGAAATTAATCTCTATTGAGCCTGAGATGTCCCTAGGCCAACATCTACTTACTTTTAGTTAGGATAAGTTAGTGAGTGCAATGGAGATGATTTTTGTTTTAAGGAAGGGTAATGACTTTCCCACCTTATCTTGTTTATCGATTATGCCCTTAATTTATTTTAGTGCGTGTGTGTATGTATATAGTTAAAAGTAACACTCAAGCAATGTATCATACAAATGTATTTCTTTGCACCAGCACTCTTCAATAATAATGTAAAAGTAAATGAAATTAGACGATTGCCCTAAATGCAAAGTCTAAACTGTTTTTTTAGCATTTACAAATAATATGTTACTGTTGAATTAAAACAGTCAGTACAGTAAGTTCAAGAGGAAAATTAAACACTATAGAAATCTAAACTTTAAAATTTAATCACCCTGCAAAATGAAGAGTGAGTAATTCACTCAGATTATAGCAAAAAAGTGGCTTTTGCCACTTTTGCATGGCAATACTGAGAACTTATGGGCTGCTTTCTAGAGCAAAGTCCCAGAACCACTTATATGTATTCTGTAGCAATTAGTTTCTTCAGATAAAGTCCTGCACATAAAAACAAAGAAGAAAACAGTTATTCAATAGTAAACTAAAAAGATTACCGTCCCTCCCCGACAACGACGCTAAAATTTGATCGAGGCAAAATCTGCACAGAAAAATAGAGTTTAGAAATTATAAAGAAATTGTGCCGAGATTTCTCAATACTACCATTATTGCAAGTAGCTATGTGGGTCATGATCCACAACGAGAGACCGCGATGAAAGTGTTTAGTATTCTTTTAAATTACTAAAAATTGGTTAAAATATTTCTTCTTACTTTTTGAGAAACAAAAGAAAAGAGAAAAAGTTAAGTTAGATAGAAAGTAGAAGAAGAAGATGGTGTTGATGTTTCAAAAGAAGAACTAAGTTAGGAAAGAAAGAATTATAAGAATTAAGAAAGTGTTTTTTTTAAAATTGTTTCTAAACTAAGAAATGAAAAGAAAGAAATAAACTTTACTTGCCCTTTTGATTGAATACTTATCTTTGATCATCGGTGAGGGTTTATCTTGGATTGGGGACGATCACCGCTTAGCCCATAAGAGTTAATTAGAATCTCATCCACATTACGTCATCAAAATAAGTAAGCATGAAATGATACAAAGTGAGACCCACCCATCGTAATAAGCTATCGCTGGCACTCGCAAAGGCAAGGCAATTGCGATGCTATTTGACTCACTTGGATTGTAATCAAACCAAAAGAAATAAAGTAAAAAAGAAAGCTAAACTTCAGATTAAGATTGAAAAATGATGAAAGAAAGGGAAAAAATTACATCGGTATCACTCTCAATATAATTCTTCCTCTCCTTCTCTTCCCTATTCTAAGTTTACAAATAAACAGAAAATTAAATAAATAAAAATAAAAACCTAAATTAAAACTAGAAATAAAAGCCTAATCCCAACTTTCTGCTGGAGTAGTGCCCGTTTGCCTTCTGAGCTTGCAGTATTTAAAAGAGAAATGTGGAGAGGAGAGTATGTGAGAGGATAAGAACACTGGCGCTGGCCCAGTGGATAAGATCTGGCCGCACAAACGAGGTTGTTTGCACGGCTTGGATCTGGCCATTGGGCTAGTTCTCGCGGGCGTGGATCCCCTTGTTTAGATATTCCCTTGTATATGGATAAAATTCCCTCTAAGCTTTTGGATTTGCTATTATCCCCGTGATTCTTCAAGCTATCAAATAAATCCTAATTAATTCGGATTAATTAGAATAAATTGGTCCATTTCTTCTCTTTCTCCATTAATTATTGATAGGTAGTAAAAAGTGCATATTTATCACTACATTTACTATCACATTTTCATATTTATTCCTACAATTATGCACTATTACTAATGTTTTATTATTAATGTGTGCAGGCCTTGAGTAATTAATTAAATAAAGAATAAAGCCTAAATGAAGCCCAAAATGTGCAAGCCCATGTGCAAAAGTTGTAGTAATTTAGAAGTTTCATATTATCTAACCTAATCTAAACTTAGATTTTTAAACTCTTTATTTAAAATCTAAGTGAGGAAAAGGAAGGATAAGAAAGAACTCCTAATTGCTAAAAGAAGAGGAAAAGGATGGACTTCTACTCAACCCTAGTTGCTTGCAAGACAAGGTTAAAGATAAAAGGAGAAGAGTTTAAAGATAAAAATCATTTCAAAAAAATCGGATTCAGACTGTACACGTTTTACTATTCAGAAAATAACTTTTGCTACAGATACTCAAATCCGATGATTCAAGATGCTCCAGAAAGAAAACGTGAAGGCCGACAACTCTTATGTTTATCACACTTTCCAATGCAGTCAGTAGATAAGTCATTTTCGGCAATCAACATGGTAACAAGTTACAGGACAGATTTGAACTTCTATGGATAAGTCAAAACAAGTTTGGAGATAAAAGAAGAATTCAAATTCAGAGATATTTTGCTCCTCTTATCTTCATACGCTTCTTATCCTCTGATTTTCTCCTATAAATACCCCTGCATAGCAACAGAGGAAGGGCAGATCTCAGAAGCTCAAGTGCAGAAACGAGCTTAGGGTTTTTCTTAGGCTAACTTGTAGATTTTAACTTAGGTTTTTTTTAGTTTTCTTTTATATAATTTTTGTAACTGAGAGGAGAGGATACTTTCATGGAGGAAGGAGATCAAGCTTGTACTGAGGTGACATCGGAGTAAGTAATCTTTTCTTCCATTGTTAATTGAATCAACTCAAAGTTTATTTTTGTTCTTCTATTCTTGTTTTGTTTTTGTTTCCCTCTGATGTCTTGCGATCCAAGAGAATCTGATAGCTTCGAGACTGCTTAGCCGTTGAAGTGCCCTTGATGGCCTATGGTGATGAACAAACCTTCTCTTGCTAGTATAGTTTGTCTTTTGTTTTCGTAGTGTAGATCGAGAAGGTGGAAGATCCTATACGCCATGCTTGAATGCCTTCAAAGACAAGGTAAGTCGTGGCAACGGATCAAAAGTAAACAGACCGAAGAGGTAAGTATGTTTTTTTTTTAGTTTTTAGTTTTCTTTCTTTTATTTCTTTAGTTTAGATTACCAACACCACCATATTTCCAATCTTTTTTCCACTTCTTCATTGTAAATATCATTGTAAATAACATTATAAATAAAAAAGGAGAGAACTTACTAAACAAGCTTCCATCGCTAGTCCCTCCCTGTGGATCACGACCCGCATAGCCACTTGCTATAGCGGTAGAATTGAGCACCTTGCACATCCTATTTTTAAAACTGAAATTCTATATCTTGTGTGCAGGTAAAATCTTAATCAAAATTTTGATTGAGTTTTTACCTGCACATAAAATATAGAATTTCAGTTTTAAGAATAATAGTGCATGGTGCTCAATACTACCGCTATAGCAAGTGGCTATGCGGATCGTGATCCACAGGGAGGTATAATGTAGACTTTGACCACGAGCTAATCAGTCAGGTCAGGGCAAGATTGGTGGGAGGTTTTCCGTCAAAGACGTTCCTTAATTAAATAACCACCAATCTTCGGGCTTTCGACCTTCAATCCCCTTCCTAGATACTGATTTGGCAGGAGTCAAATTCCAACACCGTTCCCCTTTAGGATAATCTCCTAATTGAGTCCGAGATGTCCCTAGGACCAACATCTACTCATTTTTAGTTAGGCTTGGGTTAGTGAGTGAGGAGATTGTTTGTGGGCCAAGGAAGAGTGATGAAATTCCCACCTTATCTTATTTATAGGACAAGCCCTTAAGTCAATTTAGTGCACGTATAAAGCAATAGACAAATATTCACTCAAAAGCAGTAAATCAGTCAAGAGTGCTTCCTAGTCTATATGCAATGCGAACATACCTTGTCTCCAGCACTCTTCAACAGAAATAAAAAATTAAATAGACACGTATCTATATGCAAGAGTCTAATTTTTTTTATTTTTTTCAACAAATAGGTTACTGTTAATTAATTAGCAATGTGCAGGGTGATCACAGAGAAAAGTTAACAGAGTAGTAAACAAATATTTCAATTTTCAGCAACCTGCAGAAAACCGAGTAAGTAGTGAACTACTCAGGCCGCGGAAACGCGGCTATTGCCGCGCAAACGCGGCTCTTTGCGCGGCTCTGTAGTAGGCTCTGCTGCTCTGCCTTCGAGGGCAGAGGCACAGAGTTGCTATGTGTCCTTTGCTGCTGTTAGTTTTCCTGTTCTCTGATCCTGCAAACAAAAAGAATAATAAATAATTAGTTTTTTAATTTTTGTTTTACAGAATACTTACCGTCCCTCCCCGGCAACGGCGCCAAAATTTTGATTGAGATTTTACCTGCACACAAGATATAGAATTTCAGTTTTAAAAGTAGGATGTGCAAGGTGCTCAATTCTACCGCTATAGCAAGTGGCAATGCGGGTCGCGATCCACAGGGAGGGACTAGCGATGGAAGCTTGTTTAGTAAGTTCTCTCCTTTTTTATTTATAATATTATTTACAATGATATTTACAATGAAGAAGTGGAAAAAAGATTAGAAATATGGTGGTGTTGGTAATCTAAACTAAAGAAATAAAAGAAAGAAAACTAAAAACAAAAAAAAACATACTTACCTCTTCGGCCTGTTTACTTTTGATCCGTTGCAACGACTTACCTTGTCTTTGAAGGCATTCAAGCATGGCGTATAGGATCTTCCACCTTCTCGATCTACACTACGAAAACAAAAGACAAACTATACAAGCAAGAGAAGGTTTATTCATCACCATAGGCCATCAAGGGCACTTCAACGGCTAAGCAGTCTCGAAGCTATCAGATTCTCTTGGATTGCAAGACATCAGAGGGAAACAAAAACAAAACAAGAATAGAAGAGCAAAAATAAACTTTGAGTTGATTCAATTAACAATGGAAGAAAAGATTACTTACACCGATGTCACCTCAGTACAAGCTTGATCTCCTTCCTCCATAAAAGTATCCTCTCCTCTCAGTTATAAAAATTATATAAAGAAAACTAAAAAAAACCTAAGTTACAATCTACAAGTTAGCCTAAGAAAAACCCTAAGCTCGTTTCTGCACTTGAGCTTCTGAGATCTGCCCTTCCTCTGTTGCTATGCAGGGGTATTTATAGGAGAAAATCAGAGGATAAGAAGCGTATGAAGATAAGAGGAGCAAAATATCTCTGAATTTGAATTCTTCTTTTATCTCCAAACTTGTTTTGACTTATCCATAGAAGTTCAAATCTGTCCTGTAACTTGTTACCATGTTGATTGCCGAAAATGACTTATCTACTGACTGCATTGGAAAGTGTGATAAACATAAGAGTTGTAGGCCTTCACGTTTTCTTTCTGGAGCATCTTGAATCATCAGATTTGAGTGTCTGTAGCAAAAGTTATGATCTGAATAGTAAAACGTGTATAGTCTGAATCCGAATTTTTTGAAATGATTTTTATCTTTAAACTCTTCTCCTTTTATCTTTAGCCTTGTCTTGCAAGCAACTAGGGTTGAGTAGAAGTCCATCCTTTTTCTATTCTTTTAGCAATTAGGAGTTCTTTCTTATCCTTCCTTTTCCTCACTTAGATTTTAAATAAAGAGTTTAAAAATCTAAGTTTAGATTAGGTTAGATAATATGAAACTTCTAAATTACTACAACTTTTGCATATGGGCTTGCACATGGGCTTTTGGGCTTCATTTAGGCTTTATTCTTTATTTAATTAATTACTCAAGGCCTACACACATTAAATAATAAAATATTAGTAATAGTGCATAATTGTAGGAATAAATATGAAAATGTGATAGTAAATGTAGTGATAAATATGCACTTTTTACTACCTATCAATTATCCTGCACACCATTAGACATTAAAACAAGTTAAAATACCAGAGTTGATTTTAAAATAAATATTCAATATTAGTGAACAATCACCCTCAGGTAGAATCGATGTTTCATTTGCACAATATTTAACCATTATAAACACGTACACATATTGATTCCATCAATTTCTCTCATCCCGGTGTAAGTTGTCCAATTATTACAGATTATGTCCATGATGATCGGTGTACGAGGATTAACATGAATATAATAAGAGGAGGAACATCATGATGCATGAGTACATGATCTCTGGATGTATAACATGATAGTAGGTGTCGAGTCCCCGTAAAGGCGATAATCATGAATCAGGTAATTAGCATGTCAGGTGTCATGGTACCGTGTGAAGTACAACAATACATGTAAGCACAGTGGTCAAATCATCATGTAAGTGGCAGGTCATGCAACATGGTATAAGAAAACAGTATGAGTAAACATTCTAAACTCTTCACAACCATATTAATAAAATATTAATTAAACTATTAAGTAATTATCCAGGCAGGGCTAGTTAAGCTAGAGCGGAGCTAGGCCGTGTCAGCATAATGCTCGGCACAGGGTAGAGCTTGGCTCCTGACAGAGCTAGCATGCAGCCCTAAATGCTAAAGCGCTCAGCAAGGCTAGCACTCACGACAAAGTAAGCGTATGATCACTTCTGCTAACGTTCATGGTGAAGCCCCACCTCGGCGAAGTAGACGCGCACGATGGAGTGAGCGTATAAACGCTATGCTAACACACGCGGCGAAGCTAAATGCACATGGCAAAGCGAGCATATGAAAGCTATGCTATCACACGTGGTGAAGCAACGCTCGAATGAGTTTAGCTATTAAGTATTGAGCGTTGAGCTTGCCTCCCGGTAGAGCTATTAGAAAAACCCAGAGGGTTTGAGTCTGAAGACTGTAGAAAAAGCCTGAAAATTAAGTCTGAGGCTGGAGTCAACCTAGCGAGCAGTGATAGACATTAACATGCACTGCGTGGATAACACGCACGACGAAGCGAGCGTATGAACGCTATTCTAATATCCATGATGAAACTACATATACGGTGTAGCCAGTCACATGTGAGCTCAAAGGAGTCCTGCGGTAAAGTATTGAGCGCTAAGCTCGCCGGCCAGGCGGACGGTAGGTGACCATAAGAAATCCAGAGGGTTTAAGCCCGGAGGTTGTATAGTAAAATCACCTAGTGGTTAAGCCCGAAGGCTATAGAGGTGTGAAAGAACTTGCACAAGCATTAGTATAAACACAGCACATATACAAGTATCGCCCACACTATTACAATAATTATATAACACCTAAAAATACAACAACACTCACTAAATTTACAAACACCCAAGCACAATAACACGAACTCGCCTAAATACAAATTATGATACTCGCCCAGATACAAAACATGTACTCACAATAAGTAAGGAACAATACTCACCCAATCACAAAACACATAAAAGGAGTACTCGCCTAAATGACTTCTGACGCACGCCCGATCTCTGGTGGAACACCACAGGCGTTAATGCATAGAGCGCGTGAAGAGAGAGAAGATAGGGGAGAGAGAAAGGGGAGATAAAAAGAGACTAGATAGAGAAACAGGGAGAGAGAGTGTGTGTGAGTCAGAGAGAGAAAGAGAAAGACAAAGAGGGAGAAAAGAGCAGAGAAGAGAGAAAAGAAAAGGAAAGAGACAGAGAGAAGAAGAAAGAGAGGGAATGGGGGGGATTGGCCAGCGGGCTGGCCGATCAGGGGGCGGCGCGGCCGGCCAAGGGAGGGGCAAAGTGGCGAAGCGGGTCAGCGACAGTCAGGGCCCAGGCGGAGGAGTAGGGAGGAGATGGATGGTGGTGATGATGATGTTGATGTAAATGATGGTAGTGAAGTTGTACGTGGGTAAGTGAAGTTGATATAGGTGGTGGATGGTGGTGATATAGCGATAATGTTGGAGTGGGTTGACGGAGGTGAAGATAGGTGGTGGAGGTCGAATTGATGGTAGTGAAGGTGATGAAGCGGGGGTGTTGGAGATGGGTGGTGGGTTGGTGGAATTAGAGGAGGAGAGGGAATGGCTAGAGTTGGGTAGGGCCGTCAGGGTGTGGTCGCACGAGGTGGCTGGCCTTGGGGTGGCTACCAATGGTGGGGAGAGGAGGGGAGAAAGCTGAGGAAGAGAGTGGGGGAGAGATTGTGAAAGATTGAGAGATAGAGAAAAAAAGAGGTGGAGGATTGAGAGATAGAGAAAAAAGAGGTGGAGGATTGAGAAGAGAGAGAGAGTACGGTGGGTAGTGGATAGGGTGTTGGGTTACCAGGGGATGGGGAGAGGAGTAGGGAGAGGTCAGTTGAATGAGGGGGAAAAAAAAGAAGAAAGAGAAAGGAAGAGGATAAAAAGAAAGAAAAGAAAAGAAAAGAAAGAAGGAAGAGAAAAAAGAAAAGAAAATATATATACTAGCAAAAATAAATAAAATAAGATAAGAAAAATGGGCAGGGCTCTGGTCCAGGTCTCGGCTCAGGGTCCAGGCTATGGGCTGAGCTCGAGTCCACAGGATATGGGTTAAATATCGTACAAGGAAAAATATAGATAAATATAGAAAAATACGGGGAAATCGAGACATGTATCTGGGTGTATCCCAAGATCGAGGTGTTACAGATCACATAATAACATGTTAAAGAATTACAATTAATATTACTTGTTTTAACTTATGTTTCTACCAATGATTTTTTGTTGGTAAAATGTTTCTATCATTTGTTTTTTTATTACTTTTGTCCATGTACACGTTTCACATCAGTTTTATATCAGAGCCAGTTAGATAAGAATTGTACAATTAGGTAGGAGTTGCATAGTTAGGTATGATTTGCATCTTAGGCATGTTTATTACTTGCTTGCATTTTAGAAAAATTAGTGTAATTTTTATGAAACTTGAAGGGTAAATTCTCTCCCTAAAAGTTCCATACGATTGGTGTCTAAGAAAGGGTATTTCAAAGAAGTTATGTAATCAAGGAATGTTGAAAGGTGAAAAACCTCCTACTTGATTTATTTCACTGACCTGGTTGATTGAATTAGAAATATTAGGGTTTGATTAATCAAAAAAATAAAATAAAAATTAGTTAGCTTTATTTGTATATTACATTTATGACTCATACATTGCATATCAACCTGTAGTGGTAACCTATATTTGCTAGACTAGTCTAGTAAACTTAAGTCCATCCCAATTGAGTCCCAACCTACCCTAGCAGAAATCATGGCTAAACTTGAAGCCCAAACTCAAATCATGACCAAACTACAGGTGAACGTAAAACACCCGAGATTGAGGATACTCCTTCATGAAACCACCATTGTGATAACTTTGTTGATCCATCCAATCTCCATGCTCAATATATGAAAATCATCAAGATTGATGTTCTTACATTTAATGGATGTCACGACCCACAATTTTTCCTAGATTGGACACTCCAACTAGATGGGCACTTTACATGGGATGAATTAAATGAGCCCAGGAAACTTAAGTTTGTTGCAATAAAGTTGTCTAATCAAGCTAGTCAGTACTGGACCAACCTAGAGAATAGACGCGTAGCCTAAGGTCAACCATCAATTGACACATAGGATAGGATGAAAGATGAGTTACAAACAAAGTATATTCCACCATCATTTAGTGTCTGTCTCATTGACATGTGGCACCAATACCTCAAGACAACAAATCGATAAAGAAGTACATGAAAAATATTTGATGAGTTTCTTTGATTACATTTCAATTTTGTATATTTATTATCACATTTACATATTTATCCTTTATTTATCTTTTATTAAATTCTGCTATTTAAATTTCATTTTGTTTATGAGTGTGTAGATACTTATTTTGGTAGGATTAGGAAAAGAAAACTCCAAAAAGCCTATAAATCCAACCTAAACTCGGATTCCAAATTAATTGAATTTCAAATCAAGAGGAGAAGAGAACATTCTCAGAATATCCAAAGTTCATATTCAAATTCTGAGAATGTACTTTTAGATGACTCAGCGAGGTGATGATGCAGCAAAAAAAATGCTAAGTCAGGGGCTTCAATGTTACCGCGCCTTCTCCTATAATGCTGCGAAAATGTGGCATTGTTAAGGCAGTTCGCTACGCGCTTTGGTGTCTAACTCCGACTCATAATACCCACTAATTTTTTCCTATAAATACCCCAACAGAGATAGAGGCAAAAAAATATCCCAGAGACCAATAATTACGATTTTCTTTAGTCGCTTTCTCTTTTTGTTTTCCACTGATTTTGCGGGAAAACTTATAAAAAAGGTCGATGAGCTAAATTATAAGTAACACAAAAGATTACAAATAGATCTCCTCGGAGATTCTGGAGAAGTGTGCCGATAGGAGTCTGGTCAGCGCGCGACCACTTTGTCCCTTTGACGATGCGAGCGATGAGATTCCCTTCTCGCTTGGTTCGGGGAATCAGAGAACAAAAGGTTGGTAGAACCTCCTTATTGCTTCTCAAAACCGCCTTCGCTTAGGAATTCCTTCTCGCCTGGTTCCAAAGATTCCTTGAGAAGAAGGGAGGTATTAGGGTATCAGCACCCTGATTAGAGAAGCAGCTCTCAAAAAGTCTCTGAATTCAAGAGAATAGACCTCTGTTTGTACGCGCGGTGCGTCCTCTCGAGAAGTCGTGAAGAAGTCCTTGCGTGTATGGAGCTCTCTTCTTCTGGAGTCCTTTCGCATTGTTTTCTCTCCTTGTGACCCTGGTGGGCTATTTATAAGGAGAGCAAGGGTATAACTGTCCCTTAAAAATATAGAAACAGATTGAATCAAATCTGTTTAAATCTGGAAAGTAGCCTTGCTGCGAGGCTAGGATCGGCTTCTGCGAAGCTAGAAGTGGCAGGTCGGTTAATCCTCTTGATCTGTTTTGATCCTTTTCATATCGTTGGAGGATTTCCCCTGATCCTCTTACTCATTTTAGAAGAGTCAAGAGATTACGGCAATCAACTGCCAAATTTGGTCTCAGATTTGATCTTGATTGGATTTGATCTCAATCCTGAATAGATTTGATCTTATCTGAAGATTTAATTGGTCAAAGGTTGACCATAGCAAACCAGCAGCGGAGCTGCCGCGTTGAGCTCACAGCGGAGCTGGAAAGCGCATGTGGCGAAGTCAGAAGACAGCTCTTCGGCGGAGCTAGATATCGTCTGTGGTGAAGCAACCGAACATCCTTCTGCGCGATTGCGTATGGCTTCAAGTGAAGCTAACTCTCTGCGGAGTTAACTTGAGCAGTTCAGGCGAAGCTATGAGTTGGCTTCCTGACGGAGCTGTGAATGGCTTCAAGGCGAAGTTAGGTGACGCTAGCCTCTCAAGCGAGGCTATCCCTTTGGGCTCATGCGATGCTAAGTGCTAACATCTTAGACCTGCTGAGGTCTATTTAGAGACAATTCGGAGCTCACTGTCGGCTTCACTGGATCAGTAGAGTCCAATTTGCTTCCTTGTCCCTCGGAGATGGGTGAAAATTGGTCGTCGGCTTATCTATTACTTGTCTTTTGTAAATGTCAACAAGTACAGAATTGGTCGTCAACTTGTCTGTCACTTGTCTTTTGTAAATGTCAACAAGTTTAGACATTGTTCAGACCAATTAGCGTATCTTTCACTTGTCCTTTGTAAATGTCAACAAGTTTAGACATTGTTCAGACCAATAAGAATCTTGTCTTTTTTAAGTGTCAACAAGACCCCCTTCAAAGTTTTCGAAAGTCTGCAATGGCTCAGACTTTGAAATACTTTGAATTGCTTTGATCGGTGGTATGTGAAGTACGAACGTCGCCATGGTAGTTGAGTTCAGCTTCGCTTTCAATCCTGCTTTGGGATAGATTCGTTAAAGAATCGTGTAGATTTGCGACTCTGAGTAGCTTCGCATCTGGGTAGCTTCGCGTCCGAGCCTTCCGGAATAGGTTCGCTTTGGAACATCTTCCCTTTCCTTAAGCCAACTGCTTTCGGCAGTTACGAGAAGGATTGCTCCTTTTTTGAGGTTATAATAACCTCTCTTGCATTAATTGAGGGAGATTCCTCCTTTGTGCACTTCCGAAGGAGAATATTCCCTTTCTCAAGGCTTAATAAATGCCTTAATGAGGGAGATCATTTCTTCCTTGCACGGTTTTGAGGGAAACCGTTCCCTTTTTCAAGGCTGAATAAATGCCTTAAATCCGCTCGCGCTTCTATGCTTGAAGTGGCAGCGCTCAGGCCATGAGACCTATAAATAGGACACTTGAGGTCCTCTGAAGAGAAGCAGTCTGCTTTTCTCTTCTCTTCTCTTGGTTGAGAGAGATACTCAGATCTCTGAACTAGTGGGGATGCCCACTCTGGTTATTACCCGGCCAAGGACCGGTAAGTTTCGGTCATCCAGAGACTTCGCCAATATACTGATCACCTTTAGGGAGTTTAACTCCCTTAATTTAGCTTTAACAGCTGCCTCAGGGATTGATTTCCCTTGTCCTTTGTTTGTATTGGACTGATCTGCAGAGAAGGGTTTCAGCCCTATTTTCTAGCGAAGCTATTATTGCATGCTTGTTAAGTTCGCCATTTAGGCAGAACTTGGGACTTAATCTCTCCAAGGTTGAGCCAGTCTTGCCATATCGGTGGGGCTAAGACTGCGTCCCTCAGGGTCAGTCTGGCTTAGCCATATCGGCGAGGCTAAGACTTGGCTTATGCTGAGCTAGCCCATCATCGTCGTGCAAGGAGGCTATCCTCTGCTTTAACTGAAATCAGTCTTTAATTGAATCGGATATAAATTGCTTCGCCTCAAAGAATGTAACTTAGCGTTTTTGTAGCTCTTCTCTTGACTGACTACTGACTTGTTTCCTTTTGCATTGCAGTGAGCTATGTTCGCCAATCTTTTGACTTGATGAAAGAGATCAAGAAGTTGCCTCTTGCTTTTCCAGTTGAAACATTAATCTTAAGCAGGAGGAACAAACTGGGGCAGCCGATGTGCGTTCCAGAAGAGGTTGGCAGTCGCTTATCTGAGATGATCCACTTCGAGGCGAGGCTGGTAGTCACTTATCCGAGATGATCCACTTCGGGAAAGCGGACGTCACCAGTAAGGTCTCGGATCCTTCATTGCCAATTTTCATCAAAGAAGATCCAGCCTTCTTGTGGCAATCGGTCCTTCGCCAATTTTGATTACAGAAGGTTCAACTTCCTGGTGGCACAATCTGTTCTGGTGACACCATCTGTTCTTGTGCGAAGGATTACGGCCTTGTGCAGGAGGAAGGCCTTTCGTGTCCAGTTGGTTTCGCTTGAAAGTAGATAAGACCACTTGTATGTCTTTTGAGTAAATGACTCAGTTGTATGAAACACAACCTTGATGTAGTAGTATCAATGTACCTTCCCTTTTAAATCAATAAAGGTTTATTTTCTGCTCATCTGATTTGCTATGCCTTCTCTTTTGACTTGAGAACACTTGAATTGGTCCGGCGGAGTTAGACTTCATGCGAAGTTAAAGACAGAATCCTTTCTGAACCAGGAACGAGCTTCCAGTGAGACTAACATTTCTACGAAGTTCGGACTGTGCTTTTGGCAGAGCTAAGGCAAACTTTTCGGCGAAGTTAACGGTACGTCGCGCGAAGTCAGCACTTGACTTGTGGCGAAGTTAGTCGATAGCTTTTATAAGAGCTTGAGGCGATCCATCGCTTTGATTTTGAAAGGCTCGACCACCTCATTCTCTGCTTTAAAGGTGGTCCTCTCCCGAAGCATTGAGAGTATCCAAGACTTTGGAGGGGATGACCAGGCTGCTGCATTGGAACTTCTGGTGGACCAACTTGAGAGGGATATGGACGAATGGCATCATCTTAGCCATTCAGATCTAGAGTCTTCAGTTAATGAGCAGCTTGCGCACCTTGTCGCTCAAATGTATGAAGCCCATCTTGCCGCTCAGGAAGCTGCTAAGGCCATTTCTTCTGACTTGAAGTCCTTGGAAACAAGGAAGGTAGAGCTCGGGGACGCCATAAATGCTTCTAACAGTGCTCTTCTTGACGCTGAAGATAAAATTGAAAAGGCCAAGGAGATGATCAAGAAGGTAAATCTTCTCTTATCCAAGGCTGAACCAGTGCGTCTTGAAGAGACTGCGCGGCTTGAGCAACTTAAGGCTCAGAGTGATGAACTCTCGCGGCGCCAATTTTGATTACGGAAGGTTCAACTTCCTGGTGGCACAGTCTGTTCTGGTGACACCATCTGTTCTTGTGCGAAGGATTACGGCCTTGTGCAGGAGGAAGGCCTTTCATGTCCAGTTGGTTTCGCTTGAAAGTAGATAAGACCACTTGTATGTCTTTTGAGCAAATGACTCAGTTGTATGAAACACAACCTTGATGTAGTAGTATCAATGTACCTTCCCTTTTAAATCAATAAAGGTTTATTTTTTGCTCATCTGATTTGCTATGCCTTCTCTTTTGATTTGAGAACACTTGAATTGGTCCGGCGGAGCTAGACTTCATGCGAAGCTAAAGACAGAATCCTTTCTGAACCAGGAACGAGCTTCCAGCGAGACTAACATTTTCGCGAAGTTCGGACTGTGCTTTTGGCGGAGCTAAGGCAAACTTTTCGGCGAAGTTAACGGTACGTCACGCAAAGTCAGCACTTGACTTGTGGCGAAGTTAGTCGATAGCTTTTATAAGAGCTTGAGGCGATCCATCGCTTTGATTTTGAAAGGCTCGACCACCTCATTCTCTACTTTAAAGGTGGTCCTCTCCCGAAATATTGAGAGTATCCGAGACTTTGGAGGGGATGACCAGGCCGCTACATTGGAACTTCTGGTGGACCAACTTGAGAGGGATGTAGACGAATGGCGCCGTCTTAGCCATTCAGACCTGGAGTCTTCAGTTAATGGCAGCTTGCGCACCTTGTCGCTCAAATGCATGAGCCCATCTTGCCGCTCAGGAAGATGCTAAGGCCATTTCTTCTGACTTGAAGTCCTTGGAAACAAGGAAGGTAGAGCTCGGGGACGCCATAGATGCTTCTAACAGTGCTCTTCTTGACGCTGAAGATAAAATTGAAAAGGCCAAGGAGATGATCAGGAAGGCAAATCTTCTCTTATCCAAGGCTGAACCAGTGCGTCTTGAAGAGACTGCGTGGCTTGAGCAACTTAAGGCTCAGAGTGACGAACTCTCGCGGCGGGAGTTAGCTCAGAGGGCAACCTTGGTGGAGGTTGAAGCTCGCTTGGCTCAGACAGCGAGCTTTAATGAGGCTGAGCTAAGGTCGCAGGCTCTCGTCAGGGCTGCTGATGATAGGAAGGCAAGGTTGGCCTTTCTTGAGGGACGGATCAAATCTTATGACGCACCCCTATAGCTTGTAATATATGCGCCTCCATGTATCACTTCTTTTTGGGATTAATAAAAGTAATTTTGTTTTGACCTTCCTGTCGTGTTTCCAACTTGTTCTATTTTCTGAATTGTAGCTTCCAAGTTGTATTGCAGCCTTCTGAGGAAATAGTCCTTACTATACTGAATGATGAGACTTGGCTATCTGCCGGTTCAGAGGTCGCAATGACGTAATCGATTGGGAAGCCACCAAGCTCGAAGAAATAGTCCTTACTGGACTAAATAATAAGACTTGGCTATCTGCCGGTTCAGAGGTCGCAATGACGTAACCGGTTGAGAAGCCACCATGCTCGAAGAAATAGTCCTTACTGGACTAAATAATGAGACTTGGCTATCTGCCGGTTCAGAGGTCGCAATGACGTAACCGGTTGAGAAGCCACCAAGCTCGAAGTAGTCCTTGCCGGACTGAAAGGTGAGACTTGGCTATCTGCCGGTTCAGAGGTCGCAATGACATAACCGATTGAGAAGCCACCAAGCTCGAAGAAATAGTCCTTACTGGACTAAATAATGAGACTTGGCTATCTGCCAGTTCAGAGGTCGCAATGACGTAACCGGTTGAGAAGCCACCAAGCTCAAAGTAGTCCTTGTCGGACTGAAAGGGTGATACTTATCTTTTGTAAATGTCAACAAGTATGGAGACCTATCTTTTGTAAATGTTAACAGGCTCAAGGTTGAGGCTTGTCTTTTATAAATGTCAACAAGCTCGAAATTGAGACTTGGCTGTCTGCCGATTCAGAGGTCGCAATGACATAACCTATTGAGACGCCACCAAGCTCAAGGTAGTCCTTGTCAGACTGAAAGGGTGATACTTATCTTTTGTAAATGTCAACAAGTATCGAGACCTGTCTTTTATAAATGTCAACAGGCTCAAGGTTGAGACTTGTCTTTTGTAAATGTCAACAAGCTCGAAATTGAGACTTGGCTGTCTGCCGGTTCAGAGGTCGCAATGACATAACCTATTGAGACGCCACCAAGCTCAAGGTAGTCCTTGTCGGATTGAAAGGGTGATACTTATCTTTTGTAAATGTCAACAAGTATCGAGACCTGTCTTTTGTAAATGTCAACAGGCTCAAGGTTGAGACTTGTCTTTTGTAAATGTCAACAAGCTCGAAATTGAGACTTGGCTGTCTTCCGGTTCAGAGGTCGCAATGACATAACCTATTGAGACGCCACCAAGCTAAAGGTAGTCCTTGTCGGACTGAAAGGGTGATACTTATCTTTTGTAAATGTCAACAAGTATCGAGACCTGTCTTTTGTAAATGTCAACAGGCTCAAGGTTGAGACTTGTCTTTTGTAAATGTCAACAAGCTCGAAATTGAGACTTGGTTATCTGCCGGTTCAGAGGTCGCAATGACATAACCTATTGATACGCCACCAAGCTCAAGGTAGTCCTTGTTGGACTGAAAGGGTGATACTTACCTTTTGTAAATGTCAACAAGTATCGAGACCTGTCTTTTATAAATGTCAACAGGCTCAAGGTTGAGACTTGCCTTTTGTAAATGTCAACAAGCTCGAAATTGAGACTTGGCTGTCTGCCGGTTCAGAGGTCGCAATGACATAACCTATTGAGACACCACCAAGCTCAAGGTAGTCCTTGTCGAACTGAAAGGGTGATACTTATCTTTTGTAAATGTCAACAAGTATCGAGACCTGTCTTTTGTAAATGTCAACAGACTCAAGGTTGAGACTTGTCTTTTGTAAATGTCAACAAGCTCGAAATTGAGACTTGGCTGTCTGCCTGTTCAGAGGTCGCAAAGACATAACCTATTGAGATGCCACCAAGCTCAAGGTAGTCCTTGTCGGACTGAAAGGTGAGGCTTGGCTATCTGTCGGTTCAGAGGTCGCAATGACATAACTGGTTGAGAAGCCACCAGACTCAAGGTAATCACTGTCATAGGTTTAATGTTAACGTAACAGCGAAATGGATGGAGAGATCTTTGTATGTGGTCTTACCATTTCATGGATGAGAATTGGTAAGTGATTTTGGAGGGGGAATCAAATGGGAACAGGTCCCTTAGGATTTTTAGCAAATCCTCAGCTGTCAACGGGTTTGATATGCCTTTACCAACTACCATTTGAGTCAGGCTAGCCACGCTATTCCCTCAGCATGATGAGTTGTCGAGG
The DNA here is from genome assembly GCA_038442645.1 of Agave tequilana. NCBI lineage: Eukaryota > Viridiplantae > Streptophyta > Magnoliopsida > Asparagales > Asparagaceae > Agave > Agave tequilana. The sequence goes on from JAVJIF010001505.1 coordinate 85,352, forward strand.
ACACATGTTGGGCTTAAAGGCTAACATTTTCCTCTATCCTTAATCGTTAAGGATATTAGATCGTCTGGTTAAAGGCCCAGTCTTGGTCAGAGGTGTGGTGTTAACTTGATCATAAGAAGGGTCCTTAATCAAGGATAATACTTCTTTAAGAATTTGCCATTGATCGGCATCATGAGTAAATCGCCATCTGAGGTCATAAGGCGGTATGCTCCGTTTGAATAGACTGTTTCTATCACAAACGGTCCTTCCCATTTAGGCTGAAATTTGCTTTTGGTCTTATGCTTCATAATCATCGGTCATCTGACGGCTAAAACCAAATCTCCTTTCTGGAAGACTCTTTGTTTGACCTTCTTATTGAAGGCTTTTGAGATTCGAGCTTGATACAACTCGATGTGTTGCTGAGCTTGTAGTCGCTTCTCATCTAGGGCTTCAAGCTCTTGCAAATGCAACCTATCATTGTCCTCTGATGTAGTTTCAGTCATTAAAGCGACTCACAATGACGGCATCTGGATTTCCAACGGGATGACTGCTTCGCACCCGTATACCAGAGAAAAAGGCGTATTGCCTGTCGGGGTCCGAACCGTGTTCGGTAGGCCCAAAGACACTCACCAAGCTTTTCGTCCCAATCTCGCTTATTCGAGGAGACGAACTTCTTGAGTAGCTTGATGATCGTTTTGTTGAATGCTTCCGCCAAGCCATTAGCGGCGGGATTATAGGCAGTCGAAGCCACATTCTGAATTCGTATTTATCACAGAACCGATAGAATACCTGGCTTATGAATTGGGGACCATTATCATGGATGATCCGCTTGGGGACACCAAATCGATGGATGACATGGTGTTTGATGAAATTAACCACATTAGAGGTTTTGACTTCAACCAGTGGTATAGCTTCTGCCCACTTTGAAAAGTAATCAGTCATTGCCAAGATAAACCGGTGACCTCTTGTCGAAGAGGGGCTGATTGGCCCTACGACATCGATTCCCCATGCTTTGAATGGCCATGAAGCGACAGTTGGGTGGAGCAACTCCGGGGGCTGGTGTATGAAATCCGCATGAATTTGACATGCTTTGCACTTTCGTGCATACTGCATGGCATCGGCTATCACGGTTGGCCAATAGTATCCAAGCCTATGCAATCTGTCTTTGAGCTTTGGACCTGGCTGATGAGCTCCGCAAATGCCGTCATGTGCTTCTTTCAGCACTTCATGTGCCTCTGAATTAGAAAAGCAACGGAGGAGGACGCCGTCATATGAACAACGGTAAAGTGTCTTTAGAGTTAGATCGTAATAGAAATGGAGAGACCTTCGTCTGATAGATGCCGCTTCTTTAGGATCGTCTGGCAGCAGACCATGTAAAGCATAGTTGATGAGAGAAAATTGCCAATCTCTCGGCTCAAGATCTGTCGAGATATTATAGGCTTCTCGGGTTCTTAACATATGCTTAGAGCATACAAGGTGTCGAGTTGCCACTGTGAGGTGATACTCGGTGTCGACTGACAGGGCTAGCGTTGTTGCTAATGTAGCAAGAGCGTCCGCCTTGGTGTTTTGAGATCGAGATACGTGCCCGATGTAGAAGCCTTCAAATAGATTAGCCAATTCGATGACTGTGTGATAATAAGGCACCAAATCTTCGTGGCGGACCTCATATTCGCCTTTAACCTGATTGATAATCAGTTTTGAATCGTCGTAAGCTTCAAGGTAGCGTACCCCCATTCCGTGGGCGAGTTGAAGGCCAATAAGTAGAGCGTTATATTCTGCTACATTATTGGAGCATGATTCTGTCAGAGAAAATGCTCTGGGAAGGACATGATTCTGTGGGGAGATAAACACAACCCCACTCCGGCAATGATCTTGCCTTTAGGGCCTATTCGCGATGCTCCATCGAAGAACATCTGCCACACTTCATTCCTCTATGGTTGTATTAGACTCGAATACTTCATCTGGAATATCTTCATGAAGTTTTGAGTGTTCCGGGACTGGATGAGCAGCCAAGAACTCTGCAAGGGCCTGGCCTTTAACCACCTTTTGAGGGATAAAGGTCATGTCGTATTGAACAAAAGGAGTGCCCATTTAGCTAATCTTGAATTCAATGATCCTGGCTTCATCATGAGAAGGCGCAAAGGATTCACTCTGGAGATGACATGTATGGTTTGGCCAACCAAATAATGTCGTGTCTTCTGAACGGCAAAGACAAGAGCCAAGCACTCCTTCTCGATAGGATTATAGCGAGATTCCGCCCCTATCAGAGTGGCTGAGAGAAGTTGATGTAAGATTATCATCGTCTGGAAGGATGGAGATGACATTGCAAAATTTGCCCTTCGACTTGGACTTCTTTAAATCCCACTGTACGTCTTGGACAAGCTCTGGGTGTATCCACATGACTTCCCCTGTCTCCAATGTCAAGGGAACAAGACCTCTATTATCCTGAGTTTTAGCCGCAGGATGTTTGACTTCCAGCCGTGGCACAGGGACTGGATAGGTCCCGTCAGGAACTGTAACTTTTGGGGTTTTGTCGAACTCGAGGGTCACCATATTGGCAGTGACTTTCTTCTGCTCTGCCTTCAGTGTCAAGACCCCTGCGTCGATCAAGGCTTGAATTCTGTCCTTCAGGATATAGCACTTGTCGGTAGGATGGTGAATCATCCTGTGGTAGAGACAGTATTTGGGATCGTTCGTGCGTCCTATCTCATTAGGACGTCGAGCTTCTGGTAGCTTCATTTTATTCCCTTTGTGGAGTAAATGGAATATTGTGACCACCTGATCGTCTCTAAAGGAATACTGCTTCAGAGGGAACTTAAACTCCTAATTATTGAAGCCGCTCTTCTTGACTTTCGACTGTACGTCCCGGACAATTCAACGGACATAGTCTCCTTCCCTTTAGCTTGAGAAGACTGTGCCATGTCGCTACGTCCTTTGTTGTTCATACCCCATTTGCTCTTAGGGGTAGAGGGTTCGAACTTTTTAGCTGACTTTTGGCTATCTCAGCTTGTTCAACCAGTTCTTTCCAGGTATGGGCTTTGACAGCCCCCATGCGAACCTCTACCTGGTCCAAGAAGTTGTGCCTGCACGTCTGTAAAAGCATGGGTAATGGCATCCCTGCTGGGTACGTCAAAGACAGGTTTCTGAATCGCTCAATGTAGTCACGGACAGATTCACCCTTCTTCTGCACGGTGGAGAGGAGCTTGTCCATGGTTACCTCGGTATCGTCCTCATAGAAACGAGAAAGGAATCGCGTTTTCAGGTCGATCTAAGAATTGACAGAGCCCGGAGGAAGACTTCAGAATCAATCAAATGCCACCCCCTTTAAGGTGCCAATGAACAGCCTAGCCATGATGGCATCATTGTCTATAACATTACCAGTTTGAGACCGAAAATAGTAGATGTGCTGGTTTGGCGAGCTCTTTCCATCATAAGTATGCAATGTTGGTGGTTTGAACTTCGGTGGGTATGGCACTGAATCCCACTCCAGTGGGTAAGGACGGACTGCCCCTACTTTCTTTAATTCATCCCTCTGAGTTAGGGATGCAATTTGAGCTTGGAGGCCCTTAAGGACTTCAGCGTCTAAAGAATAACCCTTCTTGAATTTCTCCGTCTTTGGCTGGTCATTGCTAAAAAGTTCCTTCTCGTCGTGATTGTTCCCGGCATCATTGTTATTCCGGTTACTAAGGAGTTGAGCGAGCATCTGTTGAATGTTGTCCAGAGCCTCTTGCTGAGTTTTGAAAGTTTGGTCCTGAGCTTCCAAACGTCGACGAAGGTCATCGTTAGCATTATCAGCCATATTGACTGATGCTCTGTCTGTTCGCACTGAGCTGACTGTCGCCGAAGAAGCATACCCGCTTTCTTTATCAGCTGACTGGACTGATCTTCTCCTTAGTTCAGGCGAGGCTACTGCCGTCGAGGAAGAAGGCTGTTCATAACTGTAGGGTATCGCCACCCTAGATCTGGTGTTTTGAAAAACACCCTCTTCATGCACCAAGACTTCGCCCAAGCCTGGACTATAATCTGGATCTGGGGAGCTGTAGGGAGTGTCGTCGAATGCTTGTCTTCCCCTGCGCAGCTCTCGTCCTCTTTCGGTCATGTTGACGGATGTAGAGGGTAGATCTCGCGAGACCTTCCTTTTGCGGTGTTTTATTGGAGCTTGCACCGACAGTCGATCAAAAACTGATCGTCGGTCTGGAGGAGTAGTGGGGATTGGTCCTACCTGGCAATGGACTGAGTGGAGTGTCACCAGCAGACATCCCACTTGTTAACAACAGGGGGAAGTAGTTCAAAAAGATTCTGACTTCCGTTTGTTCGTCAAGAATTCCCGCAAGTCAGACCTAATTGGGCCTAAACGATCCAGCGCAGAAGCTTTTTTGGATCGTGCATAGGATGATGTCCTGCTTGTTTTATCACCGCAGAGGGGATTAGCACAGCGTAGTGCTCCAGTTCTAGCTTCGCGGCTAAGAACCTTGGAAACGCCCTTGGGCGCTGAAGCTGCATAAGCAACGCTATCAGCATTTAGGGACAATCCCTTGGCTCCGCCGCAAGACATGAGCTTAGCGCTTGACGAATCGGAGGGCGGAGCACGCTGTGGTGCTTTATCCGCTATGCTGCTGCAAAGGCGATTAGCCTTAGATAGTGCCTTGGTTTTAGCTTCGTGGTTATGAACCTCGCGCGTAGGCTGTGGTACAATAGCTTCACTCATAAGAACGAGGCTGGCGCGAGTTGTTGCTCTTGAGTTGGACGAAGGTATGGTTGTCGCTATAACTTCGCGACTAACAACCTTGTTGGGGTAGGCAGGCATCTTACCTTTTTCTTCGCGAGAGAGACGCGGTTCTGGCGTAGCTACGCCTGAGGCTTTGCCCAGAGCCTTTTGTTTTGGCCTCCATATCTGCTTTGGCAGAGGATACTTAGGTTCGCAAGGAACCTGACAAGCCACACGCGAGGCTGAAGGGTGTTGGCAGAATTCTGCCTCTGGCTTCTGTTCTGAAACCTTGGTCATGGAGAACTTTCTATGCTTCCGTGCATGAAGCATTAGGCCACCCCCAGAGAGGACTTCTTCAAATTTTTTCTGGTCAAAGTGGACAACCAGGTTCTCTAAAGTGTTGGACTTGGACTGCGGGCGTGCTTCCTTGTTGCGCCAGAGAATCGCAGTAGGCTCGCAGAGAGCCTTATCTGTCTCCGCAGAGACTTGCCTTGAAGATCTAGCCAGAGAGGCTCTAGCTGCACCGGCTTTTCTGAATTCAGAGCTAGACCCGAAGGTCTGTTCGTCGCATTGCGACACTTGATTCTCAGCAGCGGAGAATTCAGTCCCCAGTAGAGTCGCCATCTTGTTTTTCATTGATTTTGCAGGAAAACTTACAAAAAAGGGTCGAGGAGCTAAATTATAAGTAACACAAAAGATTACAAATAGATCTCCTCGGAGATTTTAGAGAAGTGTGCTGATAGGAGTCTGGTCAGCGCGCGACCACTTTGTCCCTTTGACGATGCGAGCGATGAGATTCCCTTCTCGCCTGGTTCGAAAAATCAGAGAACAGAAGGTTGGTAGAACCTCCTTGTTCTTCTCAAAACCGCCTTCGCTTAGAAATTCCTTCTCGCCTGGTTCTGGAGATTCCTTGAGAAGAAGGGAGGTATTAGGGTATCAGCATCCTGATTAGAGAAGCAGCTCTCTAAAAGTCTCTGAATTCAAGAGAATAGATCTCTGTTTGTACGCGCGGTGCGTCCTCTCGAGAAGTCGTGAAGAAGTCCTTGCGTGTGTGGAGCTCTCTTCTTCTGGAGTCCTTTCGCGTTGTTCTCTCTCCTTGTGCCCCTGGTGGGCTATTTATAAGGAGAGCAAGGGCATAACTGTCCCTTGAAAATATAGAAACATATTGAATCAAATCTGTTTAAATCTGGAAAGTAGCCTTGCTGTGAGGCTAGGATCGGCTTCTGCGAAGCTAGAAGTGGCAGGTCAGTTGATCCTCTTGATCTGTTTTAATCCTTTTCATATCGTTGGAGGATTTTCCCTGATCCTCTTACTCGTTTAGAAAAGTCAAGAGATTACGGCAATCAACTGCCAAATTTGGTCTCAGATTTGATCTTGATTGGATTTGATCTCAATCCTGAATAGATTTGATCTCACCTGGAGATTTAATTGGTCAAAGGTTGACCATAGCAGACCAGCAGCGGAGCTGCCGCGTTGAGCTCACAGTGGAGCTGGAAAGCGCATGTGGCGAAGTCAGAAGACAGCTCTTCGGCGGAGCTAGATATCGTCTGTGGTGAAGCAACCGAACATCCTTCTGCGCGATTGCGTATGGCTTCAAGTGAATCTAACTCTCTGCGGAGTTAACTTGAGCAGTTCAGGCGAAGCTATGAGTTGGCTTCCTGACGGAGCTGTGAATGGCTTCAAGGCGAAGTTAGGTGACCCTAGCCTCTCAAGCGAGGCTATCCCTTTGGGCTCATGCGATGCTAAGTGCTAGCATCTTAGACCTGCTGAGGTCTGTTTAGAGACAATCCGGAGCTCACTGTCTGCCTCACTGGATCAGTAGAGTCCAATTTGCTTCCTTGTCCCTCGGAGATGGGTGGAAACTGGTCGTCGGCTTATCTGTTACTTGTCTTTTGTAAATGTCAATAAGTACAGAATTGGTCGTCAACTTGTCTGTCACTTGTCTTTTGTAAAGGTCAACAAGTTTAGATATTGTTCAGACCAATCAGCATATCTTTCACTTGTCTTTTGTAAATGTCAACAAGTTTAGACATTGTTCGGACCAATAAGAATCTTGTCTTTTTAAGTGTCAACACTTTTAAATTTTAGTTGTAAGTTTCTAAGTTTTAGATCAAGAGTGATTTTGTAAGAAGAAAAGAGCTATTGTAATTGAAGGTGACAGATCAATACAAGGTTTCTTTTTTATTCTTCTCTTCAATCTCTTTTGTTATTTACTTGCTTTTTCGATTATGCAATCTTTTATTTCATCCACTAAGCCTTACTTTAATTTATTCATGCATAACTAATTCTTCTTAATGGATTACTAATCTCTACCCATCACTACTTCTAATCATTGTTAGATAACTCGATTGAATCATATGTATGCCTAAACCCAAGCTTGCGAATAAGAGAGTATTTTTGAAGGCACATAAGGATGGATAATTGAATTTATATTTGCTAATACTAGTCAATGATTTTTCTTATTCTATGCTTGGCTAAACTTGATAGTTTAATGTTAAATTTTTGCTCATGTTATTTCAGATAGAGTTTTCTTTTCTATTGTAGTAGTTACTTTCTGAGCCGCCTGAGAATGTGACACATGCCTATCTGGCCCTATGGGATGTGTAACGTGTAGCTCCAGAGCACCTAATCCAGAGTTTTCATCTAGTTTGAATTCCAAGCGGCTCGGGTAATTAAAAGAAGAAGTAAATTCAGTTACATGAGATCTCCACCTTTAAGCCCAATCCTCATTCAAACGGGACAGTTATCCCTCGAAAGTAATTTGTCCTTATCTACAGCAAGGTGCAGACTACTAGATAGAGTTAGACTCTCCCCTATCTCGATTCAAATCGGGATGTTCAGCTCAATCGCCATCAAGATGAGGATCTTAAATATTCAAACTGAGCAGGACTTTCTAACCTTATCTATTTGACATAATCTGCATAAATAATAGATCCCTCCCAATGAGGAACGGGATCATAATCAAAATCCAAAAATCCTAGCACATTAAAGAATCTCACCTGTAATCACCATTGTTATAGTTTTTCACGTCGGGTTTTCACATAATTTCTATGTGTTTGTGCTTGCTGTGATTTTGATTTAACTATCTCTCTCCATAATTTTGGTACGTGGATTGATTCTTTAGGAATTTACCTACTGTATTTGGTAGTTTCATTGAGAGACTCAAAACTATACCCTTGAGATCTCTCGCTATCCAACACCCTAACCACTCCACAAAAGACCCACACCCAACTGTCATGGCTTACAGGAGTGTCACCTGACACAACGTTGTTGGCCCAAAGGCCCATCACTCTAGTTTTGATGATGATTAACTCATGTAGTTATAGTACTAATGATCTTGTGTTTATTTAGTCTCAGATTTATGATCAAGATCTTAGTAAGTGTATAGCTTCAACAAAGGATTTCAAGTCAAGTTTTGGAGCTAGCACATGTTGTTCAAGAGCTTGTGCATCAAGACCACATCAAGTACTCAAGAGGAGTCTAGCTCTCTGGATCAAGTTTGGACCAAGTCAAGAAGGAGAAGAAGATCTTCAAGTGAAGCCCTTCAAGAGAAGACTTGTGTCTAGGTTTGTTTTGGTAAGATTTTGTTTTAGATAAAATGTAAAGAATAGAATAGTTGGTGGATTGCTCAAGTATCTTGTACACTCACACACAAGATTTAGATGAGTTTTTATAAAAGAGTTTTTATTTTGAAAAATATAAAAGAATTTTCATTTTGGAAAAATACCGTTTTGGTTTTTGGAGTTTCATATATACATGTGTTTTAACCAAAACTATTTTAGAGCTTAATGTCAAAAACATACATATTTCATCACATATGTGTAGTGGATCATATCTATACATACTAAACTTTAAAAGTGTTTAAAATATCTTGTTTTTGTATTTGGAGAAGTTTTGAAAAAATAAATTGGAAAAATACGGTTTTTGTTTTAAGCCAAAAATTCCAAGTTACAAAAATAGTTCAAAATGTTTGTAACATGTTTTGATTTTTACTCAAACATATTTGTTTATCAAAGTATATTACTGAACTTATTTTTGTAGATTTTTTGTGGATTTATGGGATTTTATTAAAGATAAAAAGCCAAGTTTTTAAATCCCTAAAAATAGTTTGTGGCCTTCAGCCGGTCGACCGCACGGTAGACCGCCCGGTCGCGGTCGACCGAGCCAGAGGCCGGTCGACTGGGCGGTCGACCGACGTGCACAAAGCTTGCATGCCTTATTTGGCTGGAGGGCCAATCGACCGACCCCGTCGACAGCCAGAGAGTTCTGCTCTCTGGAAATGGCCCGGTCGACCGGGCGGTCGACCGGCAGAGAGCTCTGCTCTCTGTATCCAGGCCACGGTCGATCGACCCGGTCGACCGCTGGCCCAACGGTCAGAAATCTGACCTTTTTCCGGTCGACCGGGCGGTCGACCGACAGTAGTGCAAACTGCTGATTTGGCCTGTAACGGCTAGTTTTTGAGGAGCCTATAAATGTGGCTTCCATGGACTGTTTTACATAAGATTTGAAGTAGGTTTTTGAGATAGCTTTTTCTACTCTATTAAATGTTTATCTCCACTTATTTTAGAGCCAAATACTTCCATTCAAAAGGAGAGTTTATCAAGAGTTTTCAAAAGTAATTTTCTTGTGTTTTTCACCGCACATTCCATCCTTGTTTTTCTCACACATACTTGAGATTTCCATTGATATATTTATCCTATAGGAGAGCTGTTGTGAGAGTGATTTTAGGTGATCAAAGTGTTGTGATCACCAAAGTACTCATCTTTGATTTAAGGAGGCGGACTTGCTGGTTCGCGGTGTTTCGAGTTCTAGTGAGAGCTCATTGTAGAGGTGCGGCCTCGGCAAGCTAGTGTGCTTGCGGTGTGTTGTTCTTAGGGGAACAAGAGAGGGACTAGAGAGTCCAAAGAAGTTCTAGTGTGAACTCGCTTGTAGGTGTTACGGCACCGAGTGATCCGGTGGGATCGATTATAGTGAAAATCCTTCATATTGTTGAAGGCGGGGACGTAGAGCAAGTGTGCTCGAACCTCGAAACAATTCTCCCGTGTTTGCGATTGCTCTCTATATCTCACTTGTCTTTATATCTTGCATGCTTATATTGTCTTCATCTTTATATGCTTGATATACATTGTGCTATATTGTTATATGCTTGGGGATTGTTTGCTCACACTTGTATTCAACAAGAGAGCCAAAGCGGCACCTCAACTCTTATCTAGAGGAAACTTGAGGAGTTAGTCCAGAGCCCTTCACGGGAAATTCGGCTACACTCTTAGGTTATACTTGGTGTGTTTAGCTAAAGAAGTTTTAGTTTGCATAAATAGTTTTAAGTCCGCATTAGTTGACCATTAGATTAGCTAGTCACCTATTCACCCCCCTCTATGTGATTTCAATTGGTATCAGAGCCAGGTGCTCTTGATTTGGGTCTAACAACCTTGAGTTAAAGATCCTCATTTTATAGCTAATCACAATATTTGTACACACACATGGATTTCATGTCACCTCCCACCTTTGACATTCTTAACATCCAAACTTGGAAGGTTAAGATGTATTTGTACCTCAAAGGCTTAGGTATTCATGTCTATCTTGCTACCATTAAAGATTCATATGTTAGTAATAGCAAGTATATTGAGGCTAACTCAAAATCTATTCATGCTTTAAAGTCAACCCTAGGTGATGATTATCTATGTAGGGTTTCTAACTTTGATTCGGCTTTTGTAGTATGGAACACCATACTCTCCCTTGGCGAATAAGAACAATATTATACGGGGAGCGACTCGGATGTTGGAAGTGATGCTTCCAACGTATGCTACATGGTCTAAGGGGATAACCCCCTTGAGGTAAATACCGAATCCGAGCTAGAAGAGGATGTTGATATGCCATATGATGAACTTGCATCTTTTTATCAACAACTCCTTGAAAAGTATGACATGCTTAAAAAGGATAATAAGAAAATGAAAAACAAATTTGATTCCTTGTTAAAAGAAAAAGATTCATTTCAAAATAAATTAGAATGTATTTTAAAGAAAATGTATTTTTGAAAAATGAGAATATTTCCTTGTCCTCTAAGCTAAATGATCTTTGTGTAGGAAATACTCCTTTGAAAGATAAAATTGTTTTGGTGAAAAAACAAAAGGAGATTGCTTTGCAAGAAAACACCTCTTTGAAAAGAAAAAATTATTTCAAAAGAAAAAAAATGTTTCTAAAAGGAATAAGATTGTTGACCATGCTTTTCATGCTACTACTAAAAATGAAGTTAAATTTTTAAAAATAAAATAGATTGTTTGAGCTCAACTTTGAGCAAATGTGCTTTTAACTATTCTAGATTGGAAACCTTATTTCAAAGGAAACAAGCTCCCTATGCTCATGCACATCACCCACAACATGCATATGCACACTTTGCACGTCATGATCATACTCATACACATATGTATGATAGAGTGTACAAGTATACACATTGCGGCCGCAAAGGCCATTTAGCAAAGTTTTGTTATGATAAGATAAATTCTATTAATTTTGCTAATAAAAATGTTTGGGTTCCGAACAAAGCTAATCCACGTGGATCCAAAAGAAAATGGGTACGAAAATCCCCACGTTGTGTGTTTGATGTAGGTGTGTGCTCTCACATGACGTGAGAGAGTTGGAGCCTTGGTGGTGGATGCATGGACTTGATGGACATACATTTAATGCACCGCTATCAAGGAAGGTTCGGTGGAAGGACCACCATGTTTTGGAGACTTAGAGTATAGTTTTTTGCTTTAGTAACTATCTCTAAAACTCCTACTTTAGTTTACATGCTTTCACTATTTGATAATTTTTAGCATGTTCTTGGTTTTGTGCTTCGTGTGGTAAATACTTGTTTAGATATAGTTTTATCAAAACTTGTGTATATACGTGTAGAAGTAGTGAGCAACATTTGATTTATATACGTTTGCACTTTATTGTTTATTACTCACTACATGCACATGTATAGCCTAGTTTTGATGATTCCCTCATTTATACTTGTTTTGCCTATTTTTGTTTTGCTTCATATATATGTAATTTTTGTTCAAAACTAATAAATATACATGTATAATCTTGAGTCACTTGCCTTCATGCAATTTACATTATGAACTCATTTGTGTTTAGGATATGTATGTATATTATTAGTTTTGATAAATCATACATATACCTTGAAGTTTGTTTTTAAAAGAAAAATAAATTTTCACGATTTTCATATGTTTGATCTTTTGAGCTTTATTGATTACTTTCATGAAAATGCTACTCACATGATTATAGTATACTCACATTTCATTTGTTTACTCATGACATTATTTTCATGAGATATTTTGAGCCTTATAGATTTCGAGTGTCAATTCTTGTGTTTTTAGCATTCTTCATGGATACATATGATTTGATTTCATGTTTGAAGGATCTTTAACTAGTTTTTCAAAAATTAATTTAACTAGTTATTTATTCTTCATATGGTAGTGTTTTCACAATAAAAATATTTTCAAACACTTATTTTGGAAACCCCTACCAACCCCTCCAAGGGCGAATGGATGGGCGACCATGCCTTGTATGCTCAAATTACATTTCTTTTATCATGTGCATGAAAAGGGTAGATTTTTATGAGTTATACACTAATTTCACATTATAGTTTCAATTGGTATCACAATTGACATATTTTGTATACTCATATATTGTTTTCTATATATGTATTCTTTAAATTTCAAATAATATCAATTTCTATTGGTATTTTCATTTTCATACATATATATGATTTGTTTGTGCTTAATTTAAAAGATATTTATATGTTTAAAGCACAAAGTTTGTTTATGCTAAGTTTGATTTAAATCTTAATTTTCTAATGGTATCTCAATTGGTACTTGTATAAGCTTATGCATTATTTTGATTTGGTATTTTTATTGATATCAAAATTTACAATATACTTCAATTGGTATCAATATGTTTCAATTTTCAATTGGGTTTAAATTTCAATTGGTATCAATATGTTTTACCTTTTTGGTATCAAAAACTTACCATATATTTCAATTGGTATATGTTTTAAAATATTTTCTTTCATTGGTATCAAAATGTACAAGTATTTCAATTTTAATTGGTATCATAAATTTTCTATTTTATATGGTATCAAAATCTTGTGATATCTCAAATTGATTTATTGATTTAAGAAAAATTCAAATTTGTAATGTTTATTTACAATTGGTATCTTAAAAAATTTTGTTTTTTACAAAGATATCTTAAAATTTTATTTAAGTATTATCAAAATTTGTGTCAAAAATGTTTTGATATGTATTGTTTATATGCAAAGAGAGTTTAACATCTCTTCTATATATAGATTCATGTTGAGTGTATCTTATATTAAGGAGGTTGACATCTCTTCTTTATGTGATACACGTGTGTAGGGGGAACTTCATATCTCCACTTATGCATTGTATATTACGCGTTATGTGAGTTAGGGCTCGTCATCCCTTCTTCATGTAATGCATGTATGCAGAGAAGCTAACTTAGCGTCTTCTTCTTCATGAATGTATATCGCATATATATCCTTATTATTGATTTATTTTATTTTACCCCTTTGTTGATGATTGACAAAAAAGGGGAGAAAGATCTTGAGTTTATATATTCATATTTGTATTTTTGCATATATTGAGTTTACGCATCTTGTGTTTTTAAGGAGAATGTTTTTGAAAGTTTAAACAAAAGGGGGAGAAGTTTGTTTTGGAAAAAGAACTTTTGGTTTATGCATGTTACTCTCACCTTGTTGATGCATATAGTTTTGTTTAGTTTCATGTACTTCATTGAATATCTTATTGTTTATTGTTATGCATGAGTTAAGGGGGAGCTTCTATGAAGCTTAACTTTAATCCATGCATATATAACTCCATGAGTTTTGTCATCATCCAAAAGGGGGAGATTGTTGGCCCAAAGGCCCATCACTCTAGTTTTGATGATGATTAACTCATGTAGTTATAGGACTAATGATCTTGTGTTTATTTAGTCTCAGATTTAGGATCAAGATTTTAGTAAGTATTTAGCTTCAACAAAGGATTTCAAGTCAAGTTTTGGAGCTAGCATGTGTTGAATCAAGAGCTTGTGCATCAAGACCACATCAAGTACTCAAGAGGAGTCTAACTTTCTGGATCAAGTTTGGACCAAGTCAAGAAGGAGAAGAAGATCTTCAAGTGAAGCCCTTCAAGAGAAGACTTGTGTCTAGGTGTGGTTTGATAAGATTTTATTTTAGATAAAATGTAAAGGATAGAATAGTTGGTGGATTGCTCAAGTATCTTATACACTTACACACAAGATTTAGATGAGTTTTTATAAAATAGTTTTCATTTTAAAAAAATACAAAAGAATTTTCATTTTGGAAAAATACCGTTTTGATTTTTGGAGTTTCATATATACATGTGTTTTAACCAAAACTATTTTAGAGCTTAATGTCAAAAACATAGATATTTCATCACATATGTGTAGTGGATCATATCCATACACACTAAGCTTTAAAAGTGTTTAAAATATCTTATTTTTGTATTTAGAGAAGTTTTGAAAAAATCAATTTGGAAAAATACGATTTTTGTTTTAAGCCAAAAATTCCATTTTATAAAAATAGTTCAAAATGTTTGTAACATGTTTTGATTTTTACTCAAACATGTTTGTTTATCAAAGTATATTACTGAACTTATTTTTGTAGATTTTTTGTGGATTTATGGGATTTTATTAAAGATAAAAAGCCAAGTTTTTAAATCCCTAAAAAAAGTTTTCTGGCCTTCAGCCGGTCGACCGCACGGTCGACCGAGCCAGAGGTCGGTCGACCGGGCGACCTCTGGCTCGGTCGACCGACGTGCACAAAGCGTACATGCCTTGTTCGGCTGGAGGGCCGGTCGACCGACCCCGTCGACCGCTAGAGAGTTCTGCTCTCTGGAAATGGCCCCGGTCGACCGGCGATCGACCGGCAGAGAGCTCTGCTCTCTGTATCTAGGCCACGGTCGACCGACCAGGTCAACCGCTAGCCCAACGGTCAGAAATCTGATCGTTGGCCGGTCGACCGGGCGGTCGACCGACAGCAGTGCAGACTGCTGTTTTGGCCTATAACGGCTAGTTTTGAGGAGCCTATAAATTGGGCTTCCATGGACTGTTTTACATAAGATTTGAAGTGGGTTTTTGAGATAGTTTTTCCTACTCTATTAAATATTTATCTTCACTTGTTTTAGAGCCAAATAATTCCATTCAAAAGGAGAGTTTATCAAGTGTTTTCAAAAGTGATTTTCTTGTGTTTTCCACCACACATTCCATCCTTGTTTTTCTCACACATACTTGAGCTTTTCATTGATATATCTATCCTATAGGAGAGCTGTTGTGAGAGTGATTTTAGGTGATCAAAGTGTTGTGATCACCAAAGTACTCATCTTTGATTAAGGAGGCGGACTTGCGGGTTCGCGGTGTTTCGAGTTCTAGTGAGAGCTCAATTGTAGAGGTGCGGCCTCGGCAAGCTAGTGTGCTTGCGGTGTGTTATTCTTGCGAGAACAAGAGAGGGACTAGAGAGTCCAAAGGAGTTCTAGTGTGAACTCGTTTGTAGGTTTTGCGGCATCGAGTGATCCGGTGGGATCGACTATAGTGGAAATCCTTCATAATGTTGAAGGCGGGGACGTAGAGCAAGTGTGCTCGAACCTCTAAATAATTCTCCCGTATTTGTGATTGCTCTTTCTCTATCTCTCACTTGTCTTTATATCTTGCATGCTTATATTGTCTTCATCTTTATATGCTTGATATACATTGTGCTATATTATTATATGCTTGGGGATTGTTTGCTCACACTTGTATTCAACCAAGAGAGCCAAATCGGCACCTCAACTTTTATCTAGAGGAATCTTGAGGAGTTAGTCCAGAGCCCTTCACAGGGAATTCGGCTACACTCTTAGGTTATACTTGGTGTATTTAGCTAAAGAAGTTTTAATATGCATAAATAGTTTTAATTCCACAGTAGTTGACCATTAGATTAGTTAGTCACCTATTCACCCCCCTTTAGGTGATTTCAAACGTCAACGCTCCTGACGAACTCGATTCATCGGCCCTCTCTCCTGGATAACTCGTCCAGATAGTAATCGACCTACGATGACGGCTGGACAAACACCGAGCGAAAACTGATCGTAAGCGAGAACTGGTCCCCATCCATCGTGATACAGCAAAACGTGAGCGCGAGGCGGTAATACTGGTCAATTATCAGCTGCTTAAGCAGATAAAAATTCTATAAGAGGTGCAGC
This sequence comes from Agave tequilana, assembly GCA_038442645.1. NCBI lineage: Eukaryota > Viridiplantae > Streptophyta > Magnoliopsida > Asparagales > Asparagaceae > Agave > Agave tequilana. The sequence continues at coordinate 101,297 of JAVJIF010001505.1, forward strand.
ACCGAGTCATCGAGTTAGGCCCTCGGGAGATTCTAACAGACTCTTCCCCTGAGGTCAATCAACACCCCGCAGCTCCGATCGACCTATGTTTCAAGCCAAATAAGATGCGCTCAAAAGCGGCCGTTCACATGATGATCCCGAGAACCTTCAAGCCAAAAGCTCGAGGAAGCATGTAAGGGGTCACGACCCCCAACTCCTAAGAAGGACACTCCCCCGATGATGGCAAAGACTGAAGACTCCATCATCTTCACCCTCCTGAACCTCCCGATCGATTAGATCTTCCACATCATCAAGCATCAGCCTTGGTTGAAACTCCCCAAGACAATCAAACACGACCCTGACTCTCTGAAGTAGGAAGTTTCTCCTTTCACAGCAGTCGAGGACACACCACTGCTTATTGTTGGGCCCTCAAATGACACCTCAAGGATCTAGACGAAGACATCTGGACAAGTTCATCCTCGACTCAAAGGAAAACCCTGAGGTCGGTGAGGCCCCGACTGAAATGGTCGACTGAAATGCTCGCTTTTTAACACCATCCAGGATGAGAAGACCACCATTAGGCAATGTGGTTCCCACCGAAAGCGTTACCATAAGTAAAACTATGTAATATTCAACAAAATTGTACAAACTTTTTTATTTTCATATCTTCTCCAGGTACAACGAGCACGATCGAGTGAGTCAACAGCTTATATTGGGTCCTACCCAGACGACTATAAGGGAAAAATAGCCCTCGCGACTATCCCTCAGGGAGCCCCCTAAAAGGCAGATTTGCTCGGAGTCAGCCTAGACAGATTTTCACCTTGATGGCCACTCGAGTGAGTCAACATCCTGTATCGGATTCTACCTTGACGGTTATGAGTGAAGAATAGTCCCCACGGCTATCCCTCGGGGGGCCTCTTGAAAGATGAAGATTCACTCACTAGGGCTGCTTGGAGTCAGCCTAGATATGTTTTCACCTTGATGGCCACTCGAGTGAGTCAATAACCTATATCGGGTCCTACTTTGATGGCTATGAGGGAAAAATTTCTTCGCGGCTATCCCTCGGGAAGCCCCTTGAATGATGGAGGTTCGCTCACTAGGCTGCTCGAAGTCAGCCTAGATAGGTCTTCACCTTGATGGCCACTCGAGTAAGTCAACAGCATATATCAGGTCCTGCCCTGACAGCTATGAGAGAAGAACAGCCACCATGGCTATCTCTTGAGGAGCCCTATGAAATATGGATCCTCGCCCACTAGGGATGCTCAGAATCAGCTTAGACAGGTCTTCACCTTGATAGCCACTCGAGTGAGTCAACAGCCTATATCGGGTCCTATCCTAATAGCAATAAGGGAAGAACAGACTGTGTGGCTATCCCTCGGGAAGCTCCTTGAAAGATAGAGGCTCGCCCACTAGGGCTGCTTGGAGTAAGCCTACACAGTTTCACCTTGACGGTCACTCGAGTGAGTCAACAGCCTATATCGGGTCCTACCTTGATGGCTATAAGGGAAGAACAGCCCCCGCAGCTATCCCTCGGGGAGTCCCCTGAAAAATGAAGGCTCGCCCACTAGGGCTGCTCGGAGTCAGCCTAGACAGGTCTTCATCTTGATGGCCACTCGAGTGACTCAAGAGCCTATATCGGGTCCTACCCTGACAGCTATGAGGGAAGAGTATCCCCTGCGGCTTCTCATTGATGAAAAACAGAGATGAGTTTAAGGTTCGAAGGATGTTATCTGAATGTCGGTTAAGTCTCTATCATTTACAATTTATCCACGGTAGCAAGGGCTATATAGTTCGAATCCACAGGAGGAATGCGATAGAAGCTTTTTTGTATCTCCTTTACACTAAATTGGTTAAATATTCTTCTAAGAAAAAAACTCAATTGTTACCTGTTAAAAGTAGAAAGAAGAATATAGAGATTGATGTTTAATCTAAAGTTTAGAAAAGAGTTAAAGAATTAAACTAACCATCTACCATGACTAACTTACTAACCTATACAAGAATCTACTTCACTTTAAATCCTAACATGATAATCTACCACAAAATCAAGCAAGATACATAAGATAAAACAAATCATATTTGAAATAACACTAACAAAGGTTTAAAAAATTAAAATATCAAGGTGTCAATCAAGCATAAGATAAGAAAAACTATTGCAAAGTACGAGCAAATATTTAACCTAGTTCCTATCCTCATGTGCCTTCAAGAATACTCACTTTCGGAAGGCTTGGAGTAAGCGTGCATATGATTCAATCGGTATGTCTTAACATAGAATTAGAAGTAGTGGTGAAGAGATTAGCAAGTCATGAAAATAATTAGTTAAGCATGATGAAAGTAAAACTAAGCATGTAGATGAAATCTAAAGAAGTGCATAAACAAAATAAAGCAAGTAAAATAACAAGAAGAAGATTGAGTAAAAGACTAAAACAAAATAAAGCAAGTAAAATAACAAGAATAAGATTGAGTAAAAGAATAGAAGAACAATTTTGAAGCTGTCACCGTCAATTACAAGAACTCCTTTTCTTTACAAATCTCTCTCTAACTAAAAAAGTAAAAATTATAAAAGAAATTTAGAGAAGAAAAAGAAACTAAATAAGACCCTAACATTTGATCTCTGATGTGGAGATACTTGATTATGAGAGATTTCAGCTCTTTAAACAGGCCTCAGAGCCAATCACAAAAGGATACACATTAGGAGGTTTAATTCAATCCCAATTCAATATGAGTAATTCAATCCCAATTCAATATGTTCAATTCTGAACTGATCTGTAGCAAGTTAGTGTATTGATTGCTGAATATGGCTCATCAGATGGCTAAATTCGACACGGTGGTCAACGTCAGAATTTTAGCCCTTCAAATCCTATTTCTGTAGCATCATAAATTATCAAATTTGAATTTCTATAGTGAAAGTTATGATCTGAATACTAAGAGGTGTTCAGTGTGAATCTGAGTCTGAATTAATTTTGAACTCTAAATTTAATTTGAATTATCCTCCTTATCTCCAACTAGGATTAGCTTATCTCATCCATCTTCTAGAAATATATCTTTTGATTGTGAATTTGAATTGTGAAGATGATGATATATCTTTTTCTCTTCTTGATTTCAAATGATTTAAATTGAAATCTAAATTTTGATAAGATTAGAGATAAAATAGAAGCTTCTTTTATCATTATCTTCCCATTTAAGTAATTACACACCATAATCAGAAAGAGGGTTAAATATAAAAGTTAAATAAAGAATAATCAAGGATAAATGTGCAAATGTGATGATAATAATGTAAAATTGAGATGCAATCATTATCCCTCGGGGAGCCCCCAAAAAGACAAAGGCTCACCCACTAGGGCTGCTCGGAGTCAGCTTAAACAGTTTTTCACCTTGATGGCCACTCGAGCGAGTCAACAGCCTATATCGGGTCTTAGCCTGATGGCTATAAGGAAAGAACAGCTCCCACGGCTATCCCTTGGGAAGCCCTTAAATGACAGAGGCTCTCCCACTAGGGCTGCTAGGAGTCAGCCTAGACAGGTTTTCACATTGATGGCCACTCAAGTAACAGCCTATATCGGGTCCTATTCTGATGGCTATGAGGGAAAAAAGCCCCCACGGCTATCCCTCGGGGAGCCTTTGAAAGACTGAGGCTCGCCCATTAGGGTTGTTCGTAGTCATCCTAGACAGGTTTTTACCTTGATGGTCACTCAAGTGAGTCAACAACCTAAATCAGGTTCTACACTGACGGCTAAGTGGGAAAACAGCCACCGCAGCTATCCCTCGCGAAGCCCTTAAAAGACAGAGGCTCACCCAGTAGAGCTGCTTGAAGTCAGACTAGATAAGTTTTCACCTTGATGGCCACTTGAGTGAGTCAACAACCTAAATCGGGTCCTACCCTGACATGAGGGAAAAACGGCCCCCATGGCTATCTCTCGAGAAGACCCTGAAAGATGGAGGCTTGTCCAATAGGGCTGCTGGGAGTTAGCCTAGATGGGTTTTTCACCCTGACAGTTACCTATAGTGAGTTAAAAACCTGTGGGGGTCTTACCCTGACGAACCCCCCTGCCCCGACAAACAAACAAAGACATAAGGAATCATACGGGAGCGAAAAAAGCAGCAACTTACCACATAGAGAAAATTGATGGCACATCTCTTCATCATATTCATCCATACAAAATTGGGCTAGCCCTATTATCCCCGCCTATGGCCACTGCCCCGATCCGTTGACCACCTCCGAGATCTCTCATGGCAGCTGCCAGAGCTCTCAACACGATCGATCGATCTCTCGGGCTGATGACCCGACCCTTCGGGTCGGGAGCTAGGCCCCTCAGGATTCCAGTTCTTGTCCCCCAGCCATCCTCCGGTGATTTCCACTCGGACACCAGATCTAAGGGTTATAACCTCATAATGCGATTTTGTGCCTTCTCCAGCGATGTCTCATAAATAAGCCAAAGATCATTATAATGATCCGATTGGCGTGAGATTTCAGCCCTTAACTCTTCCACATTATGTCACGGCTCTCCAATTACCCCGCAGTACACGAACCATGGCTCGAGCGCCAGCCTCTTTGAACAGTCCCTATTGATCTGCTTCCAAAGAGAAGAGATCTCTGACTGAGTCAAAATTAACTTTTCTTGGAGATCAGACATCTCCTCCAATGCCTTCTGCAACTTCAAAAGCCGAGTTAAGAGCTTCCCTTCAAGCTCTTCCTTCTCTCTTCTCAGTGAAGCACTCGCCTCTAGTAGCTCACGCCTTTTTTGAAGGACCTGTCCACCCTCTTCATGAGACCTGCCACGTCATGTTGTGAGAAATGAGCTCACGATCCAACTGAGAGGTTAGAAGATTGAGTAGTTTGAGCTATATAGAGCGAGAAAGCCCAAGAATCCTCGGGAGCTCCCCAACGGCTACTTTCTCCCGCCAGGCATTCAAAGAGTCCAACAATGACTTGGGCTCATCATCCACATCTATTTCACCTCTTTATTTCCTCCCCCAGATCTAGAGCCCTTGACCTCCTCGGGCGGCTTCTCATCCGAAGCACCAACCTCGTTAAATACTATGTGAGTGGGGTACATTCCCAGCCTTCGAAGGCTCTCCCTCCGATTACAATCACCGAGTCAGAAGACAGGCAAAAAAGGACTATCGGACCCGCATCTGGTACAGCCTTGAAGCACAAAGGGAATAAGATATTCAAAAAGGGGTGGAAGCTAAAGATTCAACTATTTTCTTTCAAAATATTATACCAGATCTTTACAAACAATAATAGAAAAATCAAATAAAGCAGATTATCAATCACTCACTTTGCCTTTGCCTTTGCGAGAAGCCTCGGAAGTGGAAGCCGAAAGAGCACAGCCCGGGCCACCTGCCTAGTGTCCGAATAGTCAGCGAAGGGCTCATCGTCAGGGGGCGCAATGTCACTGGATTGAATATTCGGATAGGTCTCCCCTACTGTAATAGATAAAGCATCAGCCACCCGCCTAGCATCGAGCGCAATCGAAAGGAAGCTCGATGTTGAGGGTGCTGCATCGCTAGACAGAGCATTCAAAGAAGTCTCCACCTCAACAGTATGGGCATCATTGCTTTCAAGAGGATCCCAACCTTCACCCCTAAGGAAGGACCTAATGTCAAGCGAGTACCTCAAAGACGCCCCACGCTTCCCATCTTCGTACTCCTCTTTATACTTCTTGAATTTGAATACCTTTAGCGCATCTTGACAATCGGCTACTGCCTCCTGCTTAAGCAGTTCAGCTTCCTTAAGGGAAATTTATACCCGGTTCAAGTCATCAGTAAGGGACGCCCTCAACTCCTCGAAAGCATCCCGCTCTAACCTCAAGGCAGCCTCTTCCTCCTCCGCACGCAGCCGCATCCCCTCGAGATCCTGTCGGGCATCCAACAACGTAGACTCCTTCTATTGTAGCTCAGAGTCCCTCTTCAGAACCTCTGACCCCTTTTTCTCTAGTTCCCTCTTATGCTGCACCACATCCTCCTCACGGCTCAAGCGAGCCGCCACTTCGCGGCTCAAATCTTCTTTGAGCCGTCCAAACTCCTCTGTCTTTGCCTGCTCTGCAGCACTGAGTGCTTCCATCCTCCGGCATAAATCAGAGATTTTGCCCTTCCTTATCTTCTGTGCATCCTAGTGGTCATCCAACAGCATGGAAAAAAGAACCACGTTCTGAAGGGGAAGCCAAAGTTAAGCAACACTCAAACAAATAAGTCAAAATAAAGATGTCAGGTTAATTACCCAGAAGAAGTTAATTTTCAGATGATGACTCTGCTCCTTCAAAGGCTCAGCTTTGAGTTCCTTAAGCTCCCCGAGGTAATCTTTGTACCTGAGGGCTACCTCCACATCACCCCTCTAGAAGAACAACCCTAGATTCAGATCTATAATGGTTCGTCCTGATGATGGTTCTTGGGATGGTGTCGCGGTCCCCTAGGAGCCGACACCACCGGTTGCCCTTGCACCCTCCGTCGTCTGAGGATGTTCGGCAGTGTCCACCCTCTCAAGACTAGGTAGAGATGGAAGCCTAGCATCATCCACAGTCAGGGGCGCAGTTGTCTCAGTCCCACTCTCAGGGAGCATTCAGTGGTAAGAGGTGTTGGCCCAAGGTTACAATCACCCGATTTTAGAGTTTTGATGATTACAAAACATATATAGTTATTTGTACTAATTATGTTTAAGTGTTTAAGTTTGTTTCAGGGTTCTAAGGATTCAAGTTGTTTTCTTCCCTAAAGGAAGGTGGTGTTGACTCAAGTTGACTCAATACGGGATCAAGAATTCAAGTTATTCAATGATGCATATGAAAAGCCCAAATTGAAGATCTTGTAGTCACCTAGAACCATTGTAAGAATTAGTATGTTAAAAGTAAGGATATGATAATTGTGCTCAAGAAAACACACACACAAAATACATTTTTCAAAATACAACTTTTTGGTTATGTTGGTTTTGGTACATGTTTGATTAATATACATATTTCAAAATATTTCAAATTTTTATATCTAGTTTAACAAATGTATTTCATCTCTTATAGCATGATACTTAAACCTCAAACCATTTAAAAATATTTCAAAATTCTAAAACCTCTTTTAAAGCTGTTTCAGGCCTTTACGGTCGACTAGACTGGTCGACTGGTTCTGTTTTAGGCCAGATTAGTCGACCGTACGGTCGACCGGGCTTTATGGCCTTGGGTGTGCATGTTTGTGCACGTCTTCCAGTCGACCGGGTGGTGACCAACAGACCCTGCGGTCGACCGACTGCATGACCCTAACTATCAGTTTTTGTCGGTCGACCGGGCCGATCGACCAACAGTTCAATATTTTGTTTTTGAATATAGCCGGCGGTCGACCGAAGCCAACGGCCCTTTGCCAAGTGGCTTGCCGGTCGACCGGCCGGTCAACCGATAGTTGTTCAGGTTGCCCCAACGGCTATATTTTGGATCTGTTTTGTTTTCTAGTGACTCCAACGGCTATTTCTTATTTCCTAGTGGCTAAACTCTCCCCTAATGACCTAGTATCAATTATGAATGGTATTTATCCATTCCCTATAAATAGAGGTCAAGAAAAATTCCCAAGTTTCAAGTGTTTTTCAAGAGAAGAAGTGTTTCCTTGCTTTTAATTTTAAAGTTCTTTTAATTGCAAAAGTTTTCAGTTAGTTGTCAAGTCTCTTAAGTCTTTACTACTGAAATTTTCTCTCACTTTACTTCTTGAGCCAAAAATTATATTCCACTCTATAAGAGGTTGTAAAAGAGAGTTTGTGATCTTTTAATCACCAAGTGATTATTGTACTTGTGGCTACACTACCTCTGGACTAGAGGAGTGTGATTGAGGAGTTAGGTACTCCCTAGTGATTGTAATCCTTTGTGGAAATTATAGTGGATCAGAAATCCTTCTGGGTGAAGGCGGGGACGTAGAGCTGGGTGCTCGAACCTCGAAACAAATCTTTGTGTTTGCGATTGATTTACTTGTGTCTTTCTCTTTCTATTCATTTATTCTCATATTGTCGATCTATACTCTTACAACAAGACTGCATTACACACCTCAAACTCTTATTTAGAGGAATCGCGAGAAGAAATTCAGAGCCCTTCACGGGGTATACGGCTTCTAATCTTGCTTTGCGTGATCATTGCATCATCTCATTTTTAATTTGTGTATTATTTGTTTACTGATTAGCACTACACCTATTCACCCCCCTCTAGGTGTAATTTCAATTGGTATCAAAGCTAGGGCTCAGTTTTTGGCTTCACATCCTTAGAGAGATCCTATAATTTGCTAATCACTATTTTCATATCTTCATTCATACGCTAGTAAAGATGGCCAATAACATTAAGTCCCCTCCCAAATTGATGAACTCAACTTTTTCATATAGAAAGTTAGGATGAACATATTTTTATAATCTCTAGGTAGCCTAATTGCCAAGTCTTTGACCAAACCCTATAGTGCACCCCAAGGTGAGGAGGACACTTGGTCCGATCTTACCTCCATGGAATTTGAGGCAAACTCAAAGGCTCAAAATGCCTTGCTTTTAGTTTTAAATGAGGATGACTAAACACAGGTTATCCATTGCAAATCCGCCTATGAGATTTGGCAACACTATTGGTCACTCATGAGGGAAAATCAAAGTCAAGAGAGCCAAAATTGATCTCTTGCGTTCCTAATATGAAAGTTTTAAAATGCAAAAAAATGAATCTATTGATGATATAATTACTAAGTTTAATAAAATCACAAATGCTCTTGCTTCAATAGGTGATGAAATCAACAATGACCAAAAGGTGCATAAGGTGATTCGTGCACTCCCTCCATCATAGAAAATCAAAGCTACCACCTTGAAGGAACTAAACGACAACATGAGATGGAGCTCATAAGTCTTATTGATAATCTTAAGACTCATAAGATGGAGAAAAAGGTTAGAGAAGAAATGGTGCCTCAAAAGAAAAAGTCTATTGCTTTCAAGTCTACCTCCAATATCTCCGATGATGAAGAAGATGAAAAGAATGATGAAGAGCTATCTCTTCTTGTGTGAAATATAAAAACAATGTATCATAAGAAAAAGCTCGACCATAGAAGGCGATGGGAAGGAAAGGAGGAGAAGAAATAATATGCTATAACTGTCGGAAACCTGGACACATCATGGCCGAAAGTTCAGATTTCATGAACAAGGCATCTTCCTCCATGAAGCGAAAGAAGCCGTTTGTAAAGAAGGCGTTCAAAGACACTTGGGATTCAGAAAGTGAATCCGAAGATAAAGTTGACACAGCTAACATGTGTTTCATGGTAAACACACCTGAGGTAACTCCGAACCATCTCATGATGAACTGAAATAAGCAAAGAAGAGCTATTACAAGTGATTGAGGAAAAAACAGAGATATAGTTTAAGGGTTAAAAGGATGTTATCTAGATGGATGCGCATCTCTATCTTCCACAATATATCTGCAGTAGTAAGGGTCGAATCCATAAGGAGGAATGCGATAGAAGCTTTTCGGAACGATTTTCTCTAACAGTTAGCTTGGAAAAAAAAAGGGATAATGATTGTAAGAAATAGTTTTTGAAGTACAGTTACTAATCACCTATCACAACCAAAGTATTATTCTAAAAGAATAAACATCATATTGAATAAAGAATTATCTTCCCTAGGGTTGAGAATCAAGAAAGATGAATAACAATGTTGTAAACTCTAATTCATGTGCACTAATAAAAATCAAACTATAATTCATCGTAATTTCAAAGCATAGCATAAGAAAAGTCTACTTAACATTATGCTATCAAAGTATTTAGATATGAACTATGAATAACCATTTAAGAAGTGCAACTTAAATTAGTTAAACTCAATTATTAATTTATTAAACTCAATTATTAAACTCAATTATTTATTTATCTTCAAGAAAACCAATTTTAATCCTAGGGTTTTTAATAATAGATACCAATCAATTCATCTTTTAACTAAACTAGGGTTGATCCAGAGATTAGGAAACTATAAGTTTTATTAGTTAAACATGTTTTTATTTTTATTTTTAATTTTTATTATGAATAAGAAAGTTTGCATGAAAATTAAAAGAAGAAAAATAAATAAGGTAAAGCAGAAAAAAAAAAATTGAATTGCAAAATAAGAAAAGTAAAAAGAATAGAGAACCTTTTATTAGATATCACCGGCCAATTACAAAGCTCTTCTACTTCAAAACAACAAAAACGAAAATACAAGAAATTTGAAAAGAACAGAGGATCTAAAGGAAACCCTAAATTTAAGCCTCTCAGAGCTGCCCTTCCTCTGTTGCTATGCAGGGGTATTTATAGGAGAAAACTAGAGGGATGAGAAGCGTATGAAGATAGGAGGAGCAAAATATCTCTGAATTTGAATTCTTCTTTTATCTCCAAACTTGTTTTGACTTATCCGTAGAAGTTCAATTCTGTCCTGCAACTTGTTATCATGTTAATCACTGAATATGACTTATCAGTCGACTGAATTAGAACTTTTAATCAACATAAGAGTTGTAGTCCTTCAAGTCTTATTTCTGGAGCATCTTGAATCATCAAATTTGAGTTTTGATAGAGAAAGTTATGATTAAAATACTAAAAGGTGTCCAGTCTGAATCCGAATTAAATTTAGATTTTTTCTCCTTTATCTTCATCTTGTGGTGCAAGCAACCTGGTTTTAAATAGAAGTCCATCTCTATCCTTAATTAGAATGATGATTCATCTTGTTATATCTTTCTCCTCCTCTAGAATTTGAATAGCAAGAGTCCCACTTTATCCTTCTCTTTAGCAATTAGGAGTACTATTTTATCTGTCCACTCCTCCTTAGATTTTAAATCCAAGTTTAGATTAGGTTAGATAAGGTAGAAATTTTTAAATTACTGCAATTAATGTTGCATGTGGGCTTGTGGGCTTTTTGGGCTTTTGGGCTTTAATTGGGCTTCATTTATTTTTTTTTAATTACTCAAGGTCTGCACACATTAAACAATAAAACATTAGTAGTAGTGCTTAATAAAAGAATAAATAGAAAAATATGATGGTAAATGTGATGATAAATATGCACTTTTTACTACCTATCACACCCCCACACTTATCTTTTTGCTCATCCTCGAGTAAAATTTAAAAAGAAAAGGAAAAGAAAAACTAATCTATCCTAACTCACTTTTGTAGGAATCACGATTGCACTTAGCACGTGTAACAAGCCTAAGTTACCCTAGAGGACGAGTGTTGTCTCGTGAGGGTTTTCAGCGGATTACACCCACAAAATCCATAAAAGACAAAGAATGTTAGTGATTTAATTATTTATTTATATTATTTAAAAAAGGAAAGAAATATTTGAAATATAATTGAAGAAACTAAGTAATCTATAAGTTTTAGGATTATCATTTTTATTCATTCTTGAACTTAGTCTTTATAGAATAATTTGTTATCAATTTTTAGGTAAGGATTAAAATTGAATTTTTGTATAGTCTCTTTCGTTACCCTAAGTCATATGCATCCTTTTACTAGGGATTCTTTAACTTTGACTCCTATGCCTCTTTAATTTTTTTTTAATATATATATATATATCTATATATTTTGTATAACTCATATAATTTTCTTTTGTGTAAGTATAAAGGCTTCTTGAGGCCCTCATACCTAACTAATTGATTATTAGATATGTTAGTACATATATAGATAAGATTTATTAGTTTTCTTAGGCTTTCTAATCCACCCATGTATCGAGCCTAATGTCGGTGGCTCCCAAACCGGTCGGTTTTAGGGCACGGGTGCGAAAACACCCCAAGGACTTCAGGATTCGAGTGAATTAGGCCAAAAAACTAAGGACTTTATTTATAAAATCACATTTAGGCGTGAATACTTATGCTTCTTGAGGCACATGTATCCAGGTTAATTAGTGAACTCTATTTTTTTATATTTTTTTTATATTATTTTTTTATAAGGCACAAAAGGCTTTGTCTTAGAATCCTGGATGTGTAAGTGTGTTAGGTATGCACATTTCATTAAGGTAAAAATCAAGATTAATTAATTATTCAATTTTTTCCAATACCTAAAAAAATCCAACAATTTATTTTATTTCGACCAAGTTTTAGAAATCCTAATCATGATTTCCTAATTTTTAATATTAACTTAGATTTCTTTCAAAAGATAAGTCAAAATATTATTTTCTTTTTCAAAAAGTTTTTTTTTAAATTTTTTTTAGTTAGTATCTACCTATGTTAGTATGTTAGTAAATCCTCGCCCACACCTATCTCATGCATTGTCCTCAATGTATGAATGAATGCATGTATGCATGAAAAAGAAGAAAGGGAAGGAAAATATTAGCTTAAGGTGGTGGTTCCGGTGGTGGTCTGATTGGTTCATGAAATGCGACCCAATTGAATTTTTGTGGAGTTCGGAGGGACCCGCCAGAAATCTCTCTTGTATAACCCACTAAAATGATGTATGTATGAACATTTTTTATTAAAAATTTAACCCCATCTAATTTTCAAATTTCATAATTATTTTTGGAGTCAATTTTGTCAACCGCCTTGTCCTAAAATGGAGTGTGAAAAGATAGAATGATTGACTTAGACTTAGGAAGTACGGAAACTAATACTGACTCAGAAAAGTAAATTAAGTCAAGTAAAGGTTCAGGAATCGAGCTTGGTTCAGGATGTGGGTCCAAATCAAGAAGTTGAAACTCAAGTCCACATTCATTTTCCCACAATGGAATGTGACTTAATATTGGTGATTCAAGTTTAAGAATGACAGATGTGGGAATCAAAACTGACTCTAAAATATTACTCAAATTGGGTAATAAAACAGGAGTCAATATTGATTCGAGAATTTGAACTGGATCACAAATTTGAGAATCTATGTCACATTTCTCATTGAGTTCAATTTCATAAAAATAAGAATTGGCCAATTTGTCAATGGGACTTTCAAAAGTATGAAATTGGTCAAGTTTAATATGATGATCATAAAAGATTGGCGATTCAATTTCATGATGAATTGGCACAGGATCCAATGTTGACTCGGAAAAAATATTGAAATCAGGTGAAGACACCGGAGTCATTATTGAATCAGGAAGTAGAATTGAATCATTAAGTTGAAATTCAGGATCATATTCATTCTCAAGTTCTATTTTAGGAAATGAATAACTTGCCAGACTGTCAATGTTATTTTCAAAATTTGGAGTTTGGGTAAGTTCAAATGATTGTACTGAAATAGAATCTTGTTTTTCAAAACAAGATGACTCTTCGGCTCTAACAGAATGGTTAGCGACATCAGAAATGGTCAAACGGTGAGAATGGAGAGTTTGGACCATTAGATCTATGTCATGATTACGAGCAATTTTAGCCTGAGTCATGGCTTCAAGTATCTTTTCATAGTCGATTAGTTCATCATTTTATTGTGATTGGACTTGAAAAGATGAAGTGTTATAGTAAAATTCGTGGTGAAATTGTGAGTCCCTCAGATTCTGTGATTGTTGCTTAGACTCACGCATACTCATTTCCATCATTTCTAAGATTGATGGTTTTCTATTTTGAACTAGTGGTTGTGAGTATGAATCTTGAAAATATTGTGGACAAGGTGGATAGGAGGACAAGTTGGTTGAAAATTAGACTTGGGGAGGTGAATCCCCATTGACTCTGTGAAGAATTGAAATTGTTTTGGAAATTATGGTCATAAGATTGGGGGCATGGGTTATATTCATTCGGATAAGACCACTCTGGCACACTAGGTTGGTTAAAATTATGATATGCCGGGTTGGTAATATCTGAAAAAGAGGTAGGGGTGTAATATGGATTACCATTAAAATGGGAAGAATTATTGTTATAAGTCATATCACACAAGAAATATTAAAAACAAATAAAGAAAAACAAACAAAAAATTCTAATCTAAGTTAGGGTAAATCTTAACCTAGACGACTCCTAACTTTAGACTGTCTTTAGGAGGTATATTGCCGACCTTAATCACAAGTTAATCGGCCAGGTAGGTGGCAAGATCGGTGGGAGGTTATCTATCAAAGATGTTCCTTAATTAAGTAACCACCGGGCTTTCGGCCCTTAATCCCCTTCCTAGACACCGATTTGGCAAGGGTTAATTTCGAACAACTTCCTCCTTCAGCCAATCTCCTAATGAGTCTGAGTTAACCTAAGGCAAACGTCTAATCAATTTTTATTTTAGGGTTAGGATTGTAAGTGCGACGGAGATGATTTGTGGGCCAAGGGAGGGTAATGAAATCCCCACCTTATGTTATTTATGGGTTATGACCTTAAAGTGATTTAGTGCACATGTAAAGCAATAGACAAGTATTCACTCAAAAGCAGTAAATCAGCCAAGGGTGCTTCCTAGTCTGTATGCAATGCGAACGTACCTTGTCTCCAGCACTCTTCAACAGAATTTTAAAAAAAATATTAAATAGACACGTGCCTATGATGCAAGATTTTTTTTTATCAACTAATAGCTTACTGTTAATTAGTTAGCAGTATGCAGGGTGATCACAGAGAAAACTTATCAGAGCAGTAAACAGAAATTGTAATTTGTAGCAACCTGCAAAAAGTTCAGTCAGTAATTCGTTACTATAGCCGCGGATCCGCGGCTATTGCCGCGTTTGTGCGGCTAGATAGTAGGCTCTGCTGCCCTGCCTTCTAGGGCAGAGGCACAGAGTTGCTATATGTCCTTAGCTGCAGCTAATTTTTCTATTATCAGATCCTGCAAATAGAAAAAAATAAATAAATAATTAGTTTTTTTTTGGAGAATATCGTACTGTTCCCTCCCCGGCAACGGCAAAAATTTTGATTGAGGAAAAAACAGAGATATAGTTTATGCGTATCTCTATCTTCCACAATATATCCACAGTAGCAAGGGCTTTGCGGGTAGAATCCACAGGGAGGAATGCGACAGAAATTTTTTGAAACGATTTTCTCTAACAGTTAGCTTGGAAAAAAGGAGAAATAGTTTTAGAAGTATAGTTTACTAATCATCTATGACAACCAAAGTATTATTCTAAAAGAATAAACATCATATTGAATAAAGAATTATCTTCCCTAGGGTTGAGAATCAAGAAAGATGAATAATAATGTGGAAAACTCTAATTCATGTGCACTAATAAAAATCAAATTATAATTCATCCTATTTCAAAGCATAGCATAAGAAAAGTCTACTTAACATAATGCTATCAAAGTATTTAGATATGAACTATGAATAACCATTTAAGAAGTGCAACTTAAATTAGTTAAACTCAATTATTAATTTATCTTCAAGAAAACCAATTTTAATCTTAGGGTTTTTAATAATAGATACTAATCAATTCATCTTTTAACTAAACTAGGATTGATCCAGAGATTAGCAAACTATAAGTTTTAATTAGTTAAACATATTTTTGTTTTTAATTATAATTTTTATTATGAATGAGAAAGGTTGCATGAAAATTAAAAGAAGAAAAACAAATAAGGTAAAGCAGAAAAATAAATTGAATTGCAAAATAAGAAAAGTAAAAGAATAAATAACCTTTTTATTGGATGTCACTGGCCAATTACAAAGCTCCTCTTCTTCAAAATAATAAAAACGAAAATATAAGAAATTTGAAAAGAAAAGAGGATCTAAAGAAAACCCTAAATTTGAGCCTCTCAGAGCTGCCCTTCCTCTGTTGCTATGCAGGGGCATTTATAGGAGAAAACTAGAGGGATGAGAAGCGTATGAAGATAGGAGGAGCAAAATATCTCTGAATTTGAATTCTTCTTTTGTCTCCAAACTTGTTTTGACTTATCCATAGAAGTTCAATTCTGTCCTGCAACTTGTTATCATGTTGCTGAATATGACTTATCAGCCGACTTAATTGGAAAGTTTGATCAACCTAAGAGTTATAGTCCTTCATGTCTTCTTTCTGGAGCATCTTGAATCATCAAATTTAAGTTTTGATAGAGAAAGTTATGATTGAAATACTAAAAGGTGTCCAGTCTGAATCCGAATTAAATTCAGATTTTCTCTCCTTTATCTTCATCTTGTAGTGCAAGCAACCTGATTTAAATAGAAGTCCATCTCTATCCTTAATTAGAATGATGATTCATCTTGTTATATCTTTCTCCTCCTCTAAATTTGAGTAGCAAGAGTCTCACTTTATCCTTCTCTTTAGCAATTAGGAGTTCTATTTTATCCTTCCTCTTCCTCCCTTAGATTTTAAAATCCAAGTTTAGATTAGGCTAGATAAGGTAGAAACTTTTAAATTACTACAATTAATGTTACATGTGGGCCTGTGGACTTTTTGGGCTTTTGGGCTTTAATTGGGCTTCATTTATTTTTTTTTTTAATTACTCAAGGCTTGCACACATGAAACAATAAAACATTAGTAGTAGTGCTTAATAAAAGAATAAATAGGGAAATATGATGGTAATATGCACTTTTTACTACCTATCATACCCCCACACTTATCTTTTTGCTCATTCTCGAGTAAAATTTAAAAAGAAAAAGGAAAAGAAAAACTAATCTATCCTAACTCACTTTCGTAGGAATCATGATTGCACTTAGCACGTGCAACAAGCCGTTAAATCTCTAATAAGTTACCCTAGAGGACGAGTGTTGTTTCGTGAGGGTTTTCAGCGGATTACACCCACAAAATCCATAAAAGACAAAGAATGTTAGTGATTTAATTATTTATTTATATTATTTTAAAAAAGAAAAGAAATATTTGAATATAATTGAAGAAACTAAGTAATCTATAAGTTTTAGGATTAACATTTTTATTCATTCTTGAACTTAGTCTTTATACAATAATTTGTTATCATTTTTTAGGTAAAGATTAAAATTGAATATTTGTATAGTCTCTTTCGTTACTCTAAGTCATATGCATCCTTTTACTAGGGATTCTTTAACTTCGACTCCTATGCCTCTTTAAATTTTTTTTTTATATATATATCAATATATTTTGTATAACTCATCTAATGTGTAAGTATAAAGGCTTCTTGAGGCCCTCATACCTAACTAATTGACTATTAGATATGTTAGTACATATATAGATAAGATTCTTAGTTTTCTTAGGCTTTCTAATCCACCCATGTATCGAGCCTAATGTCGGTGGCTCCCAAATCGGTCGATTTTAGGGCACCGGGTGCGAAAACACCCCACGGACTTAAGGATTCGAGTGAATTAGGTCACAAAACTAAGGACTTTATTTATAAAATCACCTTTAGGCGTGAATACTTGTGCTTCTTGAGGCACATGTATCCAAGTTAATTAGTGAACTCTATTTTTTAATATTTTTTTATATTATTTTTTTATAAGGCACAAGAGTCTTTGTCTTAGAATCCTAGATGTGTAAGTGTGTTAGGTATGCACATTTCATTAAGGTAAAATCAAGATTAATTAATTATTCAATTTTTTCCTATATCTAAAAAAATCCAACAATTTATTTTATTTCGACCAAGTTTTTAGAAATCCTAATCATGATTTTCCTAATTTTTAAGATTAACTTAGATTTCTTTTCAAAGATAAGTAAAAATATTATTTTCTTTTTCAAAAAGTTTTTTTTTTAATTTTTTTTAGTTAGTATCTACCTATGTTAGTATTGAAATCACCTAGAGGGGGGGTGAATAGGTGATATGGCTAATCTAGAAGCTAAATGCGGAAGCTAAAAACTAATTTGCAATACACTTAGTACAACACACAAGTGTAGCCGAATTCCCCGTGAAGGACTCTGGACTAACTCCTCTTGATCCCCTAGATATGGGTTGAGGTACTATATGAACTTTTGTGGTTAAGTACAAGTGAGGCACACACAAACAAGCCAAGCATATAATGGATATACAACAATATGAAAGATGCAAGGCAACACAAGAAATATGAATGATATGAATGAATGATGCTATGCACAACACAAATAAGAGAGAGAGTTAGAGAGACAATGGATCAAACACAAACAACAAGATGTGTTTCGAGGTTCGAGCCCCTAGCTCTACGTACCCGCCTTCACCGAGAGGATTTCCAATCCACTATACTCCCACCGAGGGAACCTCCACCGAGGAGGATTTGTTACAACACAAGGAGTACCGAACCTCTCTCAAACACCGCCTCACAACCGAGGGGTAGGCCCGTAGCCAAACAACAACACCATCTCCACCGAAGAGGGTTACAAACCAAACACCAACTCCACCTCTCACTAGAGGGAGCAAACAACAACCAACTCCACCTCTCACTAGAAGGAGTAAACCACAATCTCAACCTCTACCAAAGAGGGAGCAAACCAATCACCCGATCAACCTCTACCAAAGAGGGATACACAAAAAGTAAGGGTGTTTACAACTAGTGGTTACAAAGACCACAAACTCAATCTCTTTTTCACAAACAAAAGATCCTAATAGATTAGGATAGATGATAGCTCAAGTGTGGAAAAACAAGTGTTTTGATCAAAGAAAATCTCTTGGGAAAATACCAATTGATATAGAAATGAAGAACAAGAAACCAATTCCCAAAAACCTATTTTCTTTGAAAATAACAAAACACTTAAAACAAATAAGATTGATCTTTTTGGCACTTAAACACTTTTGAAAACTTGTTTTTAAAACCAGAGAATATAGGAATTTTTGCTCTTGAAATCTTAGTTAAAACCCCCAAGAATTGGGGTATTTATAGGCCCAACAGAAAACTAGCCGTTAGGCTGATCTGGCAGCCTGACAGGCCTGCGGTCGACCGGCCGGTCGACCGCCAACGGTCAAAAATATGACCGTTGGGCAAAACCGGTCGACCGCCCGGTCGACCGCCCAGATACAGAGAGCAAGGCTCTCTGGTTCGGTCAATCGCCCGGTCGACCGGCCCCTCTGTCTGCCAGACGTGCACAAGGCTGTGCACGTCGGTCGACCGCACGGTCGACCGGCCTTTGGTGCGGTCGACCGTACGGTCGACCGACCTGGCCTGTCAGCCACAGTCTGGGTTAGAAACTGGGTAAAAATAATTTATAAAAATTCTTTATCTCTTCTAAAAATTCCATAAAACTTGTTTTAACATTTTATATTGAAATACAAACTTGTGATAAAAATTTCAAAACATATATCAACATATAAAATCATTTTTTTGTCTTGCAAATTTTATCAAAAACCAAAACTTGTATTTTATCAAACTTGGATTTTTCAATAGGAAATCTGATTTTTCCTAAAACATATTCAATTACAAAAATATGATATTTAAACATTATTAGGCATGTTGCATATGGACTTAGGTCCAATATACATGAAACAAATATATCATAGTTTTTGTCTTTAAATCCAAAAATATGTTTTGTAAAAATACCAAAACATAAAACTACATGAATAGGTATGTCAAACTAAGTTTGTATAAGTCATGTAAGCATGTATGTATATAGAGCACATCTAATATACATAAAAACAAAGTAAACTTGTTTTGATCAATCTATTCATGAAAATCAATTCCAAAACATAAAACTTGTGTGCGTTGTGCACTTGAGCATATCAACTATACTAAGCTTTACAAATGGATCTAAACACACTAAACTATGGATACCTAGGTCTTCTTTACGATCTTCATCTTCAAGTCGACTCGGTCCAAAACCGTGATCCAACGAGCATGGCTATGAATGGTCTTGACGCTCGGGCTCGGGAATCACCAAGTGAAAGCTTCCAAACTCCTCTTTTTGAAGCAATCACCACTAATATCTTGTTAAATAATCTGAGACTAGAAACACAAGATTATTAGTAAACATAACTACATGAGTTAATCATCATCAAACTAGAGAGGAAGGCCTCCGGGCCAACAATCTCCCCCTTTTTGATGATGACAAAACTCATGGAGTTATATATGCATGGATTAAAGTTAAGCTTCAAAGAAGCTCCCCCTTAACTCAAGCAAAACAAATAAACATAAATATGCAATGAATATGAAACATGAAACATGCATAGATATGCATAAAAAATAAAAGGCTCTAAATATCAATGAAATTTTCATATGCAAATAAATATAGATACCAATTAAACTTAACTATGGATACCAATTAAACACACTAAACTATTGATACCTAGGTCTTCTTGACGATCTTCATCTTCAAGTCGACTCGGTCCAAACACCGTGATCCAACGAGCATGGCTATGAATGATCTTGACGCTCGGGCTCGGGAATCACCAAGTAAAAGCTTCCAAACTCCTCTTTTTGAAGCAATCACCAACTAATATCTTGTTAAATGATCTGAGACTAGAAACACAAGATTATTAGTAAACATAACTACATGAGTTAATCATCATCAAAACTAGAGAGGAAGTCCTCTGGGCCAACAATCTCCCCCTTTTGATGATGACAAAACTCATGGAGTTATATATGCATGGATTAAAGTTAAGCTTCAAAGAAGCTCCCCCTTAACTCATGCATAAACAAATAAACATAAATATGCAATGAATATGAAACATGAAACATGCATAAATATGCATAAACAATAAAAGGCTCTAGATATCAATGAAATTTTCATATGCAAATAAACATAGATACCAATTAAACTTAATATATGCAAAAACATAAGTATGCATATAACTCAAAATCTTTCTCCCCCTTTTGTCAATCATCAACAAAGGGGTAAAAGCCAAAATAATAAATACAATGTTCTCCCCCTTTTTTGTCTAAAACAAAAACAAAGTCAATAGGGGGTGACATTAAACATAATTTCAATTAAAAAATATGTCAATGAAGTACCTCTTGATACCAATTTAAAAAAAAATGAAAACAACATCTTGATACCAATGAAATAATTGTTCATTTTAAACATATGATATCAATTGAAATTATTATTTTCTATCATAAAGTAAGGGAACAAAATAATACAATTGAAAACTAAAATATGAGTTTTCTCCCCCTTTATGAAAAACCAACTAAAAACATGCATAAGCTTGTTTAAGGATACCAATTGAAAACTAATCAATTGAAACATGATATTCATTTAAACATACAAGCTTAAGCATAAACAAAATATATATGTATAGAAAATTTAATACCAATCGAAATTGATACTATTGGAATTGAAAGCATACATACATACAAACATATATGAGTATACAAGAAAGGTCAAAATTGATACCAATTGAAAGAATTTCAATGATACCAATTGAAACAACAATAATGATCAAGTGTATACATCATATAACTATCCTCCCAATCATGTTCAAGTTTAAATGATTTTCATTATAAAGCATACATGGGCATGATCGCCCATCCATCCGCCCGTGGAAGGTAGAGGTTTTCAAAAATAGGTTTGAAAATTATTGTATGTTTGAAAACATCTACCATATGAAGAATACGAACTAGTTAAATGAAAAACTTGTAAACTAGTACGAAATCCTTCAAGCAAGGAATAAAACAAAATAGTTTTTCATGAAAAACATGAAATCCACATCGCACTAAACACTCTAAATCATTAAGGCACATATCAAGCTCATGAAAACAAAGTCATGAGAAACCAATAAATAAGGTGAGTGAACAAGTAAGATGTGAAGATCACAATCATGAAAAAATGTTCCATTAAGCTCAATATTCCTTTAAACATGAAAACTTGAAAATCATTAAAACTTATTTAATCTTCATGGTATATGTATGTCTTATACAAACTAAAGTATACATACATATCCAAACACAATGAGTCCACAAAGATATATGCATGAAGGCACGTGACTCAAAGGATGTATATGTATAACAATAATTTGGATAAAATGGACATATACATGAAGTTAAACATAAACATAAAAACATGAAACAACTAAATCTTCATTAAAACAAATTTCATTTCAAGGTATATGTATGATTTGTCAACACAAGAAGTATACATACATATCCCAAACACAATTGAGTCCATAAATAAAGATTTGCATGAAAAGCAAATGACTCAAGGGGTATACATGTATATCTTAAAGTTTGACAAAAATACACATATACATGAAATGAAAACTCATACACATAAGACAAATCCAAAAATAGGAATACAAGTTTTAAAATGCATGAATCATCAAAACTAGACTATACTAGCACATCTAATGGGTTCAAATAAGCATTCAAACTCAAACATATATAGATTTATTTGTGGCCCACTATATGCACAAGTATATACCTAGTTTTAATGAAAACTAACATTTAAACATATATTCAAAACATGAAGCATCAAAAACAAGATAAAAATCATCATGGTAAACCTAAACATGATCATTATGAAAATCCACATGTTATTAGAGTTATGATTAACATGATAGCTAAACAATGGTGAGAACACAAAAATATGATTCATATTAAACATGGGTGTCTCAAAGGCTATACATGCATGTCAAGAATCTAATAATCATGGCATTTTCATAATAATCAATAAACAACAAAACATGCTAATAATGAATAAAATGAAAAGCATGTAAACAATAATTAGGAGTTAGGAATCGTTACCAAAACCTAGAAGGCAACTTTTCTTGTCTCCAAAACATGGTGGTCCTCTCCACCAAACATCCCTTGAAAGTGATGCATCCAAAATGTTTACTTTAAACACGGACGCATCCACTCCAAGGTACGGCTACCCTCACGTCATGTGAGAGCCCACACCTACATCAAACATAAGAGGGGTGGTCTTTGGTACCCACAACTTTTTGGGTCCATGGGGGTTAGTACCTTCTCTAACCCAAACAAAATTATTTGCTAAATTATAATCATGTATACGATCATAGCAAAAATTTAGCAAGGTGGCCCTTACGTTCACAATGTGTACAAGTGTACACATGAGCATACATGTGATGGGTGTGTCCGTGAGGAGCATGTGTATGCCGTGGGGAGTGTGCATGCATAATAGATGGAACTTGTTTCTTTCGAAATAAAGTTTCCAACCGTGTATGACCCACTACACATTGGCTCAAAGTGGAGCCCAAACAATCAACACTCTTCTTAAGCATGGATATATCTTTTCAATTAAAGAAGAGGTGGAACATGCAAGGGATGATCTAGGTGAAACTACCCTAGCATGGCAAACATGGGAATCACTCTCATTTTTCAAAGATTTGTTTTTATTTAAACAAATTTCTAATTCTTTTGAAATAAAATCAATATCTCTTTTCAAAAAATCATTTTCTCTTAAAACAAATTCAACTTTTGAAGACAAAATATCATTATTTTCAAAACAACATGGCAATCATTTTTAGATTTTAAAAACTCATTTTCTTTAAGTGCAAGTTCTAATTGAGATCTCAATGAATCCCTTTCATTATAGATCTCAACCTTCTCTTGCAAAACATTGTTAAGTCTAGAATGCAAACTTTTATTTTCTTTATTAAGACCTAGACTTTTTTTTTTTCAAAATCTTATATTTTTCTATTAATTTTTCACAAACAATAGAAAGTTCTTCATTCAAAGCGTGAGCATCAACTTAATCATTAGAAGAACTATCATCATCATCATCATCATCTAAGTGGGTTTCCAAGTGTACCTCAAGGGAGTCATTCCCTTGGATTGTATAGCATTTTTGTGGCTCGGATTCATCTCCACTAGATTCCTCCTCCGGTTGCATTGTCAATTGAAGCTTGGAGGTGGTGGTTGTCAAAATATTCCACACTGCAAAGGCGAAATCAATGTTAGAAACAAGTAAAAGATGTTCTCTAGGTAGCGTGCTTCTAATGGCCTCAAGGGCTTGTGCATTGGCCCCTATATGAATGCGGTTACCAAGATAGCATTTCTTGGTAGCGGCAAGAAAGACATGCAAGCCTAAGGTTTTCAAATAGCAACTCATCATAACCTTCCAAATCTCAAGTCTAGAAATATCAAACATAGGAGGGCTATCTATGAGAGCAAACTATATGTGTGCAAACAAACAAATATGCAAATGCAAATGGTAGATTAGCAAACAAGGATCTCACTCCTAGGTTGTTAAACCTAAGTATCAGGAGCGTAGGCTCTGATACCAATTGAAATCACCTAGAGGGAGGGTGAATAGGTGATATGGCTAATCTAGAAACTAAATGCGGAAGCTAAAAACTAATTTGTAATACACTTAGTACAACACACAAGTGTAGCCGAATTCCCCGTGAAGGGCTCTGGACTAACTCCTCTTGATTCTCCTAGATATGGGTTGAGGTGCTATATGAAGCTCTTGTGGTTAAGTACAAGTGAGGCACACACAAACAAGCCAAGCATATAATGGATATACAATAATATGAAAGATGCAAGGCAACACAAGCAATATGAATGATATGAATGAATGATGCTATGCACAACACAAATAAGAGAGAGAGTTAGAGAGACAATGGATCAAACGCAAATAACAAGATATGTTTCGAGGTTCGAGCCCCTAGCTCTACGTCCCCGTCTTCACCGAGAAGGATTTCCAATCCACTATACTCCCACCGAGGGAACCTCCACCGAGAAGGATTTGTTACAACACAAGGAGTACCGAACTCCTCTCTCACACCGCCTCACAACCGAGGGTAGGCCCGTAGCCAAACAACAACCAACACCTCTACCGAAGAGGGTTACAAACCAAACACCAACTCCACCTCTCACTAGAGGGAGCAAACAACAACCAACTCCACCTCTCACTAGAGGGAGTAAACCACAATCTCAACCTCTACCAAAGAGGGAGCAAACCAATCACCCGATCAACCTCTACCAAAGAGGGATACAACAAAAGCAAGGGTGTTTACAACTAGTGGTTACAAAGACCACAAACTCAATCTCTTTTCCACAAACAAAAGATCCTAATAGATTAGGATAGATGATAGCTCAAGTGTGGAAAAACAAGTGTTTTGATCAAAGAAAATCTCTTGGGAAAATACCAAATTGATATAGAAATGAAGAACAAGAAACCAATTCCCAAAAACCTATTTTCTTTGAAAATAACAAAACACTTAAAACAAATAAGATTGATCTTTTTGGCACTTAAACACTGTTGAAAACTTGTTTTTAAAACCAGAGAATAGGGGAATTTTTGCTCTTGAAAATCTTAGTTAAAACCCCCAAGAATGGGGTATTTATAGGCCCAACAGAAAACTAGCCCTTAGGCTGATCTGGCAGCCTGACAGGCCTGCGGTCGACCGGCCGGTCGACCGCCAACGGTCAAAAATATGACCGTTGGGCAAAACCGGTCGACCGCCCGGTCGACCGCCCAGATCCAGAGAGCAGAGCTCTCTGGTCCGGTCGACCGCCCAGATACAGAAAGCAAGGCTCTCTGGTCCGGTCGACCGCCCGGTCGACCGGCCCCTGTGTCTGCCAGACGTGCACAAGGCTGTGCACGTCGGTCGACCACACGGTCGACCGGCCTTTGGTGCGGTCGATCGTACGGTCGACCGACCTGGCCTGTCAGCCACAGTCTGGGTCAGAAACTAGGTAAAAATAATTTATAAAAATTCTTTTATCTCTTCTAAAAATTTCATAAAAGTTATTTTAATATTTTATATTGAAATACAAACTTGTGATAGAAATTTCAAGACATATATCAACATATAAAATCATTTTTGTGACTTGCAAATTTTATCAAAAACCAAAACTTGTATTTTATCAAACTTGGATTTTTCAATAGGAAATCTGATTTTTCCTAAAACATATTCAATTACAAAAATATGATATTTAAACATTATTAGGCATGTTGCATATGGACATAGGTCCAATATATATGAAACAAATAAATCATAATTTTTGTCTTTAAATCCAAAAATATGTTTTGTAAAAATACCAAAACATAAAACTACATGAATAGGTATGTCAAACTAAGTTTGTATAAGTCATGTAAGCATGTACGTATATAGAGCACATCTAATATACATAAAAACAAAGTAAACTTGTTTGATCAATCTATTCATGAAAACCAATTCAAAACATAAAACTTGTGTGTGTTGTGCACTTGAGCATATCAACTATACTAAGCTTTACAAATGGATCTAAACACACTAACTATGGATACCTAGGTCTTCTTGACGATCTTCATCTTCAAGTCGACTCGGTCCAAACACCGTAATCCAACGAGCATGGCTATAAATGATCTTGACGCTCGGGCTCGAGAATCACCAAGTGAAAGCTTCCAAACTCCTCTTTTTGAAGCAATCACCAACTAATATCTTGTTAAATGATCTGAGACTAGAAACGCAAGATTATTAGTAAACATAACTACATGAGTTAATCATCATCAAAACTAGAGAGGAAGGCCTCCGGGCCAACAAGTATGTTAGTAAATCCTCCCCCACACCTATCTCATGCATTGTCCTCAATGTATGAATGAATGCATGTATGCATGAAAAAGAATAAAGGGAAGGAAAATATTACCTTAAGGTGGTGGTTCCGATGGTGGTCTGATTGGTCCACGAAATGCGACCCAATCGAATTTTTGTGGAGTTCGGAGGAACCCGCCAGAAATCTCTCTTGTATAACCCGCTAAAATGATGTATGTATGAACATTTTTTATTAAAATTTAGCCCCATCTAATTTTCAAATTTCATAATTATTTTTGAAGTCAATTTTGTCAACCGCCTTGTCCCAAAATGTAGTGTGAAAAGATAGAATGATTGACTTAGACTTAGGAAGTACGGGAACTAATACCGACTCAGAAAAGTTAAGTCAAGTAAAGGTTCAGGAATCGAGCTTGGTTCAGGACGTGGGTCCAAATCAAGAAGTTGAAACTCAAGTCCACATTCATTTTCCCACAATGGAATGTAACTTAATATTGGTGATTCAAGTTTAAGAATGACAGATGTGGGAATCAAAACTGACTCTAAAATATTACTCAAATCGGGTAACAAAACAGGAGTCAATATTGATTCGGGAATTTGAACTGGATCACAAATTTGAGAATCTAGGTCACATTTCTCATTGAGTTCAATTTCAAAAAAAATAAGAACTGGCCAATTTGTCAATGGGACTTTCAAAAGTATGAAATTGGTCAAGTTCAATATGATGATCATAAAAGATTAGCGATTCAATTTCATGATGAAATGGCACAGGATCCAATGTTGACTCGAGAAAAATATTAAAATCAGGTGAAGATACCGAAGTCATTATTGAATCAGGAAGTAGAATTGAATCATTAAGTTGAGATTCAAGATCATATTCATTCTCAAGTTCTATTTCAGGAAATGAATAACTTGCCAAACTGTCAATGACATTTTCAAAATTTAGAGTTTGGGCAAGTTCAAATGATTGTACTGAAATGGAACCTTGTTTTTCAAAACAAGATGACTCTTCGGCTCTAACAGAATGGTTAGCGACGTCAGAAATGGTCAAACGGTGAGAATGGAGAGTTTGGACCATTAGATCTATGTCATGATTACGAGCGATTTTAGCCTGAGTCATGGCTTCAAGTATCTTTTCAAAGTCGATTGGTTCATCGTTTTGTTGTGATTGGACTTGAAAAGATGAAGTTGTAAGTATACCTAGAGGGGGGTGAATAGGTGTACGGCTAATCTAATGAACAAAATGCGAAAATTAAAACTTAATTTGCAACACACTTAGTGTAACCAACGAGTGTAGCCGAATTCCCGGTAAAGAACTCTAGACTAACTTCTCTTGATTCCTCTGAATAAGAGTTGAGGTGCTATATGAAGCTCTCATAGTTAAACACAAGTGAGGCACACACAAACAACACAAGCATGTAAATGATATGGCAATATGAATTAATGCACAAAGTAAAAGAGAGAGTTAGAGTCAATGGATCAAACGCAAACCCAAGGATATGTTTCGAGGTTCGAGCACCCAGCTCTGCGTCCCCGCCTTCACACAGGACTTCCACTAACTTGTCTACACAGGACTTCCCACATAGGGAAACCTCCAATGAGGATTTGGGGTAAGACAATAACCGGGAGTACACAACTCCTCTCTCAAATACAACACAACCTCTACACTTAGAGGTTAGGCACAAAGTCACTCAAACACAATCACCTCACACTTGAGGGATGGGCACAAAGCCAAACAACCAATCAACCTCTCACTAAAGGGATAGGGCACAAAGCCACCACTCTAATAATCAACCTCTATACAAGAGGGATAACACAAATTAGGAGGGTTTATAACTTGGTGATCACAAAGACCACAAACAACTTCTTTCTCACTAAACAAAGATCCTAATAGATAGGTAGATATGATAAGCTCAAGTGAGAAAATAAAGTGTTTGGAAATGAAAACCACAAGAAAAACACTTGAAAAAATCACAAGATGGATATTCAAATAAAGATCAAAAACCAATTCCCAAATACTCTCTTTTTCTTTGAATTTTCCAACACTTTAAAACAAATGAAGATAGAACTTTTGAACTCAAAACTCTTTTGAAAACTTGTAATAAAACACTAGAGAAGATCAGAATTTTTGGCTCTTAAAAACTTGTTGAGAAACATCTCTCAAATGGGGTATTTAAAGGTCCAAACAAAATCTGCCCGTTGGCTGGCAGAAAAGTCAAAAATGACCTTCCGGTCGACCAGCCGGTTTGACCGGCCAACGGTCAAAAAATCAACCGTTGAGCCTGCCGGTCGACCGCGCCCAGAACCAGAGAGCAACGGCTCTCTAGCCGGTCGACCGCCCGATCGACCAGGCCAACCCGAGAGTGAGTCGACTTCAGTCGGTCGACCGCTCGGTCGATCAGCCAAACAAATTATCCTACGTGCACGTCCTTGTGCATATTGGTTGACCGGTTCGGTTGACCGAACACTGGTCCGGTCGACCGTCCCGGTCGACCGTCCCAGTCGACCGCCAGGGCCTGGCAGGGCAAATTTTAGAACTTGAAAACTGGGTTTTTAATTATCAAATAAGTCCCATAAAATCTAGTTTCAGTATAATACTTTGATATACAAACATGTTTGAGTAAAATCAAACTATGTTACAAATATTTGAACTATTTTTGAAACTTAGAAATTTTACCGAAAACCAAAATCCGTATTTTTCAAAACTTGAATTTTTAAAATGAAAAATCGTTTTGTCCAAAACTCATCCAAATACAAAAACATGATATTGAAACAACTTTGAGGTATATAGTATATGGATATAATCCAATATACATGAAATAGAATTATATCAATATTTTTTTGACTTAAAATCTAAAAATACGTTTTGTTAAAATACCAAAACTCTAAACTCATGAAATAGACTATCAAACTAAGTTTGTTTAAATAGTTGAAGCATAGATGTATATAAAAAAAATCTAATATACATTAAACCATGTAAACTTGTTTTGATTCTATCTATTCATGAAAACCAAGATCGGTTAAACCGAAAATCAATAAACATGAAACGTGTGTGTGTTGTGAACTTGAGCATATCACACTATCTAATCTTTAATAATGGATCTAAACTAACTATTCTAAAATAAACCGAGATCTTCTTGTAGAGCGCCGTCTCCAAGTCGACTCGATCCAAACGTGATCCACCGAGCTTGACTCCAACGAGTGCTAGATGTGAACTTGACGCTCAGGCTCTTGAATCACCATGTGAAAGCTTCAAAACACCTTTATTGAAGCTAATCACCTACTAATATCTTGGTTAAATATCTGAAACTAAATATCACAAGATTATTAGTAAATTATAACTACATGAGTGAATCATCATCAAAACTAGAGTGGAAGACCTCTGGGCCAACAGAAGTGTTGTTGTAAAATTCGTGGTGAAATTGTGAGTCCGTCAGATTCTGTTATTGTTGCTTGGACTCAAGCATACTCATTTCCATCATTTTCAAGATTGATGGTTTTCTATTTTGAACTTGTGGTTGTGAGTATGAATCTTGAAAATATTGTGGACAAGGTGGATAAGGAGGACAAGTTGGTTGAAAATTAGACTTGGGGGAGGTGAATCCCCATTGACTCTGTGAAGAGTTAAAATTGTTTTGAAAATTATGGTCATAAGATTGGGGCATGAGTTATATTCATTCAGATAAAACCACTCTGGCACACTAAGTTGGTTAAATTTATGATATGCCGGGTTGGTAATATCTGAAAAAGAGGTAGGGGTGTAATATGGATTACCATTAAAATGGGAAGAATTATTGTTATAAGCCATATCACACAAGAAATATTAAAAACAAATAAAGAAAAACAAACAAACAAAAAAAAATTCTAATCTAAGTTAGGATAAATCTTGACCTAGACGACTCCTAACTTTAGACTGCCTTTAGGAGGTATATTGCTGACCTTAACTAAAAGTTAATCGGCCAGGTAGGTGGCAAGATCGGTGGGAGGTTATCCGTTGAAGACGTTCCTTAATTAAGTAACCACTAATCTTCGGCCTTTCGGCTCTTAATCACCTTCCTAGACACTGATTTGGCAAGAGTTAATTTCGGACAACTTCCTCCTTCAACCAATCTCCTAATGAGTCCGAGTTAACCTAAGGCCAACGTCTAGTCAATTTTTATTTTAGGGTTAGGGTTGTGAGTGCGACGGAGATGATTTGTGGGCCAGGGAGGGTGATGAAATCCCTACCTTATGTTATTTATGGGTTATGACCTTAAAGTGATTTAGTGCACGTGTAAAGCAATAGACAAGTATTCACTCAAAAGCAGTAAATCAGCCAAGGGTGCTTCCTAGTCTGTATGCAATGCGAACGTACCTTGTCTCCAGTACTCTTCAACAGAATTTTAAAAAAATTAAATAGACATAAGCCTATGATGCAAGAGTCTAATTTTTTTATCAACTAATAGCTTACCGTTAATTAGTTAGCAGTATGCAGGGCGATCACAAAGAAAACTTATGCAGTAAACAGAAATTATAATTTGTAGCAACCTGCAAAAAGTTCAGTCAGTAATTCGTTACTATAGCCGCGGATCCGTGGCTATTGCCGCGTTTGCGCGGCTAGATAGTAGGCTCTGCTGCTCTGCCTTCTAGGGCAGAGGCACAGAGTTCCTATATGTCCTTAGCTGCAGCTAATTTTCCTGTTATCAGATCCTGGAAACATAAAAAAATAAATAATTAATTAGTTTTTTTTAGAGAATATCGTACCGTTCCCTCCCTGGCAACAGGGCCAAAATTTTGATTGAGGAAAAAACAGAGATATAGTTTAAGGGTTAGAAGGACGTTATCTGAATGGATGTGTGTCTCTGTCTTCCACAATATATCCGCAGTAGCAAGGACTTTGCGGGTCAAATCCACAGGGAAGAATGCGATAGAAACTTTTCAGAACGATTTTCTCTAACAGTTAGCTTGAAAAAAAGGAGAAATAGTTTTAGAAGTATAGTTTACTAATCATCTATCACAACCAAAGTATTATTCTAAAAGAATAAATATCATATTGAATAAAGAATTATCTTCCCTAGGGTTGAGAATCAAGAAAGATGAATAACAATGTTGTAAACTCTAATTCATGTGCTCTAATAAAAATCAAACTATAATTCATCTTAATTTCAAAGCATAGCATAAGAAAAGTCTACTTAACATTATGCTATCAAATTATTTAGATATGAACTATGAATAACCATTTAAGAAGTGCAAATTAAATTAGAAAAACTCAATTATTAATTTATCTTCAAGAAAACCAATTTTAATCCTAGGTTTTTAATAATAGATGCCAATTAATTTATCTTTTAACTAAACTAGGGTTGATCTAGAGATTAGCAAACTATAAGTTTTAATTAGTTAAACATTTTTTTATTTTTATTTTATTATGAATAAGAAAGGTTGCATGAAACTTAAAAGAAGAAAAACAAATAAGCTAAAGCAGAAAAATAAATTGAATTGCAAAATAAGAAAAGTAAAAAGAATAAAGAACCTTTTTATTGGATGTCACCGGCCAATTACAAAGCACTTCTTCTTCAAAATAACAAAAACGAAAATATAAGAAATTTGAAAAGAAAAGAGAATCTAAAGAAAACCCTAAATTTGAGCCTCTCAGAGCTGCCCTTCCTCTGTTGCTATGCAGGGGTATTTATAGGAGAAAACTAGAGGGATGAGAAGCGTATGAAGATAGGAGGAGCAAAATATCTCTGAATTTGAATTCTTCTTTTATCTCCAAACTTATCTTGGCTTATCCGTAAAAGTTCAATTCTGTTCTGCAACTTGTTATCATGTTGCTGAATATGACTTATCATCTGACTGAATTGGAAAGTTTGATCAACATAAGAGTTGTATTCCTTCAAGTCTTCTTTCTAGAGCATCTTAAATCATTAAATTTGAGTTTCGATAGAGAAAGTTATGATTGAAATACTAAAGGTGTTCAGTCTGAATCCGAATTAAATTCAGATTTTCTCTCCTTTATCTTCATCTTGTGGTGCAAGTAACCTAGTTTAAATAGAAATCTATCTCTATCCTTAATTAGAATGATGATTCGTCTTGTTTTATATTTCTCCTCCTCTAGATTTGAATAGCAAGAGTCCCACTTTATCCTTCTCTTTAGCAATTAGGAGTTCTATTTTATCCTTCCTCTTCCTCCCTTAGATTTTAAAATTCAAGTTTAGATTAGGTTAGATAAGGTAGAAACTTCTAAATTACTACAATTAATGTTGCATGTGGACATGTAGACTTTTTGGGCTTTAATTGGGCTTCATTTATTATTTATTTAATTACTCAAGGCCTGCACACATTAAACAATAAAACATTAGTAGTAGTGCTTAATAAAAAAATAAATAGGGAAATATGATGGTAAATGTGATGATAAATATGCACTTTTTACTACCATCAACAAGCTTTCATTGAACTATCAGAAAATTATGATTCTAAAAAGAAAAATGTTTGAAATTGAAAAAGGAAAATGAAATGCTTAACAATAACATTACTATTATTACAAGAGAAAAAGATGAATTATCTTCCACTATTATTTCAATACAAAGAGATTTTGATGCATATAGAGTTTCATGCAAAGCTAAATATCCTAAAATTGAAGAAAATGAGATTTCTATGTTAAAAACTAAAATAAGTGATTTAGGAAATGTTTTAAAAGAACGTGCTTTTAACAATACTAAACTAGAAGAAACGTTTTCAAAGAAACACATGCTTACTTCACATGTTCAACATAATAAACCATCACGTGGTAAAACTCCACATGTTCATCATGCTAACACATCACATGTCAATCATGCTAAAACACCGCGTGTTCACAAATCACATGTTCATAAACCACATGGTCATTATGCTTTTAAATATAGGAAAATTTATAAATGTACTTATTGTGGTCGAAATGGCCATCTAGCCAAATTTTGTTATGATCATATAAATAGTATGAATCACGTTTAGGTTCGAAACACTAACGTTTTAGGACCCAAGAAAATATGGGTACCAAAATCAACCATTCAATTATTTGATATGGGTACACACCAAGACTCAAAGACGTAGAGAGCGGTGGTACCTTGATAGTGGTTACTTATGGCATATGACATGGGACATCAATAATTTTGTAACCCTATTAAGGTATGTTGAAGGTGGCATCGTCACCTTCGGAGATGACTCCAAGGGCACCATTATCCGTATAGGTAACATTAAGATTGGTACATCTCCTTAAATTGAAAATGTAGTTCTTATTGATGGCTTAAACATAATTTACTTAGTATTAGTCAACTATGTAATCGTGATTCCAAAGTTATTTTTGATAAATCTTCTTGCAATATTTATGATTGTAAAACCAATGAATGTATTCTCACTAGATTTCATGAAAATAATATCTACATTATTGATATGCTTAATTTGGATTGTACTACAAAATGTTTAAATGCTTTTGATCAGATTTCATGGTTATGGCATAGAAGATTAGGCCATGCTTCTTTTGATCATCTTTCTAGAATCAATTCTAAGGTATCGGTGAAGGGTATTCCTCATTTGAAATTTGAAAAGGACCGCATTGGTGATGCGTGCCAACTTGGGAAACAAACCAAGTCCTCTTTCAAACCAATCAAGGATATCATGACATCTAGGCCATTAGAATTGATTCACATGGATCTATTTGGACCAACTAAAACTAAAAGTTTAAATGGTAATAAATATGTATTTGTTTTAGTCGATGATTTCTGTCGTTTAACATGGATTTTCTTTTTAGAGCATAAAGATCAAACTTTTTCGCATTTTAAGATTTTTTGAAAAAGGGTTGAAAAAGAAAAGGTCTTTCGATTTTACGCATAAGGAGTGATAGAGGTGGTAAGTTTGTCAACCAACTCTTTATGACTTATTGCGATGATAATGGAATTAAGCATGAAATGTCATGTCTTAGAACTCCACAACAAAATGGAGTTGTTAAACGGAAAATAGAACTCTTCAAGAAATGGTTAGGACCATGATAAGTGAATACGGGCTCCCTCAATATTTATGGGCCGAGCCATAAACACTGCATGTTATATATCAAACCGAATTTACCTTTGTAAAAATACTTCCAAAACTTCCTTTGAAATGTACCATTTGAGAAAACCAAATGTTTCATATTTTTAAATTTTTGGATGCAAATGTTTTGTTTTGAACACCAAAGATAATTTGAAAAATTTGATGCTAAGGCTTTTGAAGTAATTTTTGTTGGCTATTCTAATACTAGTAAAGCATATAGAGTGTTCAATAAATCTTCACTTACAATTGAAAAATCTATGCATGTTAAGTTTAAAGAGTCTAATGCTTTTGCTAAGAATGTTGTAGAGATTGATTCTTTAGGTGAAGACATGAAGAAAATACCCTTGATGGACTCACCATCCAAGAAGACAAGCAAGAACCAAATGGTGAAATTCAAAAGGATGAAGTGAAAGTTCAAAAGGATGAAGTGGAACCATCACAACCACTTCTAAAGATTGGAGATACGCTACAAATCATTCCAAAGATCTCATCATAGGTAATGTATCAAAGGGGTAACCACTCGCTCAAAACTCCATAATTTATGTGAGCATTATGCATTCATATCTCATTTTGAACCCAAAAACATCCTCGAAGCCGAGGGTGACTCATATTGGTTGCTTGCTATGCAAGAAGAGCTCAATCAATTTGAGCGCAATCAAGTTTGACATCTTGTTCCTAGACCCCATGATAGACCAATTATTGGTACTAAGTGGATTTTTAAGAACATGTTAGATGAGTCAGGAAATGTTGTTAGGAATAAAGCTAGATTAGTGGCCCAAGGTTACACCCAAGTTGAAGGAATTGACTTTGAGGAAACCTTTGAACCTGTAGCACGGCTAAAAGCCATACGGATCACACTAGCTTATGCATCCTATAAAAATTTCAAACTTTTTCAAATGGATGTAAAAAGTTCATTTTTAAATGGTTTTATTGAAGAGGAAATGTATGTTGAACAACCCCCCGTTTTTATTGATCATATGCATCCAAATTTTGTTTTCAAACTAGATAAGGCATTGTATGGTTTAAAACAAACTCCAAGAGCTTGGTATGAAAGGCTTTCTTCCTTTCTTTTATCAAATGATTTTGTTAAGGACAAAGTGACACTACTTTATTCACTAAACATGTTGGTAGTGACATTATTATTATACAAATCTATGTTGATGATATCATCTTTTGTTCTACTAGTGAATCTCTTTGCAAGGAGTTTGAATCATGTATGGAACATGAATTTGAAATGTCTATGATGGGTGAATTAAACTATTTTCTTAAACTCTAAATCAAGCAAAGGAGTGATGGGATCTTCATAAGTCAAATCAAGTACACTAAGGAACTCATTAAGAAGTTTGGACTTGAAGGTCAAAAACTTGCAACACTCCCATGGCTACCACTATCAAGCTTGACAAAGATGACCAAGGTAAGAGTGTGACATAAAATTATATAGAAGCATGATTGGTAGTTTGTTGTATTTAACGGCTAGTAGGGCGGATATTATGTTTAGTGTGTCTTTGTGATAGATTTCAATCTTGTCCTAAAGAGTCCCACTTGATTGCGGTAAAACGCATTATTCGATACCTTAAGGGCACTGTTGGAATGGGTCTATGGTATCCGAAGACAGGACAATTCTCCATGACGAGTTTTTCAGATACAGACTATGCGGGTTGTAGAGTGGATAGGAAGAGTACAAGTGGAACATGTCAATTTATCAGTAATTATCTTGTTTCATGGTCTTTCAAGAAATAAATTTTGATAGCCCTCTCAACCGCCGAGGCGGAGTATGTTGCGACGGGGGCATGTTGTGCTCAAGTCCTTTGGATGAAACATACTCTCCTTAATTATGATTTGCATTATGACTATATTAAAATATTTTGTGATAATACTAGTACAATTCATATGACTAAGAATGCAAATCAGCATAGTAAGACCAAACACATAGAGATTAGATATCACTTTCTTGGGGATCATTTTGAGAAAGGTGATATTGATATTGATTATGTTTATACTGATTTTCAACTTGCCGATATTTTTACTAAACCTCTAGATTATAACAGATTTTCCGTTATTTATGGTGAATTAAAT
The DNA here is from genome assembly GCA_038442645.1 of Agave tequilana. Classification (NCBI taxonomy): domain Eukaryota; kingdom Viridiplantae; phylum Streptophyta; class Magnoliopsida; order Asparagales; family Asparagaceae; genus Agave; species Agave tequilana. The sequence goes on from JAVJIF010001505.1 coordinate 137,497, forward strand.
GTTTGTGTTATGATTCATGAGTTTTTACAAATACTCTTCAAACATGTTTATTGACATAACCCTTTTTTATGCATGAAAAAAAGGGGAGAAAAGGTTTTGAGTTTGAGATATTTCTTTATATTTCTTTCTCATGCATTTCTTAAATTTCTTGTTTGTTACATTCTTTAAATACACTTGCAGTATGATTTGAGGGGGAGCTTTCAAGCTCCTTTTCCATTTTTTTATTAAATAACTCATATGTTTTGTCATCATCAAAAAGGGGGAGATTGTTGGCCCAAGTTACAATCACCCGGTTTTAGAGTTTTGATGATTATAAAATATATATAGTTATTTGTACTAATCATGTTTAAGTGTTTAAGTTTATTTCAGGGGTCTAAGGATTCAAGTTGTTTTCTTCCCTAAAGGAAGGTGGTGTTGACTCAAGTTGACTCAATACAGGATTAAGAATTCAAGTTATTCAACGATGCATATGGAAAAGCCTAAATTGAAGATCTTGTAGTCACCTAGAACCATTGTAAGAATTAGTATGTTAAAGAGTAAGGATACGATAATTGTGCTCAAGAAAACACACACACAAAATACACTTTTCAAAATACAAATTTTTGATTATGTTGGTTTTGGTACATGTTTGATTAATATACATGTTTTAAAATATTTCAAATTTTATATCTAGTTTAAAACATGTATTTCATCTCCTATAGCATGATACTTAAACCTCAAACCATTTAAAAATATTTCAAAAATATTTCAAAATTCAAAAACCTTTTTCAAATCTGTTTCAGGCCTTTACGGTCGACCGGACCGATCGACTGGTCCTGTTTCAGGCCTTTACGGTCGACCGGACCGGTCGACCGGTTCAGTTTCAGGCCAGATCGGTCGACCGTCCGGTCGACCGGGCCTTATGGCCTTGGGTGTGCACATCTGTGCACGTCCATGCGGTCGACCGACAGACCCTGCAGTCGACCGACCGGTCGACCGACTGCATGACGCTAACTCTCAGGTTTTGCCGGTCGACCGGGCCGGTCGACCGATAGTTCAATATTTTGTTTTTGAATATAGCCGGCGGTCGACCGGGCGGTCGACCGGAGCCAACGGCTCGTTGCCAAGTGGCTTGCCGGTCGACCGGCCAGTCGACCGACAGCTGTCCATATTGCCCCCAATGGCTATATTTTGGATCTGTTTTGTTTTCTAGTGACTCCAACGGATATTTCTTGTTCCTAGTGACTAAACTCTCCCCTAATGACCTAGTATCAATTATGAATGGTATTTATCCATTCCCTATAAATAGAGCTAATTGGTCTTTGATTTTTCACAAGAAAAATTCTCAAGTTTCAAGTGTTTTTCAAGAGAAGAAGTGTTTCCTTGCTTTTCATTTTTAAAGTTCTTTCAATTGCAAAAGTTTTCAGTTGGTTTTCAAGTCTCTTTAGTCTTTACTACTGAAATTTTCTCTCACTTTATTTCTTGAGCCAAAAATCATATTCCACTCTATAAGAGGTTGTAAAATAGAGTTTGTGGTTTTTTGATCACCAAGTGATTATTGTACTTGTAGCTACACTACCTCTGGACTAGAGGAGTGTGATTGAGGAGTTGGGTACTCCCTAATGATTGTAATACTTTGTGAAAATTATAGTGGATCGGAAATCCTTCTAGGTTAAGGCGGGGACGTAGAGCTGGGTGCTCGAACCTCGAAACAAATCTTTGTGTTTGTGATTGGTTTACTTGTGTCTTTCTCTTTCTATTCATTTATTCTCATATTGTCGATCTATACTCTTACGACAAGATTGCATTGCGCACCTCAAGCTCTTATTTAGAGGAATCAAGAGGAAGAAGTTCAGACCCCTTCACGGGGTGTACGACTTCTAATCTTACTTTGAGTGGTCGTTGCATCATCTCATTTTTAATTTGTGCATTATTTGTTTATTGATTAGCACTACACCTTTTCACCCCCCCCCCTCTAGGTGTAATTTCAAGAGGCCCCACATGCATCTTTGGGGTTGTATTTGTAACTTCTGCAGTGGTTTTAATAACGGGTAAAGCCCCCCAAACACCATCTACATGGTCCAAACATCTAACCCGAACCTCCTCAGCCTCAAAGGACCTCTCCACGGTGGTGGACGAAGGAGAGGTCATGGCTTTGAGAAAATCCGTCATCTCCTCATTGTCAAACGTATCAAATAGGTACTGACGCTTCTTCTGCAGGAGAAAAGCAAGCATTGAGAAATAGTCCCTACTAATAGAAAATTAAAGAAAGCTATAATCTACCATGAGGCGTGTAACGCACGAGGACTAAGTGTGAGCCCTCTTCCCTTTAATGGGAACCATCCATCCCGAGACCCTTGGCTTCCCTAGGTCGACAGTCAGGAGGATTCCCTCCCGAGCAGGTTCCTCAGGCTCTGAGGCAGGTTGGATCTTACTCGAAGCTGACACCTTTAGAATGACTGGTGGCTCAGGAGACTTGTTCGGGTCTAACAATCAACTCCAGTTGCGGTTGTCGTAGTTGATGGTTGTCAACGTCTTTAACTTCGCCTCAATATTATCGGTAGGCATGGCCCCCCCATGAGAGCCGGCATCCAAGTTCTAGGCAAGTGGGACTGCCCACACTCATCTTCAGATTCAGCCTCCCATGGACCAGTCACTCGAACCACGGTATCCCGCATACCATGGTCGTTGTTGACTATGTTTACAATAACTTTTTCAACCCCTCTTTAGGGGAAAGTAGCGCGCACCCTGGGTAGTCCTTCTTTGTGAATACACGGCACTGAAGATCTTGAGCTTGTAGGATCTATAGTGGACAAGGTTCTGTATAGGAAGGTTTAACTTCAGAATTCTTCACAAGAGGAGATGGCTTTTGGTGAAGAAAGAAGTTGCAAATTTCAGTTTTCAGGATTCTGGAATTTTTGGCTTTGGAAATCTGATTGAAAGAATTAGTGAATGGCCTTAGGAATAACTTCCCTATTTATAGATGTAGACTAGGGTCAGTTGGGGAAGTTATGGCACCATTTCAGAGGATTTAAACGTTGTATAACGTTGCCAATTGGATCAGATAAGAATAACTGTCCAACAGTCAGAAACTACCTATAGTCGACTAGGAAACTGGATTAGTCGACTAGGCTAGGCAAAAGTTCACTTATTAGTCGACTAGGTTTGAATGTAAGTCGACTAGGGAAGTGTCTGTTGGAAACAAAAGTTTCTGGATAACTGAAATTAGTCGACTATAACTAACTTGTAGTCGACTTGAAACTTGTATTAGTCGACTGGATAAAAATGGTAGTCGACTAACTTTGTTTCAGAAAAGAAACAGAGAGTTGGATAAATTTTGTGTCAAGGATTAGTCGACTTGAGAATAGGGTTAGTCGACTAGCGTATCTGTTAGTCGACTAGGTAGAAAAGTCAAGTCGACTAATTGGCATTTCAGAGTCCAAACAGAGAGTTGATAGTTTTTGTTCTAAGTGGACTAGTCGACTAGGGCTATATGATAAGTCGACTATATTGGGGTAGTCGACTAGGTCAAAGGGGTAAGTCGACTGGGAAGGTTAATTTTTTGTGTAAGTTATCAAGGCTATTACAAAACTTTCTAAGTTACACATACAACTTCCACAAACACCCATAAGCTTCAGTAAAACTCCATCTGAGGTAGAGCAATCATCATGTAGTAGTCGTGTTCGTCAATCATCAAAATCTTGTAATTGGAGAAGCTTCAACATCTTGAACATGTCAGGTTCCAACAGAGCTGGCACACTTTAGGAGCATACAAATTACAGAAGGCCACAAACTCTAGCACCGTGTGTCAGTCTACCGTCGATAATTGAGACGGGGCGACCTTGTAAAAAGCCAGAACATTGCAGATGAACTTAGTCATTAGCAGCTTTAGCCCCAGTGCCAAAACTAGGGATGTATATATACACCCTCCCATTTAAGCGGGGCTGAGGAAACATCAACAATAAGAGGGCAAAACTCAATTTTAATCTCTGGATTCAAACAAAATCCATAGCTAGCCAGTTACTTATCTACCGCTTCCTAATCATGGAGTTTGGAGGTCTTCAGATCGAAGTCCATTCTTAATACTGGTATGATGGAAAGATCTCCTCCCTTTCTCCTCCACTGCAGCCTTTCTATCGCCCGAGCTGCTGATCATGGCAGATGTCTCTCCTTCTTCATTGCGATAGAAATAAGAAGACAATCGAGTTCTGAGAACCAGAAAATCAGAAGAGGGCAAGAAAGTAGAAAGAGGTGCAGAGATTTGGTAGAATGCCCAAACTCCAGATATTTTCCCTCTTAAACCCTAGGAAAGCGAACCATCTCTTAAATCAGGGCCTTACACATGCAACGGTGAATTAAATGAAAAGTCACCTAGAGGGGGGGTGAATAGGTGATATAGCTAATCTATGAACTAAATGCGGAATTAAAAACTTAATGCAATACACACTCAAGTGCTATCAACAAGTGATGCACACAACCAAGCCAAGCAAATATGAATGAGCAATATAAGTAGATGCAAGGCACAAAGTAAAGAGAGAGTTAGAGAGAGAGTCAATGGATCAAGTGCAAACAACAAGATATGTTCCGAGGTTCGAGCACCCAGCTCTACATCCCCGCCTTCGACACACGAAGGATTTTCAATCCACTAGCTTGTCCACAAAGGACTCCCACAAAGGGAACCTCCACTGAGGATTTGGGGCAATCACAATTACAAGGAGTACCCAACTCCTCTCCTTACAAACACGACCTCCTCCTTGAGGCACTCCTCCAATCTAACAAACAATCACCTCACAACTTGAGGGATTAGCACCAAGCTTACACAAAACACCTCACAACTCAAGCTGCACAACCTCCTCAACACAATGAGGGAAATGGCACAAAGCAAGAATTAGGTTTACAACTTAGTGGTTTCAAACAACAACCACAAAACAATCTCTTTTTCCCACACAAAATCCTATAGAGAAGATAGTAGATTTTAGTTCAAGTGTGGAGAAAACTAATGGAATGGAAATCAAAATCACAAAGAAAAATCCTTAGGAAAACAATAGAAATCAAGATGGTGAAGTTCAATCAAAAGCTTTTCCCAAAAAAACTCTTCTTTGATTTTCCAAACCCTAGCAAAAACCTCAAAATAGATTGTTCAATATGAGTTCAAAAACTTCTTTTAATTGCAGCAAAAACACCAGAGAGTATGAAAAAATTCGCACCAAAAACCTTTAGAGAAAAACTCTTGCAAATGGGGTATTTATAGGCAGAATTGGAAACTAGCCGTTGGCAGCTATTTTTGCCAGTTTTGCCCTGTCGGTCAACCGGTCGGTCGACCGCCCAACGTTCGAATTTTTGAACGTTGTAATACCCGGTCGACCGCCCGGTCGACCCAAACTAACAGAGAGCAAGTCTGCTCTCAGTCGGTCGACCGCTCGGTCGACCGGCTACAAGAGTAGCCAGCGTGAACGTCCCCGTGCACGTCGGTCGACTCGGACGGTCGACCGGCTACAGGTTCGGTCGACCGTTCGGTCGACCGACCACGCCTGGCAGACAGCAAATAGCCCAAAAAAACAGGGGTAAAAATATTGTAATAAATCCTTTTAAATCTTGTAAAAATCCCCAAAAATAGTTTTAACATTTTGCATTGATATATAAACATGTGATAACAGTTTTGACTCAAATATCAATCAATGTGAACTATTTTTGTACCTTGTCATTTTTACCAGAAACCAAAACTTGTATTTTCTATAACTTGGAATAGAAAATACATTTTGTCTAAAAACTCATCCAAATATAAAAACATGATATTTAAACACTTTTGAAGCATGATGCATATTGATAGAAATTCATGAAACATATACATATCATAGTTTTTGTCATTAATACCAAAATATATGTTTTGATAGAAATACCAAAACATAAAACACATGAAATAGAATATCAAACTAAGTTTCTTTAAATAGTTGAAGCATGCATGTATATAGAACAAATCTAATATACATTAAACCATGTAAACTTTTTTTGATATAAACTCTATTCATGTAAACCAAGATCGGTTAAACCAAAAACCGAAAACCAATATTCAAAACATGAAACGTGTGTGTATTGTGAACTTGAGCTTATCATACTATACTAATCTTTACAATTAGGATCTAAACACAAAACTAAACTATGGATACCTAAGTCTTCTTGTAGAGCTCAATCTCCAAGTCTTCTTGTAGAGCGCAATCTCCAAGTCGGCTTGATCCAAAACTCCTTGATTCGCCGAGCAAGTGCTATATATGATCTTTGACGCTCGGGCTCTTGAATCAACATGTGAAAGATGTGTGGAAGCTTTTACCAACTAATATCTTGTTAAATATCTGAAACTTAAACATTGCAAGATTATTAGTACACATAACTACATGAGTTAATCATCATCAAAACTAGAGTGGAAGGCCTTTGGGCCAACAATCTCCCCCTTTTTGATGATGACAAAACTCATGGAGTTATATATGCATGGATTAAAGTAAAGCTTCAAAGAAGTTCCCCCTTAACTCATGCATAACAATAAAACATATAAGATATGCAATGAATGTTCTTAAACATGTTTATATGTGTTTAAAACAATATCAAAACATGCTCTTGATACCAATAAAACAATACTAATACAACAAAACATTATCAAAACATGCTCTTGCTCTTGATACCAAAATTGAAAATTAAACAAAATATTTGCAACAAGACATTACTAAAACATGTTCTTGCTCTTGATACCAATAACCAATCATATTGAAACCAACATATTATTACTAATTGAAACAACTGAAAACCAACCAAAACATATGCATAAATCAACCATGCATATAAACTACAAATTCTTCTCCCCCTTTTTGTCAATCATCAACAAAGGGGTAAAAACAAACATAATGAAAATAAATACTTCTCCCCCTAAATGTTCAAAACAAAGAAGCAATAAGTTATTCCAAGGGGTAAAACCAAAGTCAATATGATATCAATTACTTTAATATTGATGTGTAATTGTTTTTCATCATAAAGTTAGGGAGTGGAAAACAAAAATAATGGTAACCCAAATTCCAATTGAAATATAAAATACGAGTTTTCTCCCCCTTTATGAAATACCAAAGGAAAATATGCATAGGCTTGAAATAAAAGATACCAATTGAAAATTAAATCAATTGAAACATGATATTCATTAAAAATTCAAGCTTAGCAATCTTAAAATTATGATAAAGCTTGTATATGGATATCAATTGAAAAACTCAAGCTTAACATAACCAGAATTTGTGATATCTTGAAGCACAAATAAATCATCTATATATGTATGTAAGAAATAGATCCCAATTGAAATTGATACTATATGAAGTGTAAGCATACATATATAAAACAAAACATATATGAGTATACAAAAGGATGTCAAGATTGATACCAATTGAAAGAATCCAATGATACCAATTGAAACAACAATAAGATCAAGTGTATGACTCATATCAACTACCACCCATTTCATGATTCAAGTTTTAAATGATTTTCAACATAAAGCATACATGAACATGATCTCCCATCCAACCGCCCATTGAAGGTAGGGGTTTTCAAAAGATAGATTTACAAATAATATAGTATGTTTGAAAGCTACTACCAAGGAAGAATATCACAACTAGTTATATGAATCAACAAGTATGAGATTCTTCAAATAAGGAATAACAAAAATATTTTTCATGAAGACGCATGTAAACCACATGGCACTAAAACACTCAAAAATCTATATAGCACAATTTGTACTCATGAAAACTAAGTCATGAGAAAACATTAAATAGGGTGAGTGTACAAGTGTTGTGAGAAACATATCAACATGAAAATGGACAATCAAGCTCATATGAAATTCATTGTGAAATCACCAATTGAAATCACCTTAAAAAAAATGAAATTCATCATAAATGTGAAATCACTTAGAAAACATGAAATTCATCCAATCAATTTAAACTTCAAGGCATATGTATGTCATGTACAAACTAAAGTTTACATACATATCCTAAACACAATGAGTCCACAAAAGTATATGCATGAAGGCACGTGGCTCAAGGATGTATATGTATAGATGATAGTTTGGACAAGATGTACATATACATGAAGTTAAAACAAAACATGTAAAATAGTGAATACAAGTCAAATGCAAGAATCATCAAAACTAGACTATACTAGTACATCAAGTGAATACAAATGAGCGTTCAAGTACAAACATATATAAAGGTCTATTTGTAGCTCACTCGTTGTACAAGTATAAATTCTAGTCTTAATGAAAATTATCATTCAAGCAAGTAGTCAAAACATGAAGCATAAAACGGGAATCATAATCCAACATGATAAACATAATAATCAAAACACGAATTATTAAAACAAAATGTCATAGTCAACCATATGATTAGCATGACAAGACATGTGCATTAGATCTATGATTAACATGATAGCTAAACATAAAGAGAACACAAAATATGGGTCCATACTAAACATGGGTGTCTCAACCATTAACATGTAAAGCATAAGTTTAATAAACATGACAAATATCATACTAATCAAAACATGAGTCATCCAAAACATCATAAACATCCATATGATCATTATGTATATGCATGTACATTAGATCTAGGGCATACATGATAGTACTAAACAAGGTGAGAACACAAAGATAAGATCCATATAAAGCATGGGTGTCTCAAGAACTAAACATGTATAACACTAATCTAATCAACATGACATAAGCATAATGAACAATAAAACAAGACATGCTATGAATAAATGAGCATGCAATTGAAAATGGGAGTTAGAGAATGATACCAAAACCGATGAAGGTTCATCTCTAGTTCTCCAAACCCATGGTGGTCCTCCCACCAAATCTCCTTGAGTGTGAAGCATCCAAATGATTCTATTTTAGGCTTAGAACGCATCCACCTCAAGGCACCCAAAACTCTCACGTGATGCGAGAGCCTCCACCTACATCAAAAATCAAAGAGGTGGATCTTGGTACCCATTTCCTTGTGGGTCCACGGGGGTTAGTATCTCTCCTAACCCAAACAAGATTAGTTGCTAAATTTTCAAAATGTAAACGATCATAGCAAAATCTAGCAAGGTGGCCTTTTCGACCACAATGTGTACAAGTGTACACATGAGCATACATGTTATGATTGTGTCCGTGATGGGCATGTGTATGCCGTGTTGGGTGTGCATGCATAGTTGGAACTTGTTTCTTGCGAATCAAGGATTCCAAACGAGTGTGGTTCATGGCACAATGGCTCAAAGTGGAGCCCAAACATTCAACACTTTTCTTCAAATTATTAATATCATTTTCAATGTTAGAAGATAAAGTGGAGCATGCAATAGGTGTACTAGAACAAGAAGCTACACTAGCATGACAAACATGAATATCAATCTCATTTTGTAAAGATTTATTTTTAATCAAAACCAAATCCAATTCTTTTGTAATTGAATCAATTTTATTTTTCAAAGAAAGATTTTCTTTAAAAACAAGATCCAATCTAGAAGACAAAACTTCATTGTGTTCTACAACATCATCACAATCATTTTTGTTTTTCAAAACTTCAATTTCTTTTAAAGCAATTTCAAGTTGAGATTCAAGTGAGTCACGTTCACTAATAATCTCTTCTTTCTCTTGCAAAACCGATTCAAAAGTTGAACATAAATCCTTTAATTCTTCTTTTAAGTCAAAATGTTTCTTTTTCAAAATCTCATGTTTTTCCATAAAATTTTAAAGTTTAGAAGCAAGGTCAACATTCAAATTTTGAACTTCAAAACAACCATGGCAATATGAACTAGAGCTATCATCTATTTGAGAGTCCGATTGTACCTCATGGGAGTCATTCCCATATGCCATAAAACAAGGCTCTTCGGATACATCTCTCATAGATCTCCTCATATTGTTAATGATCCTTGGAAGCTCCGGAGATGTCAAGACGCTCCAAACTGCAAAAGCCGAATCAAAACTATCAAAAACAAGTAAAAGATTATTATCAAAAGATGCTCTAAGTGTTTTAAGTACAAGTGCATTGGCCTTCTTATGCTTGCTACTATTAGGGAGGGTTTCTATAGAGATGGCTTGATAAACTAGATGACCTAGAGTTTTTAAATGCCTAGTCATGTCCACTTTCCAAGCATCAAGTCTAAAATGGTCAAACATAGGAGGGCTAGCCATGAGTGCAAACTAATATGTGTGCAAATGATAATGCAAATGAAGATTAGCAAACCAAGATCTTGACTCCTAGGTGGTTAAACCTAAATATCAGGAGCACTAGCTCTGATACCAATTGAAAAGTCACCTAGAGGGGGGGTGAATAGGTGATATAGCTAATCTATGAACTAAATGCGGAATTAAAAACTTAATGCAATACACACTCAAGTGCTATCAACAAGTGATGCACACAACCAAGCCAAGCAAATATGAATGAGCAATATAAGTAGATGCAAGGCACAAAGTAAAGAGAGAGTTAGAGAGAGAGTCAATGGATCAAGCGCAAACAACAAGATATGTTCCGAGGTTCGAGCACCCAGCTCTACATCCCCGCCTTCGACACACGAAGGATTTTCAATCCACTAGCTTGTCCACAAAGGACTCCCACAAAGGGAACCTCCACCGAGGATTTGGGGCAATCACAATTACAAGGAGTACCCAACTCCTCTCCTTACAAACACGACCTCCTCCTTGAGGCACTCCTCCAATCCAACAAACAATCACCTCACAACTTGAGGGATTAGCACCAAGCTTACACAAAACACCTCACAACTCAAGTTGCACAACCTCCTCAACACAATGAGGGAAATGGCACAAAGCAAGAATTGGGTTTACAACTTAGTGGTTTCAAACAACAACCACAAAACAATCTCTTTTTCCCACACAAAATCCTATAGAGAAGATAGTAGATTTTAGTTCAAGTGTGGAGAAAACCAATGGAATGGAAATCAAAATCACAAAGAAAAATCCTTAGGAAAACAATAGAAATCAAGATGGTGAAGTTCAATCAAAAGCTTTTCCCAAAAAAACTCTTCTTTGATTTTCCAAACCCTAGCAAAAACCTCAAAATAGATTGTTCAATATGAGTTCAAAAACTTCTTTTAATTGCAGCAAAAACACCAGAGAGTATGAAAAAATTCGCACCAAAAACCTTTAGAGAAAAACTCTTGCAAATGGGGTATTTATAGGCAGAATTGGAAACTAGCCGTTGGCAGCTATTTTTGCCAGTTTTGCCCTGTCGGTCAACTGGTCGGTCGACCGCCCAACGTTCGAATTTTTGAACGTTGTAATACCCGGTCGACCGCCCGATCGACCCAAACTAACAGAGAGCAAGTCTGCTCTCAGTCGGTCGACCGCTCGGTCGACCGGCTACAAGAGTAGCCAGCGTGAACGTCCCCGTGAACGTCGGTCGACTCGGACGGTCGACCGGCTACAGGTTCGGTCGACCGTTCGGTCGACCGACCACGCCTGGCAGACAGCAAATAGCCCAAAAAAACAGGGGTAAAAATATTGTAATAAATCCTTTTAAATCTTGTAAAAATCCCCAAAAATAGTTTTAACATTTTGCATTGATATATAAACATGTGATAACAGTTTTGACTCAAATATCAATCAATGTGAACTATTTTTGTACCTTGTCATTTTTACCAGAAACCAAAACTTGTATTTTCTATAACTTGGAATAGAAAATACGTTTTGTCTAAAAACTCATCCAAATATAAAAACATGATATTTAAACACTTTTGAAGCATGATGCATATTGATAGAAATTCATGAAACATATACATATCATAGTTTTTGTCATTAATACCAAAATATATGTTTTGATAGAAATACCAAAACATAAAACATATGAAATAGAATATCAAACTAAGTTTCTTTAAATAGTTGAAGCATGCATGTATATAGAACAAATCTAATATACATTAAACCATGTAAACTTTTTTTGATATAAACTCTATTCATGTAAACCAAGATCGGTTAAACCAAAAACCGAAAACCAATATTCAAAACATGAAACGTGTGTGTATTGTGAACTTGAGCTTATCATACTATACTAATCTTTACAATTAGGATCTAAACACAAAACTAAACTATGGATACCTAAGTCTTCTTGTAGAGCGCAATCTCCAAGTCTTCTTGTAGAGCGCAATCTCCAAGTCGGCTTGATCCAAAACTCCTTGATTCGCCGAGCAAGTGCTATATATGATTTTTGACGCTCGGGCTCTTGAATCAACATGTGAAAGATGTGTGGAAGCTTTTACCAACTAATATCTTGTTAAATATCTGAAACTTAAACATTGCAAGATTATTAGTACACATAACTACATGAGTTAATCATCATCAAAACTAGAGTGGAAGGCCTTTGGGCCAACAATCTCCCCCTTTTTGATGATGACAAAACTCATGGAGTTATATATGCATGGATTAAAGTAAAGCTTCAAAGAAGTTCCCCCTTAACTCATGCATAACAATAAAACATATAAGATATGCAATGAATGTTCTTAAACATGTTTATATGTGTTTAAAACAATATCAAAACATGCTCTTGATACCAATAAAACAATACTAATACAACAAAACATTATCAAAACATGCTCTTGCTCTTGATACCAAAATTGAAAATTAAACAAAATATTTGCAACAAGACATTACTAAAACATGTTCTTGCTCTTGATACCAATAACCAATCATATTGAAACCAACATATTATTACTAATTGAAACAACTGAAAACCAACCAAAACATATGCATAAATCAACCATGCATATAAACTACAAATTCTTCTCCCCCTTTTTGTCAATCATCAACAAAGGGGTAAAAACAAACATAATGAAAATAAATACTTCTCCCCCTAAATGTTCAAAACAAAGAAGCAATAAGTTATTCCAAGGGGTAAAACCAAAGTCAATATGATATCAATTACTTTAATATTGATGTGTAATTGTTTTTCATCATAAAGTTAGGGAGTGGAAAACAAAAATAATGGTAACCCAAATTCCAATTGAAATATAAAATACGAGTTTTCTCCCCCTTTATGAAATACCAAAGGAAAATATGCATAGGCTTGAAATAAAAGATACCAATTGAAAATTAAATCAATTGAAACATGATATTCATTAAAAATTCAAGCTTAGCAATCTTAAAATTATGATAAAGCTTGTATATGGATATCAATTGAAAAACTCAAGCTTAACATAACCAGAATTTGTGATATCTTGAAGCACAAATAAATCATCTATATATGTATGTAAGAAATAGATCCCAATTGAAATTGATACTATATGAAGTGTAAGCATACATATATAAAACAAAACATATATGAGTATACAAAAGGATGTCAAGATTGATACCAATTGAAAGAATCCAATGATACCAATTGAAACAACAATAAGATCAAGTGTATGACTCATATCAACTACCACCCATTTCATGATTCAAGTTTTAAATGATTTTCAACATAAAGCATACATGAACATGATCTCCCATCCAACCGCCCATTGAAGGTAGGGGTTTTCAAAAGATAGATTTACAAATAATATAGTATGTTTGAAAACTACTACCAAGGAAGAATATCACAACTAGTTATATGAATCAACAAGTATGAGATTCTTCAAATAAGGAATAACAAAAATATTTTTCATGAAGACGCATGTAAACCACATGGCACTAAAACACTCAAAATCCATATAGCACAATTTGTACTCATGAAAACTAAGTCATGAGAAAACATTAAATAGGGTGAGTGTACAAGTGTTGTGAGAAACATATCAACATGAAAATGGACAATCAAGCTCATATGAAATTCATTGTGAAATCACCAATTGAAATCACCTTAAAAAAATGAAATTCATCATAAATATGAAATCACTTAGAAAACATGAAATTCATCCAATCAATTTAAACTTCAAGGCATATGTATGTCATGTACAAACTAAAGTTTACATACATATCCTAAACACAATGAGTCCACAAAAGTATATGCATGAAGGCACGTGGCTCAAGGATGTATATGTATAGATGATAGTTTGGACAAGATGTACATATACATGAAGTTAAAACAAAACATGTAAAATAGTGAATACAAGTCAAATGCAAGAATCATCAAAACTAGACTATACTAGTACATCAAGTGAATACAAATGAGCGTTCAAGCACAAACATATATAAAGGTCTATTTGTAGCTCACTCGTTGTACAAGTATAAATTCTAGTCTTAATGAAAATTATCATTCAAGCAAGTAGTCAAAACATGAAGCATAAAACGGGAATCATAATCCAACATGATAAACATAATAATCAAAACACGAATTATTAAAACAAAATGTCATAGTCAACCATATGATTAGCATGACAAGACATGTGCATTAGATCTATGATTAACATGATAGCTAAACATAAAGAGAACACAAAATATGGGTCCATACTAAACATGGGTGTCTCAACCATTAACATGTAAAGCATAAGTTTAATAAACATGACAAATATCATACTAATCAAAACATGAGTCATCCAAAACATCATAAACATCCATATGATCATTATGTATATGCATGTACATTAGATCTAGGGCATACATGATAGTACTAAACAAGGTGAGAACACAAAGATAAGATCCATATAAAGCATGGGTGTCTCAAGAACTAAACATGTATAACACTAATCTAATCAACATGACATAAGCATAATGAACAATAAAACAAGACATGCTATGAATAAATGAGCATGCAATTGAAAATGGGAGTTAGAGAATGATACCAAAACCGATGAAGGTTCATCTCTAGTTCTCCAAACCCATGGTGGTCCTCCCACCAAATCTCCTTGAGTGTGAAGCATCCAAATGATTCTATTTTAGGCTTAGAACGCATCCACCTCAAGGCACCCAAAACTCTCACGTGATGCGAGAGCCTCCACCTACATCAAAAATCAAAGAGGTGGATCTTGGTACCCATTTCCTTGTGGGTCCACGGGGGTTAGTATCTCTCCTAACCCAAACAAGATTAGTTGCTAAATTTTCAAAATGTAAACGATCATAGCAAAATCTAGCAAGGTGGCCTTTTCGACCACAATGTGTACAAGTGTACACATGAGCATACATGTTATGATTGTGTCCGTGATGGGCATGTGTATGCCGTGTTGGGTGTGCATGCATAGTTGGAACTTGTTTCTTGCGAATCAAGGATTCCAAACGAGTGTGGTTCATGGCACAATGGCTCAAAGTGGAGCCCAAACATTCAACACTTTTCTTCAAATTATTAATATCATTTTCAATGTTAGAAGATAAAGTGGAGCATGCAATAGGTGTACTAGAACAAGAAGCTACACTAGCATGACAAACATGAATATCAATCTCATTTTGTAAAGATTTATTTTTAATCAAAACCAAATCCAATTCTTTTGTAATTGAATCAATTTTATTTTTCAAAGAAAGATTTTCTTTAAAAACAAGATCCAATCTAGAAGACAAAACTTCATTGTGTTCTACAACATCATCACAATCATTTTTGTTTTTCAAAACTTCAATTTCTTTTAAAGCAATTTCAAGTTGAGATTCAAGTGAGTCACGTTCACTAATAATCTCTTCTTTCTCTTGCAAAACCGATTCAAAAGTTGAACATAAATCCTTTAATTCTTCTTTTAAGTCAAAATGTTTCTTTTTCAAAATCTCATGTTTTTCCATAAAATTTTAAAGTTTAGAAGCAAGGTCAACATTCAAATTTTGAACTTCAAAACAACCATGGCAATATGAACTAGAGCTATCATCTATTTGAGAGTCCGATTGTACCTCATGGGAGTCATTCCCATATGCCATAAAACAAGGCTCTTCGGATACATCTCTCATAGATCTCCTCATATTGTTAATGATCCTTGGAAGCTCCGGAGATGTCAAGACGCTCCAAACTGCAAAAGCCGAATCAAAACTATCAAAAACAAGTAAAAGATTATTATCAAAAGATGCTCTAAGTGTTTTAAGTGCAAGTGCATTGGCCTTCTTATGCTTGCTACTATTAGGGAGGGTTTCTATAGAGATGGCTTGATAAACTAGATGACCTAGAGTTTTTAAATGCCTAGTCATGTCCACTTTCCAAGCATCAAGTCTAAAATGGTCAAACATAGGAGGGCTAGCCATGAGTGCAAACTAATATGTGTGCAAATGATAATGCAAATGAAGATTAGCAAACCAAGATCTTGACTCCTAGGTGGTTAAACCTAAATATCAGGAGCACTAGCTCTGATACCAATTGAAAAGTCACCTAGAGGGGGGGGTGAATAGGTGATATAGCTAATCTATGAACTAAATGCGGAATTAAAAACTTAATGCAATACACACTCAAGTGCTATCAACAAGTGATGCACACAACCAAGCCAAGCAAATATGAATGAGCAATATAAGTAGATGCAAGGCACAAAGTAAAGAGAGAGTTAGAGAGAGAGTCAATGGATCAAGCGCAAACAACAAGATATGTTCCGAGGTTCGAGCACCCAGCTCTACATCCCCGCCTTCGACACACGAAGGATTTTCAATCCACTAGCTTGTCCACAAAGGACTCCCACAAAGGGAACCTCCACCGAGGATTTGGGGCAATCACAATTACAAGGAGTACCCAACTCCTCTCCTTACAAACACGACCTCCTCCTTGAGGCACTCCTCCAATCCAACAAACAATCACCTCACAACTTGAGGGATTAGCACCAAGCTTACACAAAACACCTCACAACTCAAGTTGCACAACCTCCTCAACACAATGAGGGAAATGGCACAAAGCAAGAATTGGGTTTACAACTTAGTGATTTCAAACAACAACCACAAAACAATCTCTTTTTCCCACACAAAATCCTATAGAGAAGATAGTAGATTTTAGTTCAAGTGTGGAGAAAACCAATGGAATGGAAATCAAAATCACAAAGAAAAATCCTTGGGAAAACAATAGAAATCAAGATGGTGAAGTTCAATCAAAAGCTTTTCCCAAAAAAACTCTTCTTTGATTTTCCAAACCCTAGCAAAAACCTCAAAATAGATTGTTCAATATGAGTTCAAAAACTTCTTTTAATTGCAGCAAAAACACCAGAGAGTATGAAAAAATTCGCACCAAAAACCCTTAGAGAAAAACTCTTGCAAATGGGGTATTTATAGGCAGAATTGGAAACTAGCCGTTGGCAGCTATTTTTGCCAGTTTTGCCCTGTCGGTCGACCGGTCGGTCGACCGCCCAACGTTCGAATTTTTGAACGTTGTAATACCCGGTCGACCGCCCGGTCGACCCAAACTAACAGAGAGCAAGTCTGCTCTCAGTCGGTCGACCTGCTCGGTCGACCGGCTACAAGAGTAGCCAGCGTGCACGTCCCCGTGCACGTCGGTCGACTCGGACGGTCGACCGGCTACAGGTTCGGTCGACCGTTCGGTCGACCGACCACGCCTGGCAGAAAGCAAATAGCCCAGAAAAACAGGGGTAAAAATATTGTAATAAATCCTTTTAAATCTTGTAAAAATCCCCAAAAATAGTTTTAACATTTTGCATTGATATATAAACATGTGATAACAGTTTTGACTCAAATATCAATCAATGTGAACTATTTTTGTACCTTGTCATTTTTACCAGAAACCAAAACTTGTATTTTCTATAACTTGGAATAGAAAATACGTTTTGTCTAAAAACTCATCCAAATATAAAAACATGATATTTAAACACTTTTGAAGCATGATGCATATTGATAGAAATTCATGAAACATATACATATCATAGTTTTTGTCATTAATACCAAAATATATGTTTTGATAGAAATACCAAAACATAAAACACATGAAATAGAATATCAAACTAAGTTTCTTTAAATAGTTGAAGCATGCATGTATATAGAACAAATCTAATATACATTAAACCATGTAAACTTGTTTTGATATAAACTCTATTCATGTAAACCAAGATCGGTTAAACCAAAAACCGAAAACCAATATTCAAAACATGAAACGTGTGTGTATTGTGAACTTGAGCTTATCATACTATACTAATCTTTACAATTAGGATCTAAACACAAAACTAAACTATGGATACCTAAGTCTTCTTGTAGAGCGCAATCTCCAAGTCTTCTTGTAGAGCGCAATCTCCAAGTCGGCTTGATCCAAAACTCCTTGATTCGCCGAGCAAGTGCTATATATGATCTTTGACGCTCGGGCTCTTGAATCAACATGTGAAAGATGTGTGGAAGCTTTCACCAACTAATATCTTGTTAAATATCTGAAACTTAAACATTGCAAGATTATTAGTACACATAACTACATGAGTTAATCATCATCAAAACTAGAGTGGAAGGCCTTTGGGCCAACATTAAATATAGGCCTTCGCTCTAGATATGTGGTACCCATCTCGAGCGTCACTTCAACAAAATGATGTGACCAAATCGAGATTGCAGCAAATATAACGCACATTTAAGGCTTCGTAAGTCTACAGAGCGACAAACGCCACTACGAGACAAAACTTAAAATGACATCAATCGACACCTGTCCAAACCTGAAATTCTTATCTGCTCCTCTCTTTCTATTAGAGTCTCAGAGAACTTATAACCCTGAGGAAGAGTTCTCGACCTCCTCCAAAGAGAAGGGAGCTGGGGGCATCTGTAGTGGTCACTTTCTGACCCGTCTGAGATTATGACACGTGTCATCCGTCCCCAAAGGATACGCGACACGTGGCCACCTCCAGAACACCTAATTTAGAATCTTCATCCAGCTTGAATTCTAAGCGGGTTGGGTAATTAGAAGAAGAGGTAAATTCAGTTACAAGAGATCTCCACCTTTAAGCCCAATCCTCATTCAAATGGGACAATTACCCCTCGAAGCAATTAGATCTTATCTACAGCAAAGCGCAGACTACCAGATAGAGTTAGACTCTCCCCTATCTTGATTCAAACTGGGATGTTCAGCTCAACTGCTATCAAGATGAGAATCTAAGGTTCAAACTGAGCAGGACTTCCTAGTCTTACTTGTTTGACAAAACTTGTATAAAGAGATCCCTCCCAACGAGGATGGGAATCACGATCAGAATCCAAAACCCCTAACACACTAGAGAAATCCACTTGTAATCACCATTATTATAGTAGAATTCTCCTCTCTCCCTCTGTGATTTTTCTCACTTCGGGTTTACACATAGGTTCTTTGTGTTTATGCTTGCTGTGATTTCGATTTAACTATCTCCCTCTATTATTTTAGTGAGTGGATTGATTCCTTATGAATTTACCCATTGCATGCATCTTATGTATCTTACTTGAATCTTATGCAAACTCCAAGGTACAATTTTTGCTTATGATCCAAAGTGAAGTAATTATCTTTCAAAGATTAGTAAGTTAGTGATGGTAGATGATTAGTAAGTTTAGAACCTTTTCTCATATTTAAAAATCTAACAAAATCTCTTTTCTTCTTAGTTCTTTTTAGAAACCCTAGTTTTTCAAAATCCTGGTTTAGAAACCCTAGTTTTCTTTGCAACCATCTTTTAAGTTTTTCTTTTCTTAAATTTTCAAAAACAAAAACAAAATAAAAACAAACAAAAAAAACCAAACAAAAAATTTTCCTTTTCTTTTCTTTTCTATTATAGTTCTTAAGAAGAGAAGAAGATCACTTTAAGGACTGTACCAAAGCTTGCATCGCATCCCTCCATGTGGATCACGACCCGTATAACCATTGCTTCTAAGTTAAATTGTGAGAATTTAGAGACACGTACCTACTTTCAAATAACATCTTTCTAAACTCTCTGTTTTTGACAATCAAATTTTGGCAGCGTTGCTTGGAAGGGAACGAGAAGTATTGTTCTAACAATCTTTCATCTCTGTTTGTGTGTACAGGAGCAGGTTTCAAGAAACTGAAGGGTGCATAACACATATTGACATCCTGTGCCTCTGCTCTAGAAAGCAGAACACAGGACACCACAACTTTATCACATTTTCGTGGCTAAGTTGGGGATTCATTTATTGAGTTTTCTGCAGGTGCTTCAGAATTGTAATATTAAGTCTCTACTATTTTTAGTTTTCTTGAATACTTATATTTGCACACTGTTCTAATCACAACAGTAATCTATTATTTAAATTGTTTAAAAAACAATTAGACTTCCATCATAGGCATCTGTCTAATATTGTCTCATTTTAAATTACTATTGAAGAGTGCCAGAGATAAGGTACGTTTGCATTACATTTAGATTAGAAAACATTCTTGGGTGATTTCTAATTGCTTTGAGTGTTATTTGTCTATATACTTACATATTTGTACGAAAACGAACTAAGGGCAAATCTCAATAACAAGATAAGCTGGGATAGTCATTACCCTCCCTTGACCCACAAATCACCTCCATTGCACGCACAACCTAAGCTTAATTGAAAATCTGAATAGACATTGGCTCTAGGATAACTCAGACTCACTGGAAGATTGACTTAAGGAGGAAGTTGTTAGAATTTGACTCTAGTCAAATCGTTGATCAAGGCTGGGGATTGAGAGGTAAAACCTCAAAGGCTAGTGGCTTGGCTTAATTAGGCACGTTGCTCTTGCACGGATACCTCTCACTAATCTTGCTCTGACCTGACCGATTAACTTGCGGTCAGATTGCTACGATATACCTCCCATGGACAGTCTACATTAGGAGTCGTTTAGTCTAAGTTTACCTTAGAATAGGCTTAGTTGATTTTTTTTTCTTTTTTTTGATTGAGGATTGTGTTTGTGGTATTACATGCAAGTGTGGTCGAGAGACCCAGTTACATCTAGGTTAAACTGAAATAGTTCACCACCAAAATCAGATCCAGTTATGAAATAGACATCATCTCTGCGGGATGGATTCTATCCAATTAGAATATCACTTTCATCTTGCATTCAGCTTTCTAAAACCGGTGGCAATAACAACTTTGAGCTCCAGCCTCAATATATCAACACTCTCCCCAAGTTTTATAGTTTAGAATCCGAAGATGCGTACTTCTTCATAAGAGAATTTGATGAAGTATGTCCTATGATGAGGATACCAAAACTCAGAGATGATGATGTTAGGTTACGTTTTCATTCCTTTTTTCTTACATAGCCAAGAAATGACTTTACAGTTTGGCGCCAGATTCTGTCACATCATGAGATGAATTCATTAAGGTCTTCTTGAAGAAATTCTACCCTACCATAAAACCGCCCTCATTAGGAAAACATAATGCAGTTCAAATAAGACTCAAGCGAACCTTTTTGGAAGTACTTTGAACGTTTAAAAGATCTCCTTGCCCAATGCCCTCATCACGGTATAGAAGAGTGGCAGCAATGCCAAATTTTTTACGATGATTTAGATTACCAAACAAAACTCTTTTAGAAACCATGTGCCAAGGTAGATTCCTCTAAAAGGATGAAGATCAAGGGTAAAAATTATTTGAGGATTTAGCTGAGAAAACACTCCAATGGGAACTAACGTTAGAAAAGTCTAGAAATACAAACCCTATCTCTTCTAAAGGAGGTCTCTATTCAATTGAACCATCTGAAACTACTGAGGCTAAAATTGCTAACCTAATGAGAAGAATAGAAACTCTAGAAATTAAAGAGCCAGCCCCAGTAAATCAAGTTAGTCCAACCCATGTCCCAAATCTGAGTTACACTTACTGTCAAGCCATGAACCATGTGTTCGAAGAGTGACCAGCCTTTTATGCTTAACAAATGTTGCCCAAGCCCACAAATGTAGCCTTCTCAAAGCCCCACAACAATCTCTACTCGCAAAACAACAATTTCGACTGGAAAAATTATCAGAATTTCTCATAGAGCCAAAACAACTATGACCATCCTTGGCCCAATTCTTCCAACAATTTCCAACCTTTCCATTATTAACAGAATTCCCCCAACCAAGTTCCACCCCCTTCTTTCCAAAATCATCAAATAGAGACAAGATTGACCAGTTTGAAGGGAAAGGATGGAAAATTTGATCAAGTCCCAAGAATCACTCATATCTAGGTTAGAAATGCAAATAATTCAGTCTGCTAACTTACTAAGTGAAAGACCCAAAGAAACTTTTTCTAGTTAGCTATTGACAAACCCTAGGAACTCTAGTCAAGCTCATGTAGCCCAGGATTCTCAGATCAACCGGTGTAATGTTGTTCGTACTCTTAGGTTAGGAAAATAAGTTAATAACTAAGTGCCGATGCCATCCATTATTATTCAGCATGATCCAACACAAGTATCCACTTCTTCTAGTTCAAGTTCCTCTGATTTTGACAAGTCTAAAAAAGACAAGTCAGTCGATCAAGTGCGCAAGCCTATAGTCCCATTTCTAAATAGGATAAATAACAGTAACAAACAAACTGTATAAATAGAGAAAATACTTGAGATGTTCAAACAAGTAAAGATTTATATGCTCCTTCTTGATGCAATCTAGTAAGTCCTAACCTATGCCAAATTTCTCAAGGACATGTGCATCAAAAAGAGAAAGACTAATGTGTCCAAGAGAATATTCCTAGCCACTGATATTAGTGAACTATTGTCTAGCCCAATCCATCTCAAGTAAAAGGATTCGGGTTGCCCCACCATTACTTGCACAATAGGACAAGTTAAAATTAGTCAGGCACTCATTGATTTGGAAACAAGTATCAACTTGCTTTCCTTCTCCGTATAAAATTTTGATTGAGGTTTTACCTGCACAAAAAATATAGAATTTCAGAACTTAAGAATAGTATGTGCAAGTTCTCAATACTACCGCGATAGCAAGTGGCTATGTAAGTCGTAATCCACAAGGAGGGACTAGCAATGGAAGCTTTTTAGTAAGTTCTCTTTTAGGTTACAAAAAATGGTTAAAAATTCTTTTGTTAGTTCTTGAAAAGAAAATGAAAAATAAGTTACAGTTAAGTTAAGAAGAAAGTGGTAGATTGAGAAGGTGGAGAAATAGAAAATAAATTTATATAAAGAAATTAAAAAGAGTGATAAAGAGTTAGGAGATTGTGGTGATGGTGATCAAAACTAAAAGTTAAAAAAAAAGAAAGTTAGGCCTAAAAGAAATACTTACCTTTTTCGGTTGATGATTTACCTGAAATCCTTGCATGTTTTACCTTACTTCAGAGGTGATCAATGAAAAACCCATAAGATTTAGCTCAGTCCCCATTCACATTACATCATCAAGACGAGCAAGAATGAAATGATACAGAACCTTGAGGAGGAAAACATTATCATGAAGTATCAGTGGCACTCACACAAATATGGCTATACAGATGCTTCTAGATTCACTTAGATATTCATCAAAACCAAAAGAGAAAAAGTAGAAAGAAGAAGAAGAGCATAAATATGTTACCTTTGATTGCTTGTAGAAACGATGAAAGAAAGGAGGAGGTTAAATCGGTGTCACTCTCAACATAAGTCTCTCTCTCTCTTACTTACATGAATCTCAGTCTAACCTATGCTTACAAAGATACACTAAAAAGAATGAAAAACTAGTCTAAAAATCTATTTCTGCTTGATCGTTCCCTGTAGTCTCTGAAAACCCAATATTTATAGGCAAAAACCCAATGAGGAGGAGCGTACGAAGATAGGGGGAGCAAATGCTCCCCCAACAAACTTAACCAAACCGCAAAAATGAGGCTTTGGTCGGATTTTTGCGGCCAGGGTATGGCCAAGTGGCCACACCCGGGGGGTGGTGCTCCCTAGTTTCGCGATTTGCTTTTATCTCCAGCTGAATTTTCAGTTTGGGTCTAAAATTTTGATGAAACCTCCTTTTATCTTTAGCTTTAACCAATTAATTTGTAGATATTTGTTTTAACTAGTTTTCAACTTATTTTATCTTCTCTGATTTGCCCTGATCTGTCTTGTTTTTTTTATTCAAATTAATTCTGAATTAAATCAGAATTTTGATGGGCTTTTGTGCTCGTTTCTCTTCCATCTCCTTTAGCAATGGGCCTACATATAAATTAGACAATAAATAGAATTAAAACGGAGTTTATTATATAATAAGTATGAGAATGTGACAATAAATATGCAGTATCAGATAGCGATCACACCCCAATACCTATCTTTTGCTCGTCCTCGAGCAAAATAACAAAATTAAACTAAAGATTATTAGACCACTTTCGCAGGTCACACGATTGTACTGAGCATGTGCAACAAGCCATTAAACCTCTAGGTTTTTCTTAGAGGACGAGTTTTATCTCGTGAGAGTTTTCAGTGGATTACACCCACAAAATCAATAAAGAAAGAGAAACAAAGTGTTAGTATTTTGAAAACACATTTTAAAAGAGAAAAATATTTGAAGTATTTTTTTAAGAATTAAGTAATCTATAAGTTATAGGAAAATAGAACTTTCCATTCTTAAGCTTAGTCTTTATTCAAAAACGTATTATCAATCAAGGCATGGAGTCAAAGTATTTCTCATCTAGTCTATTATTTTACCCTAAGTTATATGCACCTTTGTGACCATGAAATATTGACTCGGGGTTCTTTAACTCTAACTCTTATGCCTTATTATTTTTTTTGGTGGTATTATTCTTTAGTTTTATCAGGCTTTCTAATATGCCCATGTAACGAGCCTTTAATCGGTGACTCCCAAACCGAACGGTCTTAGGGTACAGGGTGAGAAAACACCCCAAGGACTTAAGAACTCGAGCAAATAAAATCACAAAATTAAGAATTTTATTATATGAACCGCTTTTAGGCATGAATACTTATACTTTATAAGGCACAAATACCCAGCTTACTCAGAGGATATATATATATTATTCTTTTTTTTACCTTTTGTTCTTTTTTTTTTAATAAGGCATAAGAATCTTTGTTTTGAACCCTAAGTGTGTAAGTGTTTAAAGCATGCATATATCTTCAAGGTAAAAATCAAGACTAAATTATTTTTCCAAATTTTCTTCCTAACTTTCGAAATTAAACAAATAATCTTATTTTGTCTAAGTATAAGAAATTCTAATTATGATTCTCCTATTCCTACTTAATTTCTTACAAAGAATATGTCAAGATATTGTTTCTATTTTCAAAAAGTTTTTAAAAGTAAAGAAAATGTGAATAATTTTTTTTTAAAAGGAAAACCTAAGTTATGTTAGAACCTTCTCCCACACCTATCTCATGCATTGTCCTCAATGTATGAATTAATGTATAGATGTATGAAAAAAAGAAAGGGAAGGAAAATATTACCATATGGTGGTGGTTCCGGTGGTGGTCTGATTGGGTCAAGCGTTGCTACTTAATCAAGATAATGTGACGGTTTACGGAACCTACCTTTATTGACCTCTTTTCTATTTACATATTTACAGTCCCCAATATGAATAGGATCATGAAATATCCTATCTTGAAACTTACTCCCTTTATATGACCAGTCTTGAAAAATCATTACGGAGTCATCATGGTCTATACCTATGTCCAACAAAAGAATGTGACTTGGTGGAATGGTTGACTTGGACTCAAGAATGATAGGCTCAGGAACCGATACTAACTAGAGAAAATCAACTTTGGGTTCGAGAGTTAGTTTTGGTTCAAGAGTTGAGTCCAAGTCTAAAAATTAATATTCATATTTTTTTCCCATCAAAATGGAATGTGACTATCCAAAATTGGTGATTCCCTTCCCAGATATATAGGTACGGGAATAAATGTTGGCTCAGAAAATTAGTCCAAATTGGATAAGAATACCAGAGTCAACATAGATTCGAAGATGGAAACTGAATCACAAAGTTGGGATCGGATTCACATTCATAATCAAGTTCAATCTCATTAAAATGTAAACTTGCCAATTCGTCTATGGGTTGATATTGGTCAAGTTTAAGGTTTTGTGGTAAAATTGAATCTTGGTCAAAGTCTTCAAGATACCATGATTCTGAGTTTTCATCAATATGGCTAGAAGTGTCAAAAATAGTCAAAGATTGGGTAGGGAGAGTTTTCTTATTCTTACACATGTTTTCCAATCTACTAAGTCTTGCTTCTATCATATCGAGTGGATCATTTTGGAATTGAATTATAGATTCCATACTCTTTTCTAAGTCAGCATATTCTTCTTGAAAAATAAAGTAAGGATTTGTGAATTGAAAATTTTGATGGGATTTTAAGGCTTCTAAAATTTGAATTCACCGCTCAAGCTCGTCTAAGGCTTCCATCCTCTTTTCCCAGTCAATTAATTTTTCTAATGGTTATTCGGGAGAAGGATTATATGAAGCTTGATGTTGGTAAGGTGGTTGACAATATGACTCGAGGGAATTGTATCCCCATTGACTCTGTGAACAGTAGTGATGATTGTTCCAGTCTTGTTCATAGTATTAGGACTGGGGCACGTATTGATTCGGATAAAACTAATCGGTACACTAGGTAGGTTAAAGTTATGATATGCCGGGTTGGTAATATCTGAAAAAGAGGTCTGGGTGTAACATGGATTACCATTAAAATTGAAAAAAAATTTGTTTAAGCCATATCACACAAGAAATGTCAAAATCAAACAAGAAAAAACAAACAAATAAACAAACAAAAAGAAAAAATCTAACCTAAGTTAGGGTAAATCTTAGACCTAGACGACTCTTAACTGGTTAGACTATCCACGGGGGGTATATAACAGAATCTGACCACAAGTTAATCGACCAGGTATGGGCAAGATCAGTGGGAGGTATCTGTGCCTAAGCAATGGGCCTAATTATGCCAAACCACCAACCTTGGGGGTTTTGCCCCTCAATCCCCAACCTTAAACACCGATTTGGTAAGAGTCAAATTCTAATCAACTTTTCCCTTAGGTCAGTCTCCTATATGAGTTCGAGATATCCCTAGGGCCAACGTCTACTCAGTTTTAGTTAGGCTTGGGTTAGTGAGTGCGGAGATTGTTTATGGGCAAAGAGAGGGTAATGGCTTTCCCACCTTATCTTATTTATAGGACAAGCCCTTAAATCAATTTAGTGCAATGTGTACATGAAAAAGAACACTTAAGCAATGTAAACAATTCAAAAATGTTCCTATACTACATGCTATGCACACGTACCTTTGCTCCAGCACTCTTCAACAGTAATGTAAATGTAAACGAATTAGACACATGCCTAAATGCAAGTCTAAACTGTTGTTAGCATTTAACAAACATCATTTTACTGTTGAGGTTAGAAAGTATGTACAGTGAGACAAATAAGAAAATAAATAGGTACAGAAATTTAGCTTTACAATTTAGCTAGCCTGTAAAAATACAAGTTAGTAGTTCACTCAGATTGCCACTGAAATGTAGCAAATCTGAGGGCTTCTGGGCTCTGCTTTTTTGAGCAGAGTCCAGGGCCACTTATATGTCCACTGTAGCAAAACTTTTCTTGATATTTATCACTGCACACCAAGAACAAAGAAGAAAGTTAACCAAAAATGTAAACTTAAAAAGAGAATTACTTATCATCCCTCCCTGATAACGGTGCCAAAATTTTTATTGAGGTTTTCCTGCACAAAAAATACAGAATTTCAGAACTGAAGAATAGTATGTACAACTTCTCAATACTATCACGATAGCAAGTGGCTATGCGGGTCATGATCCACAAGGATGGACTAGCGATGGAAGCTTTTTAGTAAGTTCTCTTTTAGGTTACAAAAAATGGTTAAAAATTCTTCTTTTAGTTCTTGAAAAGAAAATGAAAAATAAGTTATAGTTAAGTTAAGAAGAAAGTGGTAGATTGAGAAGGTGGAGAAATGAAAAATAGATTTATACAAAGAAATTAAAAAGAGTGATAAAAGAGTTAGGAGATTGTCGTGATGGTGATCTAAACTAAAAGTTAAAAGAAAAGAAAGTTAAACCTAAAAGAGATACTTACCTTTTTCGGTTGATGACTTACCTGGAATCCTTGCATGTTTTACCTTACTTCGGAGGCGATCAACGCATAACCCATAAGATCGAGCTCAGTCCCAATTCGTATAATATCATCAAGCTGAGAAAGAATGAAATGATATAGAATCTTGAGGAGGAGAACATCATCTGAAGTATCGGTGGCACTCACACAAACATGGCTATACTGATGCTTCTAGATTCACTTGAATATTCATCAAAACCAAAATAGCAAAAGTAGAAAGAAGAAGAAGAATATATAAATAAAGAAGAGCAAAAATATGATAACTTTGATTCCTTGTAGAAACGATGAAAGAAAGGAGGAGGTTACATCGGTGTCACTCTCAACATAAGTCTTTCTCTCTTAATTACATGAATCTCAGTCTAACCTATACTAACAAAGAAATAAAAATTATATAAAATGAAAATAAAAACTTACACTAAAAAAATGAAAAACTGGCATAAAAATTTATCTCTGCTTGATCGTTCCCAGTTGTTTGGACACATATATTGCATAAATATTCCTACATATATTATGTAATGAATATTGCAAATAAGTTGTCTTAATGTCCTAATTCATACAGAGTATGATAGGGAGAAGATAATCATGAAATTTATCCAATTAAATTCAAAAGTTCAAAAGAAAGGGAATCGGTTCAAATTCAAAGGTTCTAAAAGCTATCTTATCTGAAAACTGGATATATCAGATAAGATAATATTATCTAATTTCAAGAGAAAAATGGATTGTTTGAAGACCCTATCTATTTCACTGAACATAAGTGAATATCTTATCAATTCCAGAGGACAAATTGAAAATTCAAGAGGATAAATGGATAGAGAGAAGATCAACAGATGAGATGAAGCAATTTAGATTCAGATTCAAGCTAGATACAGTTTATCATTTTAATCATAACTTTCGCTAATGAAACTCAAATTTAATGATTCAAGATGCTAAAGAAAGAAGCGTTAAAGGACTACAATTCTTCTGTTAATCTCTCGTTCCAGTTCTATCATTTGATAAGTGATATTCAGCAATCAACACACCAACAGCCTGCAGATTAGAATTGAATTTTTAGATAAATCAAATCAAGTTTGGAGATAAGGGAAGAATTCAGATTCAGAAATATCTAGTTCTTCCTATCTTCATACACTTTCTATCTCTCTGGTTTTCTTCTATGAATACCCTCATACCTCGAAGGCAAAAAGGGCACCACTTTAGAGAGAGCTTTACTTTAGATTTTTCTTTTCTTCTTCAATGTAATTTTTTTCTTTTATTTTTCTTTTTAGCTTAGGTTAGAGCGAGTTACATGATTAAAAGAGAGGAAGAGTTATTGTAGAGTGACACTATTGTAATCTTTTCTTCAAGAAACTTATATTAAAGGTGATAATCAATGGAGGTTCCCACTTTTCTTCATTGTGCTCGATCTCGCCGAAGCCTTGCTTTCCTTTATTCTTTTCTATTACTTTGCTTTACTCCATGCTAAGGTAAATTTCATTATGATTCAACAGTAGAGGTAAATATTCTTCTTTTATTTCTTTTTATTTTTAATTTTTGCATCAACATTTTTCTTTATCTCTTTTGTTTCTTTTTCTTTTATAATTAAAATAAAACAACAACACCATCTCTTCTTCTACCATCTTCTCTTAACTTAACTTAGTATTTTAATTTTCTTTTTATAAATTGAGAAGATAAGTATTAATTAGTTTTGTAAATTAAAAGAAGAAAGTTACATAACGCTTCCATCGTTGTCCCTCCCTATGGATCACGACCCGTTAGCCCTAGGCTACACGGTAGAATTGAGGACCTAGCATTGTTCTAGATTTCTGTATTTTTGTGCAGGTTTGGCTCGATCATAATTTTGGCATCGTTGCCAGAGAAGGACGGTAAGTTTTCTTTCCATTTTAATTTACTTTAACAAATTAATTCCTTTTTCTTCTTTGTTTTGGTGTACAGGGGCTAATTACAGAAAACTAGGAGCTGCAGTGGACATATTGCTACTCTGTGCCTCTATCCAAGAAGGCAGAGTATCAGAGCCCACAACTGTGGCGAACTGCTAACTGTAGTTTCTTGCAGGTTGCTTTTCGGAGATTAGCTCTCTGCAGTTATTAGTTTATCTGTTTAACTCACTTTATACATATTTATAATCAACAGTAACTTGTTGCTTTATAAAAGCTAAAAAACGTTTAGACTCTTGCATCTTAGAGCATCTGTCTATTTTGTTTCTTTATATTACAGTTGAAGAGTGCTAGAGGAAAGGTATGTGCGCATTGCATATAGTTTAGAAAACATATTTTGAGTGATTCATATTGCTTGAATGTTAACTTTTGCCTTATATTTGTACACTGCACTAAAAAGACTAAGGGCATATCCTTAAACAAGATAAGGTGGGAAAGTCATTACCCTTTCTTAGCCCAAAAACTATCTCATCACTCACTAATCAAGCCTAACATAAAATTGAGTAGACGTTGGCCTTAGGGACATGTCGGACTCAAATAGGGATTGACCTAAGGGGGAAGTTGTTAGAAGTTGACTCTTGCCAAATCGGTGTCTAAGGTTGGGGATTGAGGGGCGAAACCTCGAAGGTTGGTGGTTTGGCATAATTAGGCCAGTTGTTTAGGCACGGATACCTCCCACCAATCTTGCCCCTACCTGGATGATTAACTTGTGGTCAGGTTCTGCAATATATGATTAGTCACATATATTGCATACATGTTGTCACCTTACCGTGCTTACTATCTAAATAAATCATATTAAAAAGTCCTATTTTTCTTTATAAAATACAGGCCCATTGCTAAAGGATAGAAAAGAGAAACAAGCCCAAAAGCCCATCAAATTCTAATTTAATTCAGAATAAATTCAAAATCAGGGAATCAGGGCAGATCTTGGCAAATCAGAGAGGTTGAAAACCAGTTGAAATGAATCATCCCAAATCAAGCGGTTGAAGCCAACAATCAAAGACTGTTTCGTCAAATCTTGAAGCAGAAACGGGAAAACCAGCATGAGATAAGGGAAAATCAGCAAACGAAGGAGCTTCTCCAACCTGGTGTGGCCACCTGGCCACGCCATGGCCGCGAAAACGCGACCAAAATCGTGTTTCCGCGGCCGCTTGATGTTTGTTGGGGGAGCGTTTGCTCCCCCTATCTTCATACGTTCCCTCCTGTTTGATTTTCGCCTATAAGTACTGTATTTTTCAGAGAAAAAGGGGCCGAAAACTTAGATTTAGTTTTTCTCTTTGTTTTTAAGGTTTAGGCTCTTTGTTAGATAGTATAAAAGTTGTATCGTTGTTTTGTAATTTGTAGTTCAGTGCAAATACCAGTGAGAGAGAGGAATTGAGTGATTGTATTTTGAAGATTGAAGTGACATCAATATAAGGATCAAGCTACCTTTTCTTCCACTCCATTTTACGGTATGTCTTGTTTTATTTACTTGCATTGTTCTTTATCTAGCTAAATCAGTTTTCTGGGCTCACTATTACTCCTCTCTCTGATCCCTCTTCTTTTTGAATGGTTTTGATGAAAACACCCAATGAATCATTTGCATGCCTAACTTAAGCCTTTCTTCTTGAAAGTGTTCTTGAAGGCACATGAGGATGGGTTTGGATTTTTAAATTTCTACTTCTTTTAAAAACATCTCTTGAACTTGTTTTTATCTCATACTTGAACTTCTTGATGATTTAACATTCAATTCGAGATGATTTCTTAAAGAAAAGAATTAATTTTTCCAACCATCTTATGTGCTTTGCTTAAAACTTTTTAAAATCAATCTTAAGTTTTTGCCTATGATCAAGTTGAGGCACTAAGGATTTCAATAGAAGAACATATCGTTGAGTAGTGAGATAGTGAGCCCAGATTTTCTTCTTTATAAAAAATAAAAATCACTTTTCAAACTTTATACAAAATTTACCTTTTCCAAAGCCTTCTCTAAATTTGCAGCTTTTCTTTTAATCATCTCCCTTCTCTCCATTTTCTTTTTCAACTTAAAAGAAAGACACCAACTTCACTCTTTGTTATTTAACAAAAAAACCAAAAGGCTTCTATCGCATTCCTCCTCGTGGACACAACCCGTTAGCCCAAAGCTACACGGTAAATTCTTGCTCTTTCATTTTTCAATCAATATACCTCCTGTGGATAATCAACAGTTAGGAGTCATCTAGATCTAAGCTCTACCCTAACATAGGCTAGATTTTTTTATTTTCTTATTTGTTTATGTTTGTTTGTTCTTGTGAAAATAGGTTATAATTACAATTATTCTGATTATAACTTAAATCCATATTTCACCCTAACCTCTTTCAATTCGGAGATTACCAACCGGCATTACATAACTCTAACCAACCAAGTATGTCAGATTGGTCTTATCCAAATCAATATATGCCCCAATCCCAGTACTATGAACAAGAATGGGACAATCATCACCACTCTTCACCAAGTCAGTGGGGATACAACTCCCAGAGAGTCTTACTATCAATAACCTTACCAACAAACAGCTTCATATAATCCATACCAAGTCCAACCTATAGAAGAGAAATCTTCTGTACCAAAGACTTTTGAAGCCTTCCTTGAGTCCACATGACAAGTACAAATCATAGCGGACTCAATTCTCTCAAATAATTCCCAAATTTAAGATCCTTACTCTAATTTTCAAGTCCAACCACAACAAGAAGAACCTGTTGACTTAGAAAAGAATATGAAATTTATGATTCAGTCCCAAAATGATTGTATTCAATCCCAAACAGATTGTCTTAAATCTCTTAATAGGTTAGAAGCAAAAGTGAGTCATTTGGTCAAACACAATTAATGATAAGAATGAGGAAACTCTACCTAATATATTTTTAATCATTCCTGATTCTCCTAGCCATATTGATGAAGAATCATGGTATCTTGGAGATTTTAACCAAGATTCAATTTCACCACATAATTTTGAACTTGATCAATATCAACCCAATGACAAATTGGCAAGTTTTTATTTCAATGAGATTGAACTTAAAGATGAATGTGACACCGATTTTCAATATTGTGATTCAGTTTCACTTTTTGAATCTATGCTGACTCTGGTATCCTTACCCGATTTGGACCCAATTCCGAAGCCAACACTGATTCATATCCTCATAGAGCTTGAACATGAACCAACTATATTGGATAGTCACATTCCATTGTTGGAAAATGAATGTGAACTTGAATTCTATGATTTGGACCAAACCCATGAACCAACTCCGACTCTAGAACCTAAATTTGATTTGAGTTTTATTCCTAAGTCAGTTTCGGTTTCTATTCCTTTCATTGTTGAGTCCAAATCATTCATTCCACAAAATCATATTTCATTGTTGGACCAAGGTTTAGATCAATATGACTCCATAATAATATCCCAAGATTGGTCATATAACAGGAAAAAATTTCATGCTAGGATCTTGCACGATCCTATTCATATTGGGAAGTATATAAGTACTAATAAGAAAGAAAAAATAAAAGGTGGGTTCCATGAAAATCCACAGTATCTAGATTGGGAAAAAACGCTTGGCCCATGAGACCACCATCGGAACCACCACCTTGAGGTGAAAATTTTCCTTTTCTTTCTTCTTTTTTATGTATTATTGCATTTCATTCATACATTGAGGACAATGCATGAGTTAGGTGTGGGGGGAGGCTTTACTAACATGCTTACTTCACTAATTTTAAAAAAATCCTTTCTTTGAAAAGGAAAATAATACTTTGACTTATTTTTTGTAAAAAATTAAGTTAATTTTAAGAAATAAGAGGATCATAATTAGGATTTCTTATACTTGGTCAAAATAAAATTATTTGTTTGATTTTGAGGTTAGAAAGAAAAATTGAAAAAGTAATGTAGTCTTAATTTTTACCTTGATAAAATATGCATACTTTATACACTTACATACTTAGGATTCTAAAACAAAGATTCTTATGCCTTATATAAAAAATATATATATACATATATCAAAAAATATCCTCTGATGAAGCCGGGTATTTGTGCCTCATAAAGCATAAGTACTCACGCCTAAAAGTGGTTTATAGAAATAAAAATCCTTAGTTTTGTGGCCTTGTTTGCTCGAGTCCTAAGTCCTTGGGGTGTTTTCTCATCCGGTGCCCTAAAATCGTCTGGTTTGGGAGTCACCGACTAAGGCTCGTTGCATGGACGAATTAGAAAGCATAACAGAGCTAAGGGATATTACCGTCATAAATTTAAAAAAAAGAAAATAATAAGGCATAAGAGCTAGAGTTGAAGAATCCTGAGCTAAATTTTCACGGTTACAAGATACATATGACTTAGAGTAAAATAATAGACTAGATAAGAAATACAATTTTAATCCTTACCTTAATTGAAAAAAAGTTTTCGAATAGAGACTAAATTTAGAAATGACTAAGTTTTGATAATCATATGACTTATTGGTTATTTGAATTTTTACATTAATACTTCAAATATTTTTTTACTTCAAAATGCAATTTTGAAAATATTAACACTTTATTTCTTTTTATTTATGGATTTTGTGGGTGTAATCCACTGAAAATCCTCACGAGACAGAACTCGTCCTCTAGGGGTAACCTAGAGGTTTAACGGCTTGTTGCACGTGCTAAATGCAACCGTGATTTCTGTGAAAGTGTGTTAGGTTTGGTCAGTTTATTTTTTTTTCTTTTCTCTTTGTTTTGCTCGAGGACGAACAAAAGATAAGTGTGAGAGTGTATTTGGCCACATATATTGTATAAATATTATTACATTCTTACATATTCTGTAATGAATATTGCAAATAACTTGTCATAATGTCCTAATTCATGCAAGGTATGATAAGGAGAAGATAATCATGAAATTTATCCAATTAAATTCAAAAGTTTAAAAGAAAGGGGATTGATTAAAATTTAAAGGTTCTAGAAGCTATCTTATCTGAAAACTAGATATATCAGATAAGATAATATTATCTAATTTTAAGAGAAAAATGGATTGTTTGAAGACCCTATCTGTTTCACTGAAGATAAGTAAATATCTTATCAATTCTAGAGGACAAATTGAAAATTCAAAAAGATAAATAGATAGAGAGAAGATCAACGAATGAGATGAAGCAATTTAGATTCGGATTCAAGCTAGATACAATTTATCATTTTAATCATAACTTTCGCTAATGAAACTCAAATCTAATGATTCAAGATGATAAAGAAAAAAGCCTTAAAGGACTACAATTCTTCTGTTGATCTCTCGTTCCAATTCTATCATTGGTTAAGTGATAATCAGCAATCAACACGCCAACAGCCTACAGATCAGAATTGAATTTCTGGATAAATTAAATCAAGTTTGGAGATAAGGGGAGAATTCAAATTCAGAAATATCCAGTTCTTTCTATCTTCATACTCTTTCTATCTCTCTAGTTTTCTCTTATAAATACCCTCATACCTCGAAGGCAAAAAGGGCGCCACTTCAGTGAGAGCTTTACTTTAGATTTTTCTTTTCTTCTTTAATGTAATTTTTTTCTTTTATTTTTCTTTTTAGCTTAGGTTAGAGAGAGTTACATGATTAAAAGAGAGGAAGAGTTATTGTAGAGTGACACTATTGTAATGTTTTCTTCAAGAAGCTTATATTGAAGGTGACAATCAATAGAGGTTTCCCACTTTTCTTCATTGTGCTCGATCTCGCCGAAGCCTTACTTTCCTTTATTCTTTTCTATTACTTTGCTTTACTCCATGCTAAGGTAAATTTCATTATGATTCAACAGTAGAGGTAAATATTCTTCGTTTATTTCTTTTTATTTTTAATTTTTGCATCAACACTTTTCTTTATCTCTTTTGTTTCTTTTTCTTTTATAATTAAAATAAAACAACAATACCATCTCTTCTTTAACTATCTTCTCTTAACTTAACTTAATATTTTTATTTTCTTTTTATAAACTGAGAAGATAAGTATTAATTAGTTTTTGTAAATTAAAAGAAGAAACTTACATAACACTTCCATCGCTGTCCCTCCCTGTGGATCACGACCCGTTAGTCCTAGACTACATGGTAGAATTGAGGACCTAGTACTATTCTAAATTTTTATATTTCTTTGTGCAGGTTTGGCTCGATCACCTGTAGTCTCTGAAAACCCAGTGTTTATAGGCAAAAGCCCAACTAGAAGGAGCGTACAAAGATAGGGGGAGCAAACACTCCCCAAATAAACTTAACCAAGCCACAAAAATGCAGGTTTGGCAGCGTTTCCACGGCCAGGGTGTGGCCAGGTGGCCACACCCAGGGGGTGGTACTCCCTGGTTTCGCGATTTATTTTTATCTCCAGCTGAATTTTCAGTTTGAGTTCAGAATTTTGATGAAATCTCATTTTATCTTTAGCTTTAACCAATTGATTTGTAGAGATTTATTTTAACTAGTTTTCAACTGATTTTATCTTCTCTGATTTGCTCTGATCTGCCCTGAATTTCTGATTTGAATTAATTCTGAATTAAATCAGAATTTTGATGGGCTTTTGGGCTCATTTCTCTTCCCTCTCCTTTAGCAATGGGCATGCATATAAATTAGATAATAAATAGGATTAAAAATAGAGTTTATTATATAATAAGTATGAGAATGTGATAATAAATATGTAGTATCGGTGACCGATCAATCAACAACTTGGGTTGGGCAAACTTAGTCAAACTCAAGTCATGATTCAATTGGCTGATCAGTCAGTTAAAGTTCCAAAGGGAAAAATAACCGATGTCCTTATTCGAGTTGGAGAGTTCATCTATCCAGTAGATTTCATCATTCTTAAGACCAAATCTGTATCAAGACCTAGGTCTCAAACTCTCGTCTTCGTAGGATACCCGTTCCTTGCTACTACCAATGCAATCATCAATTGTCAGAACGAATTCATGAGATTAACCTTTGGAGACATGAGTAAAGAAGTCAATATCTTCAATCTAGAATAATAACCCATGATATGGACGATCAAATTTTTGAGGTTAACCATACTGAGAACTTAACAAGTGAATATAGTAAGGAGACAGAGCTAGAAATTGAGTGTGAGTTCGAGCTAGGATCGAAAGAATTCAACCTTGATCAGATTATCGATTCTGTTGTGAGTTAGGCATCTAGAGCCAACAAAGTTTGCCCCTTCTTCCATTGAGTCTTTCCCTCCTTTAGAATTGAAAACCTTGCCCAAGTATCTCAAATCCGTCTACCTAGGCAAAAAAGAGACACTTTCGATCATCATCGCATCACATCTGACTATAGGGCAAGAAGAGAGTCTTATGTTAGTTCTTAGGAAACATAGGAAAGCCGTTGGATGGAGCATGACCGATATCAAGGGGTTAAGTCCAACAATAGTTCAACATCGTATTCATTTACATGAAAAGTCAACATCTAAGAGGGACCCGCAGTGTAGTTTAAGCCCTATAATGCAAGAGGTTGTTCCTTCTAAAATTCTGAAACTCTTAAACAATGGGGTCATTTATCTCATTTCTGATAGTCAATAGGTCAGCCTAGTCCATACAGTCCCAAAGAAGTCCAGTTTCACCATGATAGAAAATGAGAACAAAGAGTTTGTCCAAACTCGACTCCCAACCAAGGTTAGGGTTTGCATTGACTATCAAAAGTTGAATGCGGCCACTCGTAAGGACCACTTCCCTCTTTCCTTCATCGATCAAATGCTTGAACGACTAGCTGGCCATGAGTACTACTATTTCTTGAATGGTTACTCGGGTTAAATCAGATTCTTATAGCTCCGGAGGATCAAGAAAAGACCACATTCACATGTTCATATTTGAGACATTTGCTTATCGATGCATGCATTTTGACTTGTGTAATGCCCCTGCAACGTTTCAATATTGCATATTGAGTTTCTTTTCTGACATGATAGAATGGTTTCTTAAAATCTTTATGAATGATTTCTCCATTTATGGAGATTCATTCGATCAATATCTTCACCATCTAGAACTTGTCCTCAAACATTGTGCTGAGAAACACTTGACATTAAATTGGGAAAAATTTCACTTCATGGGAACACATGAAATTGTATTGGGATATAAAATTTTAAGAAAAGGGATTGAAGTGGATAAAATAAAAATCGAAGTCACAGCCAAACTCCCAAAACGAACATGTGTGAAAGATATCAGATCTTTTTTAAGATACGCCGGATTTTATCGTAGGTTTATTAAGGACTTTAGCAAAATTGTTAGACCCTTGACCAACCTTTTAGCTAAGAACATGCCCTTCACTTTTGATAGTGAATGTCTTAATGCCTCACAGAAGCTTGAGACAGAGGTTATTTCTGTGCCAATCATTTCTGCTCCGGATTGGTCAAAATCGTTTGAGATTATATGCGATGCTCTTCCTATTTTGCCATTGGTGCGGTCTTAGGATAATGCATTGATAACAAGC
This sequence comes from Agave tequilana, assembly GCA_038442645.1. Lineage (NCBI taxonomy): Eukaryota > Viridiplantae > Streptophyta > Magnoliopsida > Asparagales > Asparagaceae > Agave > Agave tequilana. Next base: position 175,579 of record JAVJIF010001505.1, read on the forward strand.
AGCATGTGAACTATTACTCAAGTAGGACTCTAAACGAGGCCCAATTGAACTATACTACAACCGAGAAGCAATTCTTGGCAGTAGTGTTTGCTTTAGAGAAATTTCGTCCATACCTATTCGGGTCAAAAATCACTATCTTCACTGATCATTCTGTGCTTAGATACCTAATGCTTAAGAAGGATGCCAAGGCCTGACTTATTTATTGGATCATCTTTCTTCAACAATTTGATCTCGAGATTCAAGATAAAAAAAAAGGCGTAGAAAATGTTATCGCCGATCATCTCTCTCGTATCCCAAATGCTCCTCACAATGAAGTGCCGATAAATGACGACTTTCTTGATGACAATCTTAGCTATTTTTAGGGAACCATGGTTTGCTTATATAATTAACTACTAAATCACAAATCAAACACCATCTCATTGTACGAAACAAGATGCCTACAAATTATTATCTCTAGTCCAATATTTCTTTTGAGAGGAATTATATCTTTTAAGTATTATTCTTACTAAATTAGTAGGAGATGTATCCCTGACGAGGAAGTTAAGAGCGTTCTTTCCTTCTATCATGAGCTTGCATGCGGTGGATACAACCACAAGACTGCCGAAAACGTGTTACAAAGTGGACTCTATTGGCCCACTTTGTTCAAATATACCTTTGAATTTTTCAAGACGTGCTCTACATGCCAAATGATAGGCAGGATCTCGAAATGCAACATGATGCCTCTCAATCTAATTCTAAAAATAGAACTTTTGGATGTTTGGGGTATTGACTTTATGAGTCCTTTTTTTAGCTTATTTGGGAACCAATACATCTTGGTTGCTATGAACTAGATATTTAAATGGGTAAAAGCCATTCCTAACAAAACGAACGACAACAAGGTTATTGTCAAGTTCTTGAAAGAGAACATTTTCTCTCACTTCGAAACCCCTCGTGAGATAATTAGTGTTAATGGCACTCATTTCTGTAATAGAACTTTTGAAACTCTTATGTGAAATTATGCCATCACATAGAAGTTGTCCATACCATATGATCCCTAAACCAGTGGGTAGGTGAGATTTCTAATAGATAAATCAAACTTATCTTGGAGAAAACTATGAGTCAAAACCGAAAAGATTGGTCCACCAAGCTCATAGATGTTTTATGCACTTACATGACCGCTTTCAAAATGATTTTAAGTATGTCTCCTTATTGATTAGTTTTTGAAAAAGTCTGTGACCTACCTGTAGAACTTGAGCATCGGGCCTTATGGACAATTAAGAAATTGAACTTTGATCTGGACAAGGCTGGTGACCTTTAAAAATTGTAAATTTTTGAACTCGAGGAATTGAAAAATGAGGTTTATAAAAATGTGAAGATAACAAAAAATGGGGTTAAAGTCTTTCATGATAAATTTATCATGAGGAAATTTTTGTAACTGAACAAAAAGTCTTACTCTACAATTTTAGGATCCATCTTTTTCCAGGAAAGTTGAAATCGAGATGGACATGGCCATTTATTATGAAAATTGTGTTTCCACAGGGTGCAGTAGGGATTTGCAACCCTAAGAACGGTAATGAATTCAAAGTCAATGGTTAACGTCTTAAACAGTTCTTATAATCGGTACCAAAAAATGAGACGGCGATAGGTCTATTTGACCCAATGTATCGGTAATATCACCTCTTTATATTTTATTTCATACATATATGTATTCATTCATATATTGAGAAAAATGCATGAGATAGGTGTAGGAGAGGGTTCTAACCTTACTTAATTACTAACATAGGTTTTCTCTTTGTATAAAAAAAAATTATTTTGCAAAAAGTATAACTAAGTATTTTAAGAATTAAGAATCCAACAAAGTTAGAAATTTTGATGGTAAGATCAATTTGAAAGAATCTATAATTTCTAGCTTTGAGCTAAAAAATTTGAAAAATAAACACCATCTACAATTTGTTAACATGATTATGCATCTTATATACACATACACATAAGTTTTATGCTTCGGATAATGATGATAGCTTAGCTTATTTTGAATATATAGTATAAATATATAAATATATAAATTATTGACCCAAGGGTACACTCTACAATTTTGTTTTGATGAGTACAAACTACATGAAGTTATTCAGTACTAATCAAGTTCAAGTGTTTAAGTTTTTCAGGTTCAAAAGATATTTTATTTTGCTCTTCCTTAAAAAGAAGGTGTTTAAGTTTCAAGATCACTCAAGGATGAAATTCAAGTTCGAACGATCAAGATTGACTTTTAGATAAGCCCACTTGAAAATTGCTTGAAGAATTATAGAATTGATGTAAATAAATAGAATGCTTAAGTGTAGAAATGTAGAATTGATGCTTAAAAAGTCACACACAAAATATAAGTTTTTATATCTAGTTTTACAGTTTTGATATTTTACAAGGATTAGTTTATGATACATGTCCTGTATTTTTCAAATTTGTATATCTTGTTTCAAACATATATCACATAGCATATACATTGCCAAATCACATTTCAAACTGGTTTAAAATATTTAAAAATAAATTTCATATCAATAACTTTATTTAAAATAACTTTTGGGTTGGGTCGATCGACCGAGTGGTCAACCAGACTACTGCATTGGAAATGCACTACTAGAAGTTTGTGCACTTGTGCATGTCCACGTTTATTGGATAACCAATCACTGTCAAACCTAGCAATCAATCGAGCGGTCGGCCGACTGTCAAAGTTTTGGAGAACCAAAGTTTCTAATGACATCGGATGACCGGGCGGTCGACCAACAAGTAATGACTACTTTTTTTTAGGCAGCCGATCGACCGGCCGATCGACCGAAGCCCTGCAACAGCTACAATAATGGCTAGTTCTTAAATTTTTGAACTTTTAACTTTTTCTTCAATGGGTATATTTGTTTTTTAGGGTTTAATTACCCTCCTAATACCCTGATTAATCCCTCTAATGATATTTATCACTTGCCTATATATATAGTTCATTTGAGAGGTTTGAACATCTTTGGATTTTGAAAAATACCTTAAAAATTCAAGTTTATTCAAAAGAAAAAATTTCTAGTTTTCTTGTTTCAAGTGCTCTTATTTTCAAGCCAACCTCTACATGTTTTCAGCTCTTAAATTCATTCATTTCAATTAAGTTTTCTCTCTATCAAAACTTATTGAGCTTTATTTCTTATTCTATATTATAGGAAGTTGTAAAAGAGAGTGTCAAGAGCTTGTAAGCCTCATTGGTTTTGTGCTACCTCTTGTGTAGAGGATTAAGCGTTTGAGTTGTGTACTCTGGTCCAGTGTAGATTTTATAGTTCCTTTGTAGATGTTCCTTTATGGAAGATCTTTAGTGGATAGTGAAACTCTTTACGCGGTGAAGCCGAAGACGTAGAGCTTTGTGCTTGAATCTTGAAACAAATACTTGTGTTTGTGATTACTTTCTCTCTTGTTCTAGTCTATTGGGTATTGTTTACACTTGTGTTTCTTCTTTCATTGCACTTGTTATTCATTTCTTACATCATATCTACTTGTTGATTGTTACTCACCCAATCAAGAAGGCAATTGAGCACCTCAACTCATTGTCTAGAGGAATATATAAGAGAAGTTCTAGAGCCCTTCATAGGAAATTCGGCTTCACTTCTTAATTTGAGTTAAATATTTGTACCATTTATTTTAATTGTTGTATTTCTTCAATTGTTTAACATTAACCCTATTAACCCTCCTCTAGGTGTACTGTCAATTGGTATTAGAGCCTTGCACTCTAGTTTTTGACTTAACCATCTTAGGGAGATCCTCTTGCTAACCACTCATTTGCATCATTTGCTTGTTTATCACACTAGTTTACATGGCCGAAAGTATTAAATTCTACCATATTTGATGGCCTTAATTTTCCCATATGAAAAGTTAAGATGACTATTTTCTTGCAATCCCTAGAAAGTCGAGTTGCAAAAGTGGTGACTAAACCATTTAGTGCACCTGATGGTAATGAGGACACTTGGTCCGAAATTGTCACCAAGGAGTTTGATGCTAATGCTAAGGCACACTGTCTTACTTTAAGCATTGAATGATGATGATATTGCTAGAGTAATTCATTACAAATCTACCTACGAGATTTGCTCACACTTGGTTGTCACACATGAGGGGACATTACAAGTCAAGAGAACTAAGATTGATCTTTTTCGTTTCTAATATGAAATTTTTTTCATTTATGAAAATGAATCTATTGATGACATGATTACCAAGTTCACTAAAATTACAAATGATCTTACTTTTTTAGGTGATGAAATTGACAATGATCAAAAAATGAGGAAGGTCATACGTGCACTTTCACCATCATGGGAGGTCAAATCTACTACTTTGAATGCTCTAGAAGAGATGGAGATTATTGGTCTCATTAGAAATTTAAACCCCATAAAATAAAATAAAAGGCTAGAGAGGATAAGACAACCCAAAAGAAGAAGACCTTTGCTTTCAAATTCACTCCTATCATCTCCGATGGCCAAGAAGATGATGAGGATTTGTCCCTCCTTGTGAAGAATATAAGAAAAATGTACAACAAAGCTAAGTTCAACAACCGAAGAAGATGGCAAGAGAAGGAGGACAAGAAGATTGTTTGCTATAATTGTAAGAAATACGGACACATCATTGCCGAGTGCCCAGAGACCAAAAGCAAACCCATAACCTTCAAGAAGCCCTACAAAAAGAAGGCTTTGAAGGCAACATAGGATTCGGAGAGCGACTCCGAGGAAGAAGTGGACGCGGCTAATGTGTATTTCCTGGCAAATAAGAACACACCCAATGTAACATTTGAATCTTCAGTTGATGAATATGAGTTATCTATGGATGAATTGGGAGAAGTTTTTTAAGAATTTTTCAACAACTATGATTTTCTTAAAAATAAGTATTTAAAAAATGAAAAAGAAAATGGTCTTCTTCATATCAACTAGTTGGTATTTTCAAAGAAAAAGAACTTTTATCTTTCACACTTCAAAATAAACAAAAGAATTTTAATGCACATAAAATTTCATGGAAAGCTAAATTTTCTATCATTGATGAAAATGAAATTTCCACTTTGAAAAATAAAATCAACACTTTGAGCAATATTTTGAAAAAAATGTGAATTTGACAAAGCTAAATTAGAAGCATTGTTCCCAAAGAGGCAAACTCAAGAGAAACCACACGCTCATCATATTTCACTCTCTCAAAATCATGCTCACACACAAGCATAATCATATGCTCACTATACCACTCATGCACATGCTTATCATGCTCACACACATCTTGCATTTTTATATTTCAAGGTGTATTCATGCACCTATTGTGGCCGCAAAGTTCATTTGGCTAAGTTTTGTTATGATAAATTGAATACATCCAATAGTCATGTATGGATTCGAGAAACTAACATTTTAGAACCCAAGAAAGTTTGGGTACTAAAATTAACTTCTACATTACATGATATAGGTACGCACCAAGACTCCAAGACGTAGGGAGCAGTGGGACCTTAATAGTGGTTGCTCAAGACACATGACTTTAGGATATCAACAACTTTGCAACTCTGTCAAAATATCATGAAGGTGGGACTGACACCTTCGAAGATGATTTAAAGATAAAATCGTTGGTATCGGTAAAATCAAGATTGGTTCATCTCCTTTAATTGAAGATGTTGTTTAGGTAGATAGACTTAAACATAATCTATTAAGCATTAGTCAATTATGTGACAAAGTGTGATGACTCTAATTGTGATGTTTTAGAAAAGAAAATAAATACTTGTGCTCTTTCTGATTTTCATGAGAACAATATTTATTTGATTGACATGTTTAATTTAGAATGCAATGCCAATTGTTTGAATACTTTTAACTTGGTTGTGGCATAGGAGACTAAGTTATATTTTGTTAATTATCTATCCCGAATTAATTCTAAAGGATCAGTGAAGGATATTCCTAGTTTGAAATTTGAAAAGATCGCATTTGTGATGCGTGCTAACTTGAGAAATAAACTAAGTCCTTTTTCAAATCAATCAAAGATATCATGACATCAAGACCTTTAGAATTGATATATATGGATTTGTTTGGTCTAACTAAAACCAAAGTTCTTAGTGGAATCGATTTGTTTTTGTTTTTATCGATTTTTCAAGATTTACATGGGGTTTTCTTTTTAGAACATAAAGAGGAAGCATCTTCGCATTTTAATGTTTTCAAAAAAGGGTTGAAAAAGAAAAAATTTCAATTTTACGCATTAGGAGTGATAGAGGTGGTAAGTTTGTAAACCACTCCTTTATTATTTATTGTTAAGAAAATGGAATCAAACAAGAACTTTCATGTTCTAGAGCTCTACAACAAAATAGAGTCGTTGAAAGGAAGAATCGTGCTCTTCAAAAAATGGCTAGAACAATGATTAGTGAATACGGACTCCCTCAATATCTATGGGCCGAGACCATAAACACCTCATGTTACATATCAAATAGAGTTTATTTTTACAAAAATACTTCTAAAACTCCTTTTGAGATTTATTACTTGAGAAAACTAAATGTTTCCTATTTTAAAGTTTTTTGGATGTAAATGCTTTGTTTTGAACACTAAAGGTAATTTAGGAAAGTTTTATCCAAAATTCTTTGAAGCTATTTTTGTTGGGTATTCAAATACCAGTAAGGCCTATAAAGTCCTCAATAGGTCAACTTTGACTATTGAAGACTTTATGCATGTTAAGTTTGAGGAATTTAACACTCTTATAAGAATCTTATAAAAGTTGATTCTGTAAGTGAAGACATTGAAAAGATTTCATTGAAGGACTCGCCGGCTCAAGAAGATGAAGACAAATTAAAAGATAATACAAATGGTAAGATCCAAGATGTTGAAATGGAGCCAACTTAACTACTTCCAAAGGATTGGAGATATGCTACAAGCCATCCCAAGAATCTCATCATAGGTGATATATCCAAAGGGGTAACTACTCGCTCTAAACTCCATGATTTATGTGGCTATTTTGCATTTATTTCTCATTGAGCCCAACAATATCCTCGAAGCTGATGGTGACTTATATTGGTTGCTTGCAATGCAAGATGAGCTCAATCAATTTGAGCGCAACCGAGTTTGGCATCTTGTTTCGGCCCCATGATAAACCAACTATTGTACTAAATGAATCTTTAAGAATAAGTTATATGAGTCGGGAAATGTTATTAGTAATTAAGCTAGGTTATTGGCCCAAGGTTACACCCAAGTCGAAGGGATCGAATTTGAGGAAACTTTTGCACCTGTAGCACAGCTAAAAGTCATACAGATGACACTTGCATTTGCTTCTTTTAAGGATTTTAAGCTTTTTCAAATGGATATTAAAAGCGCATTTTTTTAATAGTTTTATTGAAGAGGAGGTGTAAGTTGAATAATCCCACATGTTTGTTGATCCTATGCAATCCGATTTTGTTTTTAAATTGATAAAGCTTTATATGATTTAAAACATGCTCCAAGAGGTTGGTATGATAGATTGAGTAGTTTTCTTGTATTCCATGATTTTGTTAAAGGTAAAGTTGATACCACCTTATTTACAAAGCATGTAGATAATGATATCTTGATAGTACAAATATATGTTATGATATCAGTTTTGGATCTACTAATGAAAAGCTTTATAAGGATTTTGATTTATGCATGAAGAAAGAGTTCAAAATGAGTATGATGGTAGAGCTCAACTACTTCCTTGGATTCTAAATCAAGCAAAAGTGTGACAGGATCTTCGTCAATCAAGCCAAATACACAAGAGAGCTTATCAAGAAATTTGGGCTTGAAGATGCAAAAGTTAGTAAGACTCTTATGGCTACCACAACTAAGTTTGATAAGGATGAACAAGATAAAAATGTTGACATTAAACTCTATCATAGCATTGTTTGGTAGTTTGCTTTATTTGACAGCTAGTAGGCTGGACATTATGTTTAGTATATGTTTATGTATTAGATTTCAATCTTGTCTTGAAGAGTCTCATTTGATTGCGATAAAACACATTATTAAATATCATAAGGGCACTATTATAATGGGCTTGTAGTATCCGCAGACCGGACAATTCTCAATGACGAGTTATTCATATGTCGACTCTGCCGGTTGTAGAGTGGATAGGAAGAGCACTAGTAAAACTTCTCAAATTCTTCAAAATTGTCTAGTTTTGTGGTCTTTCAAGAAATAAAATTTTGTAGCCCTCTCAACCGTCTAGATGGAGTATGTTACGTTCTGGGCTTGTTATGCATAAGTCCTTTGGATGAAACATACTCTCCTTAATTATGATTTGCATTATGATCATATTAAAATATTTTGTGATAATACTAGTATCATTCATATGACCAAGAATATAAATCAATATAGTAAGACTAAGCACATCGAGATTCGATATCACTTTTTTAAAGATAATTATGAGAAAAAGATATTGAAATTGATTATGTTTCACTGATTTTCAATTAGCCGACATTTTTACTAAGCCACTTGATTATAATAGAATTTCTTTCATTTGTAGTGAGTTGAATGTTTGTATTATGGATTCATGAAATTTTTATTTAATTAGTATTCATATTTATATTTAAATTGGTATCTTTAGTATACATATTGTTTTTAATTTACTACTCTAAATTGGTATACTACTTTCAATTTTGTTTTATATTTGGATTTGGTTATTTGGTGTCCCTTTTTGATATATGACAAAAAGGGGGAGAAGATTTATGAGTTATTTATTTGAAAAGAGAATATTTATGAGTTATTCACTTGAGTACCTCTATTCTCCATTCTCATATTTGTATGCAATGTTTCCTTTATTTGTTATTGGTTTCTTCCTTTATTTATTACTGGTTTCTTACTCTTTATTGCACGGTTATTTATTTGGTAGTTGGACGCATGGAAGGAGGCTGGTATGTTTATGCATAATGTTTTATATTACACATCTATACCTATATGCATATGACTTGCTTTGTTATTCCTACATCATTTAGTCATGAATGATTGAACTTGATAGATAAGCATAATTTTAGGAGCAGCTTTCTAAGCTCTTCATCTTGTTTGGCTTTAATAACTCATGTAGTTTGTTATCATCAAAAAAAGGACATTGTTAGCCCAAGAGCACACTCTCCGGTTTTATTTGATGATTACAAACCACATGAAATTATTTAGTACTAATCAAGTTTAAGTATTTAAGTTTTTCAGGTTCAAAGATATTTTGTTTTACTCTTTCTCAGAAGAAAGGTGTTCAAGTCTCAAGATCACTCAAGGATGGGATTCAAGTGCAAACGAACAAGATTGACTTATGGAGATGCCCACTTGAAGATTGCTTGAAGATTTATAGAATCGATGTAAGAAAATAGAATATTTAAGTGTAGAATGTAAAATTGATGCTCAAGAAGTCACACACAAAATACAAATTTTAATATCTAGTTTTTTTAATTTTGGTATTTTACAAGGATTTTTTTATGATACATGTCCTATATTTTTCAAATTTTTATTTGTTTCAAACATGTATCTCATAGCCTGTGTATTGTAAATCACATTTCAAATTGGTTCAAAATATTTTTAAAAAAATTTCATATCAAAAACTCTATTTAAAATGATTTTTGGATTGGGTCGGTCGATCGGCCGGTCGACTGGACCGGTACATTGGAATGCACTATTAGAAGTTTATGCACTTGTGCATGTGCACATTTGTCGGACGACCGACCGGTCGACCTTCAAACCTAGCAGTCAACCGGGCAATCGACCGGCTGTCAAGATTTTGTAGAACCCAAGTTTCTGTTGAGATCGGACAACCGAGCAATCGACCGACAAGTAACGGCTACTTTTTGTTTTAGGCAGCCGGTCAACCAGCCGGTTGACCGAAGTCCTGCAACAGCTACAGTAACAGCTAGTTTTTAAATTTCTGAACTCTTAATTTTTCTTCAATAGGTATATTTGCTTTTTTGGATTTAATTACCCTCCTAATACCCTAATTGACCTCTCTAATGATATTTATCATCTGCCTATATATACAGTTCATTTGGAGAGGATAAATGCTTTGGATTTTGAAAAATACCTTAAAAATCAAGTTTATTTCAAAAGAGAGAGTTTTCAAGTTTTCTTTTTTCAAGTGCTCACATTTCCAAACCAATCTCTACAAGTTTTCAGCTGTTAAATTCATTCATTTCAACTGAATTTTCTCTGTCACAAAACTCCTTGAGCTTCACTTCTCATCCTCTACTATAAGAAGTCATAAAAAGAGTGTTTGTGATCTTTGTGGTCATCAAGAGCTTGTAAACATCACTGGCTTACCTCTTATAGATGATTAGAGCTAGAGTTGTGTACTCTGGTCTTGTATAGACTTTATAGTTTCTTTGTGGAGGTTTCTTTGTGGAAGATCCTAGTGGATAGTGAAACCCTTCACGCGGTGAAGGCAGAGACTTAGAGCTTTGTGCTTAAACCTTGAAACAAATCTTTTGTATTTGCAATTGCTTTCTCTCTTGTTCTATCCTATTTGTTATTACTTACACTTATGTTTTTACTTTCATTGCACTTGCTATTCATTTCTTGCGTCATCTCTACTTGTCGATTTTTACTCACTCAATCAAGAAGGCAATTGAGCACCTTAACTCATTATTTAGAGGAATATAAAGGAGAAGTTTTAGAGCCATTCATAGAGAATCATGTTTCACTTCTTAATTTGAGTTAACTGTTTGCACCATTTATTTTAATTGTTGTATTTTCGTAGTTGATTAGCATTACACCTATTCACCCCCCTCTAGGTGTACTTTCATAAATGTGTGTGTGTGTGTGAAAAATAAACAAATCTAATTATTGATTAGTTAGGTGCTTTGGCCTAAGCAAGCTTTGGTATTTACGCGAAAGGTAATTATGTAAGTTTATATATATATATATATATATATATATATATATATATATATATATATATATATATATATATATATATATATATATATATATATATATATATATTAACACATCTATTAATCAATTAGTTAGGTATTAGGGCCTCAAGAAGCCTTGATATTTACACACAAAAAATTAGATGAGTTATACATATTTAAGAAAAAGAAAGAAAGTGCTTAAAGGGCAATGAAGTGGTAATACTTTGAACTTCTAATTTTTTTTATGTATATATATTTAAAAAATATGAAGTTTGAATCAAATATTCCAAGGTAAGACTATTTTTACTTACACAAAGATGCATAGGATTGGAAGACTTAGGAATGATTAGTGTGCAAATATTGAATTTAAATCTCTAAGGAAAGATGATTAGATTTTTTGATTTTATGATTGAACTTGATTATGCTTAAACTTGTTAAAAACTTATGAATTTAATTGCTAGTGACTACTTGTGGTGAAATAGAGAAAAAATCTCTTTTCTTTCTTTTTTTATTTTTTCTTTATTTTTCAGTTATCATTATTTATCATCATCCTTTTTATCTTAGTCTTTTCTTATCTATTATTTCTTTCACGAATTTTGTGAGTGCAATTTACTGAATAATCTCACGTGACAAAACTCGTCCTCTTAGGATAACCTAGAGGTTTAACGGCTTATTGCACGTGCTAAGTGCAATCATAATTCCTACAAAAATGAGTTAGGTTAGCATTAGATTAATTTTTCTTTTTTTTTGTTTTGCTCGAGGACGATCAAAAGATAGGTGTGGGGTGTGATTATATTTCATTTTTTTCATATTTATTATCACATTTACATATTTATCCTTTATTTATCTTCTATTAAACTTTGTTGTTTAACCCACTTTTTGTTTATGAGTGTGCAGGTACTTCTTTAGGTAGGATTAGAAAAAAGAAACCCCAAAAAGCCTATAAATCTAACCTAAACTCGGATTTCAAATCAATTGAATTTCAAGTCAAGAGGAGAAAAGAACATTCTTAGAATATCTACAGTTCAAGTTCAAATTCTGAGAATATACCTTTAGATGACCCAGCGAGGTGATAATGCAACAAAAAAATGCTGAGTCAGGGGCTTCAATCATGCCACGCCTTCTCCTATTATGCCACAGAAACGCGGTTGTTAAGGCAGTTGGCTACGCTTATAAATACCCCAGCAGAGGCAAAGGATAAAAGATATCCCAAAGATCAATAATTAGGGATTTTTTTAGTTGCTTTCTCTTCCGAATTTTAGTTTTAATTTTCTAAGTTTAAGATCAAGAGTGATTTTGTAAGAAGTAAAGAGCTATTGTAATTGAAGGTGACAGATCAATACAAGATTTTTTATTCTTCTCTTCAATCTCTTTTGTTATTTACATGTTTTTTCAATTATGCAATCTTTTATTTCATCTACTATGATTTGCTTTACTATAATAATGTGTAACTAATTCTTCTTCACGGCTTGCTAATCTCTACCCATCACTACTTCTAATCATTGCTAGATAACCCGATTGTATGCCTAAATCTAAGCCTTGCGAATAAGCGAGTGTTCTTGAGGGCATATGAGGATGGGTAATTGAATTTATATTTGCTAATCCTAGTCAATGATTTCTCTTATTCAATGTTTGGTTAATCTTGATAGTTTAATGTTAATTTTTGGCTCGTGTTATTTTAAATAAAGTTTTTTTTTCCATTTTATGTATCTTGCTTAAATCTTATACAAATTTCAAGATACAATTTTTGCTTATGATCAAAGGTGAAGAAATTATCTTTCAAAAATTAGTAAGTTAGTGGTGGTAGATGATTAGTAATCTTTAAACATTTTCTCATATTTAAAATTCAACAAAATCTCTTTTCTTCTTAGTTCTCTTTAGAAGCCCTAGTTTTTAAAATCCTAGTTTAGAAACCCTAGTTTTCTTTTCAACCATCTTTTAAATTTTTCTTTTCTTAAATTTTCAAAAACAAAACAAAAACAAACAAAAAACCATATAAACAATTTCTTTTTCTTTTCTTTTCTACTTTAGTTTCTTAAGCAGAGAAGAAGATTACTTTAAGGATAGTACCGAAAAGCTTGTATCGCATCCCTCTTTGTGGATCACGACCCGTATATCCATTGCTACTATAGTTAAATTGTGAGAAGTCAGAGATGCACACATCCTTCAGATAATATCTTTCTAAACTCTCTGTTTTTCAACAATTATTTTCATCTAGTGCAGTATCCTCAATAATGATGGATAAGCTCAAACATTTTGCAGTTCAGAGCCGGACTTAGGGAAGGCTTGTTAACCGAACTATTAGTTAGAGGAGTCAATGAGTTATAGGTAGCTTACACGTTAGTTCAAGATTTAGATTTCCTTAGGTCTAGCACAACACAATAGGTTTTGATTCAAAATCGAATATAGAACCTCCTCATCTTCCTAGTTTATTAAGTTTAGCACTCTATTCTCCTCCTGAAAGAATGATTTCAAGAACAAAAACAGAAATGACCATAACAAACTTTTCGAACAGAATTCCTCAAAAATTAGTGCTTTCACTTAGTGTTATAGATGTCAAGGTTATGGACACGTCGCAGCTAACTGTGATAGAGAAATTAAGATTACCTTCATTGATGGAGTTTCCATAGAAGCTCCAGATTACTCTGAGGATTTTTCATATCATCCAAATCTAGATGAAAGCAACAATTCTGATTATGATCAAGAATGTTCTGATATTGAATGCAACTGTATTCGACCCGTACTTTCAAATTACATATCTGTCATCAGGTATGCATTCTCATAATATGAAGAGAAGGACGAATAGAAAAGAACTATTATCTTCCACACATTCACTAGATTAGAAGAAAGAATTGAAAAGTGACAGTGGATAGTGAAAGTGTGTCAATGCAGTATCGTCCAGAATGATCGAAAAGGATGGATTGAAGTTTGTACCTCATCCACATCCATATAAGGTGTCATAAATCAATTCTACAACCCTAGACGTGAAACAACAATATCTTATCCCGGTTGACTTTGAACTTTATAAAGACAAGACATGGTGTGATGTGGTTAAAATATATGTAGGTCAAATCATTTTAGGACGACCATGGCTCTTCGACAAGGATGTTATTATATTGGTTGATCGATTAGTATCAGTTTGAATACGAGGATAAGAAGATCAAGTTGCTGCCCTCCGACCTATAACTAAACAGCCTAAACTTAATGCACCAAAGAAGTCAAAAGGATCAGTGTGACAGGACTTGATCAAGAACTTAAGAACAGTGCCCCATTCATAATCTTAGCTGCTAGAGAAGTAGTTAAAAGACTAGATAACTCCATTCCTTTAAAAGTCACCCCTTTAATTGAGTAGTTTTCCATGAAGACCCTTCAAATAGACTACCACCAATGCGTGACATCCAACACACTATCGATCTATTCGAATCAAGTCTGTCAAACTTGCCACATTACAAAATGAACCAAACATAGCATGGAAAGATCAGAGACAAGTAGATGAGTTGGTAGACAAGGGCTTCATCAGAGAGATCATGAGCCCATGTGCGGTCTCTGCATTATTAACACCATAGAAAGATGGATCATGGCGTATATGCGTGGATAGATTAGTCTCTAAAACTGCATATTTCATACCACATCTTCGCATTTATTTAATATTAAATTCTGCTAATAATACCTCTCTTGCATGTTTCTAGGTTCATGGTGTGCAATGAAGAAGAAGACCCTAAATTAACATTTAATGGGTGATTAAAGGCCTACAAAAAATAGTCATTGACTTTGGAGGTGATTCTGTCAAAATCAGAGACCCAAACCCAAAACCGAGACATCCAGCTGACAGGGGGACAGAAGAGGACAGCGCAGCAGACGGCGCGTGGCGCGCGACCACCCTATGGCCACAGAAACGCGGCTATAGCCGCGTTCCACGGCTCCCTTGTGGAGCTCGCACCAAGATTTGACGCGCGGCTCCGTAAAGTACCCTGGTTCCCCCTTTTGCCTATAAATACCCTGGGGTTTTTCCAGGACCGGGGGAGAGGAGTTTTTGAGTAGTTTTAGGTTAGTTTTACGATTTTTCTTTCCATGTTTAGTTTAGTTTAGTTTAGATTAGTTCTTCTTCTTCCTTCCTTCATTGTTTTTTCATTTCTTGTAGATCTTGTAATAGGAGAGAGAGTGATACATATTTGGAATACAAGAGTGCTTGTAATAGAAGGTGACAAGTTATGAAAGGTGCTCTCTTTACCTCTCTTTATTTTCTATTTAACTCATTTTACATGTTTAGCTAATCTTTTCTCTCATGGCAACTAACTACTAACCGCTAACTAGTCTAACTTCTTATTTGATAATACACATGAATATAATAGCCTCTACTTGGCCTTTCTCTTGAAAGAGCCATTGATGGCTCATGATGATGGATTCTAACACTCTAACATCTAAATTTCTAACAAGCTAATATTACTTTATTCCATGCTTGCTCTTATTGGGTTTTGATGATTTAAGTGTAGCTTGCGCTTGTTGGTTGAATTTGGATGTGAAAATTAACATATGAGCCATACTTTGTAACGTTCTTGAACCAAGGACTAGTGATGGACAATGATACATGTGAGGCAACTATCACTAAGAGTTTAGTATGTTAGTGGAGCCATTAGTAGTTAGTAGCCATGAGTTTTCTTTCTTTTTCATTTTATTTTAGAAATACCACAAAAACCACAAATATATTATTTTCTATATTTCCCACTTCTTTGTGTTTCACCGTATTTCTCTTTTCATTCTTTGTTTTCTTTTCTTTTCATTCTTTCAAACTTTGAAGAATTTTTAACACACACGTGAATCAACCGGTAAAGCTTCTATCACCTCCCATCCTTATGGATTCGACTCGTTTTAGTCTCTATGTTATAACAAAAGTATCGAGGAAGCCAAAGCACACACGCTTTAACTCTTAATTTCAAAACATACACTTTTTGTGCGCGATTTTTTCCCGATCAATAGTAGAGCGATTAATAAAATCACAATCAAATATCACTTTTCAATTCCTAGGTTAGATAATATGTTGGATATGATGTCTGGTGTCATAATCTTTTCAAAGATAGATTTAAAGAGTAGTTATTACCAAATCGCATTCATCTAGGAGATAAATGGCAAACCGCTTTCAAGACAAAGATGGACTATATGAATGGATGGTCATGTCATTTGGATTGATCAACGCTTCTAGTACATTTATGCGAGTGATGACTCAAGTACGACCTTTTATGAGAAAATTTCTTGTAGTCTACTTTCGTTGATATCCTTATTTATAGCCATTCTCCTAAGCAATATTTGGAACAGTTGCGTCAATTTGTATTGTGTTAAGAAAGGAAGAATTTTATGCTAATCTAATAAATTCTGCCTTTGTTACAGCACAAGTCCACTTTTTAGGATTTGTAGTATCTTCGAATGGAGTTTTCACTATTCCAGAAAAGTGAAAGCCAACAAGGAATGCTCAAAATAGAAGACCATACGTGAGGTAAGAAGTTTCCACGGACTTGCAACTTCTATCGACAGTTTATAAGGGTTCAGCACTATCATGCCCCCGATTACGGAATATCTAAAGAAACGTGAGTCTGTATGATCAAATGGTGCTGCTAAACCGTTTGTTGAAATTAAGGCAAGAATGATCATTACCTCAGTTATGTGTCTCCATGATTTTTTTAAGATTTTTGAAGTAGTAAATGATGCATATGATATAGGTATACATGGAATTTTAGCTCAAGAAGAGCATTCAGTTGCTTATTTTAATAAGAAACTGAATGACGTCAAGCAAATATACTTTACCTATGATAAAAAATTCTACGCGGTGATTCAAACGCTTCACTATTGGTGATATTATTTGCTACCGCAAGATTTCACTCTTTTCTCACCATGAGACTTTGAAATACATCTACTCCAAAAGCAGTTGAATGCTAGACATGGTCGTTAGATTGAGTTTTTACAAGACTATACATTCATCCTCTGTCACAAAACGGGAGTTGAAAATAAAGCCGCCGATGCTCTCAGCTGTCGTATATTCATTTTGACAAAGATGACAACTGTACGTAATGGTTTTGAAAGATTGAGAACTAACTATGGTCATATCCTGATTTTCATGAGATATATGTGGAACTAAAAGATGGAATAACATGAGAAGTTGATGGATTTATTCTACATAATGGGTATTTGTTTCTAGACCATTAGCTATGCATTTCAAGAACCTCTCATGAAGAATTTTTTTTTGAGAATTGCATGCCGGTGGTCTAGGTAGATACTTTAGGAATGAGAAGACCATAGAAGCTGTAGATTATAGGTTTTATTAGCGCACCTAGTTTGAAATGTGATATTGCTAAGCATGCTTTGGTCGATGTCTCGTTTGTCAACTAGCCAAATAAAGAAAAAGGCACTAGTTTGTACACCCCACTCCCTATCCTGAATTGTCCTTGGCAAGATGCAAGTATGGGTTTCATGTTTAGTTTACTGAAAACTTTGAGAAAACATGATTCTGTTTTAATTCTTTTAACCGTTTCTCCAAAATAGCTCATTTTCTCCTTTGTTCTAGAACTGCCGACGCCTTTAGAGTTGCTAAGATATTTTTTGATGGTGTTGTAAAGTTACATGGTTTGCGTAAGTCCATTGTGTCTGATAGAGATGTCATGAGTTATTTTTGAAAAATACTTTGACGCATGTTAGGCACAAAACTGAAATGTTCTACTGCTTTTCATCCCCAGACTGATGGTCAAACTGAAGTTGTCAATAAGAGTATAGAGAATATGTTACACATATTAGTTGGTGAACACATTGGAGCTTTGGATCTTAACTTGCCAATACAGAGTTTGCATACAATAATGCTGTGAATAGGATTACAAGTAAAGTACCACATGAATTGTTTATGATTTTAGACGTAGAGAACCCATAAATCTTATTCCTATATCTAATCATATTAGAGCATCAGTTTCTATATCATCATTTGCATTATATGTGTACGATTTACGCAAGAAAGTTATGGATAAAGTTGATCAAAGTAGCGCCAACTACAAGCTACAAGCTGATATTAGAAAAAGACTTAAATTTAATGTTGGTGATCATGTGATGGTACGGATTCGTCCGAAACGATTTTCACCTGGAACTGTTAAAAAGATACATGCTCGTAGTATTGCTTCATTTCAAATTTTAAAGAAGCTAAATGATAATACTTATGTATTGATATTTCTCAAGATTTTAGTATTAGTTCAACATTCAATATTGAAAATGTAGTGGATTACAAGGGTCCTAATTTTAACTATAGAATCCCATTAGATGATGAGTCATCCCATGAGCCTATTTCTTAGAGATCTTTTCTTTCACAACTTTCAAATATATTACCCAATACATTGGATCAGATTGATAAAATTATAGATTATGAAATTATCACCACCCAAGATAGTGAGACTCGTAAGTATTTGGTTCGATGGAAAGAAAAATCACCAACAGATAATTTGTGATTATATTGAAGTGAGTTGATCATAACATATTAGAGCAGTATGACAGCACTTCCTCCTCAAACTCAACAAAGTCGATTTTTTTTCAACCTGAGGAGAATGATGTGGACATCATGGAGTTGACATTGCTACCAAACTTCAAGTCTACAGAATAGCGCGTGTACCAAATGAGACTTAAAAGAACTTGGCTATTGGTTCTAGAAGAAGATTTTATGATCAGAGTAGTAGTAGGATTTCTATTTTATATAATAGAATAGTAATCAGAGTTCTAGTAAGATTAGTATTTTCTTTAATGTATTTTTTCTTTTAGATTTTCGATTTATTTTAGGATTAGTATTTTTATATCAATTATAATTAGGATAGTACAATTTTGTAGCTTATATAAAGGGTTTCTGTGCATTCTATTAAATATATACACACCCACACAAAAGAATCAATGAAAAGTTTCTTCACTCTCAAAGTCTAATTATTAGATTTCTCAATCCTAAATTCTGTTAAAGATGGGATGTTCTAATCAAACTCAATTAGTGATGAGACACCCTAATTGATTTACCAATTACTTTCTATTCTCTCTCTACCCCACACATCATATTTCTTCGTCTGTTGAATCTTCCTCGAGTCCTCATGATGGCCCTTCACCGCCTCACCTCAATTTCATTTACACCATCTATCTCTCCCAACTATTCAAGTTAAAGTCTGATCTTTTTGTTGTTCCACCACTGCTCAAGATTCTTACCACAATTCTTAAAAAAGTGTCCGCGGCTTCTGCACTCAAGACTGTGCCCAGTGCTCAAACGCTCACGCACAGACGTGCCACGCCCAAGCGGTAGACGATCACACCCGCGTAAACTAACGGGCTGCCCGAGCCCCTCCCATGGTCGGAATTATCTGTAGTGTTCGTTTCAAAGTCCTCTACAGTACTACCATCTCAACCTCATTTGCAAATCAAGCTCAACAATCAGACAATAACTAAGATCATATCTACCTTCATCTTAGGTATTATTTCATTACATCAACTTTTAGTTACAAGTGTAGATATACATCATCCAGTTGATTACCTATTTTGATCTCATGTTCACATCAAAAGTGAGTGAGTGATTCTATTTCTCACTTGTAGTTGATATATTCTCTTCATTGCACGTAAAATTTGTTTACCTACATAACAAATGACATCTAATTAGTACTTTAATATTTAATATTGATCACATGATGATATGTTAAAAAATTACAACAGAAATTACTTGTTTTAACTCGTTTTCGTACCAACAACCTTCTTGTTGTGAAGCAGTTTTTTAATTTGTTTTATCTATTGCTTCCGCTCACGTACACATTTTACATCAATAATATTAGATTTTGAGCACATCTCATGCACGACACATGCACGATGAATAATAATGTATAGTAAGATACTAATTTATTTGGCATCTTTATTATATTGGTATTCTAATTGATTAAATTTATTTGGAAATTTTATCAGATTAGTCTCTAATTTGATTGACATTTTAAAAGTCACCGATTTGCCTAGAATCTATATATGACACAAAATAACAATGATGGTAATAATATTTAAACATTTAACTATTTTTTCTTCTGTACTTGAACTCATCTTTGCTTCTTGCAGAGGTTTTTCCTTAACAACTCATAAATGAGTTTGCCATCTTGCTTTTGCTACACTCGGCCACAATATCAATTCAGCTTGTGGAAAACGATGAAGCTTTACATTATTTTTCTCACGTGATTAATTCATAGTTAAAATATGAGCACAAGACATACACATGTAGACACACACACAGAGAGAGAGAGAGAGAGAGAGAGAGAGGAGAGAGAGATTAAAGTAGGCGTGAAAAAACCATTTGCATTAAAATAGTAGAGACGATGAACTTGGACATTGTATAACTTCCTTATAGCATACAAGATCCTTGTCATCAAACACGTTGCGGCATGACTAGGGGTGCCATCGGATGCGAATTATTCACGGATATCAACATTCGAATCTGTCTCCCACCCGGATACGAATATTATTTTTTCAGATCCGTCAATATCCATATCCGTATCCGCAAGTCGAAGGTTGGGTGCTTGATAATGATATCCATGTGGAAGAAAGTATTCTTCAATAGAATGAGACAATAGATTTTGATATTTTGAGTTAGGAGCTGTTTGGATTCAAGAAAGTGGGCGGAAGTGAGGAAGTGTCATTCTCACTTTCGCTATCCATCCAAATACTGGAAAAGAAAAATGAGAAAATCCTTTTTCTTTTCTCTTTCCCCTTTTACACAGTCATTTCCTCACTTTCAGGGTACTACAGTTAATTTTATGGTCATGTAAATCTCATTTGTAATAAGTTGTACCTCAAAACAGTTAATTTTGAGTCATGTAAATCTCACTTGCATTCTAATTACAGTCTAATTTACTTTTTCACAATTAATTTCTATTTTAATATTATTTTACGATCAACTTTGTGGTCAACCTTTTCATTTCCACTTCCACATTACTAACCAAACACCTAAAACCACAACATACTTTCACTTCTACTTCCCAACTATCAATCAATACCGGAAAAAGATATTCACAAATTCACATTTTCCAAAAGGAAAAAACCCTACTTCCCACTTCCTCACTTCCACCCACTTCCTTGAATCCAAACAGCCCCTTGGTGAAAAAGTAATGATGGAAAGTATCTGATTTTTGTAAGAGTAGCACGAGATATTTTGAGTATTTCGACATCAACCGCGGCATCTGAATTGGCATTTAACACCAGAGGTCGTGTAATCCATTGTTATAGAAGCCCAATGACAATGGATACGGTGAAAATAGTGATATATATATATAATAATATCATAGTATGTATCACATTTTATATTGTTGTAGATGAAATAAAAAGTAATATAAGTATATCCGTTTAGTTTATCCTTACATTTTTGCATATCCGATTAGTATTCTCATCGAGCCGCTAATATTCAATCTGTATCCGATATCTGATTTTGACAGATACGGATATCATTTTTTTCACATCCTCCAATATCCGTATCTGTATTTGTATGTGCAGATACAGATATGATAAAAGCAATATCCGATCCGATGGCACCCCCGAGCATTGACACTCACATTAACCTTGGTACACAAGATCTTTACAATTGAATTTTCTTTATTTCTGTTAAGCTCTAAAGACAGATCTCTTCAACGAGCAACAAGGAATAATTTTGCTGCTCTACACCTCAAAAAGAGACAACAGCAAATTGAACTCTTTGCTTTGAAAGGAGAGAGAAACAAACAGAGGGTACAATCTATCATAAGATATCTATGAAAAGCTCTCCTCGTTGGCCACCCTTTTCTCCTTGAAAAGAGAAGAACTCACATTCACAGTACTCTTCTCATGTTTCAAAGTCTTCTCAGGTTTGGAGATGAGAGAAGAATTCCTCTCCCAACTCCAGAATTCAGGCACGAGCTTGCGATAATAAAAAAAGTACTCAGCTGTGCAGAAGAGTACCATGAAAACACTCAATTAGCGGGAAAATAACATAATTAAACCGCGGTTTAAACACAAATCAATAGTACGAACCAACCATATTTGAACATTGAGAAATATTTGTCGATGCTTTGTGGGTATGCAAGTGCGCTTATCTAGCTTCTGCACGTGGTTTGCCATTCTAGGAAGCCAATAAACAAAGGTTTTGCCTCGCTCAAGAGCGTGAACACATGACGATATTGAGACCTGACTCAGCGGTAAAACAGTTTCACAAAGAATCAGGAAAAGAAAGCCCCACAGAAGTACAGGAAACAACAAGAACAAGAAACAAGTACAAGTGGGAGACTTGGTGTAGTGACTTGTGACTCACCCCCATACAAAGAAGTGTCAGTATTGCAAAGGACTGCCTTTTGGTTTTAACCTGCTAGTGGGGCTCTAAATGGTCAGGAGAAAGCTCGATTTCGTTCACGACGAGCTCGATAAAAGCTTACTCAAAACTTGTACTGAACAACCTGAGCTTGAGCAAGATTGTAGCCGATATCACGCCTAAAAGTTATATGCATAATTCAAATCACAAACCAACAATTTAAATGACTGCTTTTACTATGTTTCCATATTGCTATTCAAATCGAATTCAGCTATATTATTCTCCGAATCTAGACAGATTCATGTGTACAAGTAGATAGTTTATATAAAGTTGTAACGAGGAAATATTGATGAACATTAAGTTTCACTACCAGAGTAAAACTCTCAACCAAGTACACACAGATCGAACGTGAGGAAAGCAATTTAGCACCCTTGAAGTGAAGCTCCATGAAATTTGCACAGGAGGGTTAATGGATGACTCATTCGGTCGATATTTGATGAACAGCTTGCTGGAGCAAAGAGGAAAAGAGAGAAGAGGTTAGCACATCAAGGTGGGGGTGTCAACATTTAACTGTGAGAAGACTATAACCTGTTACCTTTATGTATGTCAGAGCATATTGAACGTCGCTCTCTGAAATTTGATAATGGAGAACAAGACGAACACTGAAAAATAATGAACAAACAGTCGATGAATATTTTCTAGTTCCTAAACTGCTCTGGAACATCTTCATGTTGCTCTGTAAATACATTTAGTTCTTGATAGGGATGGGAAGCTTTTAGTCAGTACAAATAGACTGGCAAGACAAAAAAAAAACAAGAGAGGAAATAAACATTAGAACATAACCAATCAACTATACAGTTAGGAGCGCAGTCACAAATTTGGCATTTGGAATAATTAGAAGGGTGAAGTGTTCAGAGTCCGCCCTCTTTTCCTCACAATTTAAATCTCTCAGTTGAGAATGTAGTAAAGAGAGATTTAAAGATTAAAAAAATTGAATAGATGATGTAGGGGTGATTCACCCCTTTTCCTCACTCATTTCTTTTTACAACCAAACACCCATTTTAGATTTTTCATTTTTTATTCAGATGTGGGTCCCACTTTGCCACATCAAATTCCAACCTGTCTTCCCTTTGATATGGACCCCACAGCAATTTTCTTATTTATTTTATCTATATAACAGATCAGACCCTATGCGTGAAATATTCGCGAAATTTTTCATTCTCCATTATTATTATGTTTAGGAGGTATATTACTCGTTCACCTGATTGTTATCATCATCATCATGTCACTACTACGAACGGGGGTAGCGCTTTGTAGCTTTTTAGAAACAAACTTGGAACTTTTAGTTCGTTCTCACCTGCTAAACCACATGGGAGGTCAGTCTATAGATGATCCACACCGTTCATCTTGATCCACACACAATATTACATGCAACATACGATATGAACAGTGTGGATAATCGACAAACATACATTTCTTCTATGAAACTAGACCAGAATTAGCTTGAGATCTCTCTCTCTCTCTCTCTCTCTCTCTCTCTCTCTCTCTCTCTCTCTCCCCTCTCCTCCCTCCCTCCTTCCTTTTTTTTTCCTTTCTTCGTTTCTTCTTTTTCCTTTTTTCCTTTTCCTTTTTTTTTTTTAATGATTGTGTGCATAATCCTGGGTAGCATGGACGCACACTGGGCACACATGACAGGACATGTGAACAACAGCACAACAAATCCTAAAGATAGGATACAAGTGGAAAATAGAATGAATGTATGTGCATGTGTCTATATGTAAAACAAATAAAAGCCTAACCATGACTCGTTCATATTTTATTAAAAATGGAAAGAAAAACAAACTAAAATATTAAGGACTAAGATCTATAGCTTATAATCTAGTAATTAAATCATCAAAAAAAAAACTGTGAATTTCCAGTTCAATATCTAACTAAATACTAGTCTATGATGCCCTCACATATTTGTGAGGTGTTCATATTATGTCAAAGGATTCCTTTATGAGTCTATTTGAGCATCACATGGGTATATGGTGTGTGACATATAGTCGTTAGAAGTTTTTACAGCTGAAACAACTCTGACATATAATCTTTTTGTTTCTTAAAATCTGATATGTTAAAACCCGACAAGGCTACAAAGTGTTTGATATGTGTTGAGTATGACGGTTTCCAATAGGACGAACATATAATCTTTTTGTTTCTTAGAATCTGATACGTGAAAACCCGATAAGGCTACAAAGTGTTTGATATGTGTCGAGTATGATGGTGTCCAATAGGACCAATACATATGGATATAGACACGACTCACTTTGAAAGTGTCCGTATTTCATAGTCCTAATCTGATTGGATCTTAAAATCCATCATTTGGTTAGTGAACCAAGGATCCTAGATCCAACCAAGTTGTACTCTTCACAGACACCAGAAATGGAAAAGGGAACTTCATATTTAACAATCATACAATCCATTTTTGGTTAAAATGGCATATTAATTCAAGGCTCGTGCATAATAAAATCCTTTTGAATCCAAACCAGATCTCTTTGGAGGTTAAAAGTTATAGAGAAAAGAACATGAGATCAGGATGTAAGAATAACATATGTATGATGCAAGCCTAGTTCCCTCCCGTTTGGTAGTTGAAAAACTAATGTCTTCCATTGTCCATCATCCAGAGTTTGGACTCGCACATTTGCACTTGTAATCAGTAATTTATTTGAATATTTTAGGCAAATTATATGGCTGCACACCCCCCCCCCCCCCCTCCTTCTCTCCCGGCTTTCCCTTTATTATTACAGTTATTATTTAACTGTTGGTGGGAGGAAGGGAGTACTGGATCACATAGCAAACAAAACAAGTTGATTTATCACGACTCTTATTACACTTACATGTTAGAATGTCAGTTTTCAAACCTCTCTCCACAACTATAGGTAAAGAAAGGACGGAAATTAAGATCACTGATTTGATTCACGATGTGGGCCCTACAGAGATTCAGGATATGATACTAGTTACCAGCAACAACATTAGATTAGTAGTAAATGGAAAAGTTCTACACAACCCTAAAATGTTTTTTGCTTTTCTTTTCTTTTCCTTCTGTCGTGTGTGGCAGAAGCGAAAGAGGAGAGAGGTTCAGGACATATTTTTGAGAAAACTTTTAAGGCCTAATAAACTCTACAATGTTGATTTTTAGATGTGAGCACTCACTATTTTCTTAATCACGCATCCTAGAATTTTAATAGCCTAAGGTGTCTAACTTACATAATGACAATCTTAAAACCAACCTAGAGTATAAATACCTCCCTTCATGCAATCATCTAGGGAGAATTCAGTAATGTGCTTTGTGTTATGTGACACAGGAAGCAACAATACATCATGGTATGTACCCAATATAGATTGAACTAAGATTTAAAGAAAACTTCAATCTGGGGAGAAAACAAGAAAGTAGAATTAACTTATCAAAACCAATTAAAATGTACCTGGTTGAGCTTGCTGGCATTGCAAGGACGCCATGCTTTTCCAAGACCTGACAGAGCCTTTCAGGTGATATGCGTGAGTCAGTGATATTGAAAAATACCTGACCAACAAAATATAAAAACATCAAGGCCATAATTAAGTATATAGATCTTCCACATGCAAAAAAATAATTATTTGAACACGGATATCAGAAAAGATCAGAAGACCCTTAGCGTTACTAACCATATTCGACTCCACTGAAGTTGTATCTACAGACAGTTGTTTGATCTGATTCAGCCCATCTAGATAAATTACATCAATATTAATGACAGTTGGTTTTCATCATTATTAAATAATAAACTTGGTCAGTTTACAAGATTTATGCAATGAAGATATCATTTTATTGAACAAGCAAATAAATAAAAGCAGAACTAGGAGCAAGAATTAAGTTCCAATTAGGAAATAAATAAGACCTGCGAGTATTTTGGCTTTCTTATGGTCATCCGCAAGCTTGCTTACATTATCTTTCAGAGCAACATAAGCTGCTGCAGTAAGAACTCCAACTTGCCGCATCCCTCCACCTAAGGTTTTCCTGAGCCTTTTAGCCTGAAATGAAGTTTATAACGCTTTTTAAAACATATGGGAAATACTGATAATGGCGCAGATATACAGAATTGTAATGACATGCATATGAGACTACCTTGGCAATAAAGCTTTCCGATCCAACAATAACTGATCCAACTGGAGCACCCAAACCTTTTGACAAACATACCTGATTTTCTCATTATAAGATTTAAAAAAAGAACAAACCATAGGAAAAAAGTAGAAAGAAGGATATATTTCAGTTTACATTAAAAATTTATGATGTTGAAGGATACAAAATTGATCTTGGCATGGATACGGTAAACCAATACACTCACAGTACAGGTGACAAAAACAATATATATAGCATAAAGAAGAAAGCTAACAAGACAAATCATACCGAAACAGAATCAGCAGCTTGTACAAGCCTGTGAACTGGAACATCCAGTGCCTGTCATATAATTGCTAGTTAGATATGAGAAATTGGACAAAGGGACTAACCATAATTCTAGATATCATGGCGTTGATTCACGTTTCATTTTGCTGCCACGAATATCTTTATCTATGAATTAAAAGCTGAACAATAATGAAACTTGAAATAGTTTACAGTTCTGCCAGACCACGTATAATATGCTCAAGGCATTAAAAGAATTATATGGTTAAAAATATATATATATTAGAAGGGACTAACTGAGAAGAATAAATTAAACCAAATTGAAACGGATCTTGATATGAATAGCACTGTCAAAACTAACACTATTCCCACAAATTGAGATGACTTCATATACTCACAACAGAAGCATTAAAGATACGTGCGCCATCAATATGGAGCTTCAAACCATGCCTTTTCGCTATTTCTCCTACTCTATCTGTGTATTCCACAGAAATACATCTACCACCACAACTGCAGGAATCATAGGAGTTGTATAAGTATCCAGATAGCAGGAATATCAAAAGCATGCAGCTGAAAGATGAAGAAACATCAGGTTAATTAAGAACCTCAAAGAGAAAACAGCTTTTATTCTATTGCATATAGGGATCAGTTCCAGGATGAAGTTACAAGGATAACTTGAGAATTTTAGGCTACAGCAGGGGTTGCTGATGGAACCAACTAAGCAGATCCCAAAAGACCCACTTGCAGATCATTTTAAGTGTGTAGAGTTTCTGGATATAAACCCAAACAGAAAAGTATGATCCACACCCCAATTCTAAACCTACTTTGTTGGATTTTGGATTCAGGTTATGGGTTACCTGAATTTTACTTTTCGCTTTGTCTTGTTTTCTTTGGTTTGCTTTCTTTTTGGTTTTGTTTCTTTCTTCTTCTTCTTCTTCTTCTTCTTCTTCTTCTTCTTCTTCTTCTTCTTCTATTTTGAATTAATACTTTGGTAGATATCCCGACCTCAGCCCAGGTAGGGAGAAACTCTACTTATTGCATTGATGAATCTTCCGCCTTAATTTAGTAACAAAATCCAATACATTTTAATGTCAACTTTTTGTTAAGAATCAAATAGAAGTTATAGGATCTTCTCGTTCATATTACTTAGTTTCCTTCCATTTTTTTTTTTCCCAAATGATACTTTTTTAGAAAGGGTAAATGTAGTTGTCGTTTAAGGGGCCGTTTGTTTCGCGTAAAACTCCGTAATTCGTAAATGACTTACTACCCAGTTACAACTACGGCGTTTGTTTGGACCGTAATTCGTAAAAGACTCACGTAACTCAACTAACACTCACTTGCAACCCAGTTACCACTCACTTACAGCCCAGTTACAGTTAATTTTGTGGTCATACAAATTTGTATTATTTTTTTATATTAATATTAAATTTTTTAATATTTAACTTTTTTAATATTTATTTGCAGTATTAAAACTTTTAAAATCACCAAATAGTTAATTTTGTGGTCAACTTTTTCACTTACGACTTATACATTACGACAACCAAACACCGTAAAGTACAATACACTTTCCCACTTTACAATTTTATATTACCAACCAAACACCGTAAAATTTACATACATGTAACTTATTTACAATTGTAAAAGACTTTACCAATTATAACTACGAATTACGGCCAGTTACGACAACCAAACAGACCCTAAGTGATCTAAATCATACGCTCATATACCGAAGTTAGAGGTGTGTCAGAATTAGTTCCTTAGCATCCATAATCTGGATCCAAAGAGGTAATAGATAACTGTACAATCCTTACCTATCCAGCAATGTAGCTGTAAGATGATTTTAAGGATTGAAACCCAAAACTATCCAGTCAGATTTTGCTCAAGTAGATGGGTAATCAGGCTTCATTCACAGGCCACAGCCCAAGGCTACAGCAAATCCAGGGCACAGAGAAGATTATTTCTGTATTGTTGTTACATAGTTAATTGTTTTCTTAATACTCAATCAGCAGACAAATTATGGAAATTGATAAAATAATAATAACAATCAAGAAGATAATAATATATATTAACATCATGAGAAGAAAGAAATTGAGTCAATTGACATGAGAAATCCTTAATATATATATTGCAAGGTTATCTGCAATACCTTGGAAGTCCTTTAATGTCCAGCCACAATCATAACTCACAAATTTCATTATCGAATATCAACAACTAGATATGTGAGTCAAAATGTGTTTGTGGCTATCCATGTGTATGCATCACCGTCCAAGCATATGCACATATGTGGCTGTCAGTACGCACAGTAAGAATGGACGTACGCAAGCTCACACAAAGTGTAACTCAGAATCTCTTAATTGAAAGCAAATTAAACCTCTACTGGGAACTTGATCCACCAATAGCTATTTGGAGTTTGATTAAAAAGTGAGGTAGTCAGAAAGCATTAACATAAGAGCAGAAGAACAGAAGCAAAAGCCATGTGCAGTGCACAACATTCGATATAAATAGCATTAAAGAAGCATCCTTCACATTCCACGACAAATAAAAAAGCCCCAATCTGTGAGAATATCTGCCTAAATAAGAACATAGATCACTGAACAACTAAGTGCTGGCGCAACAGCTATAATGTATTCAGGTAGGAATTTTATATTAACTATTTTATAGTAGAAAACTATCAAGAAGGCAGCATGGAGTATATAACAATGACTGAAAAGAAAAGAAAAAAGTTACTACTTTGGAACATGCAAAAATGACCTTAAATATGTAAGCATTTCTATAAGACATTCCCCTTCATCTTGAACCACAAAATAGAAAGCGATATTGATAGCTTCCTTAAGGAATCAAGCAAAGCACGAAAGGTCTTGTCTGACATCAAATACCACTTTCTCAGCCAAGAGTCAACATTGATCCCCAAAAAACTGGAAAAAAGAGTAGATCGCAGGTCTCTTTCTTTATCGAACCCATTAGATTATATATAGCATAGTTACACGCAAACAGTAACTGCCCGGAGGGTTAATGAAAAGGCTACTAGAAAACATAGTTAAATAAATCATTAAAAAAGCAGCGAAAAGTGCCCTCAAATGATGTTCCATGTGTGCATACAATTACCTCATATTTTCTGAAAAGAGTTTCCTGTTTTCCAAACTAGTTACAATCTTATACCGCCTATTTACCAATATTTAATGAACACTTTATTCCGTATATGCAGTATCGATATATGGGCCTGTTTGGTTGTTTGCAAGTGCAAGTTGTTTTGCAACTATTTTACTTAAATGAATAGTTGCAAAAAGTTTTGCGCAATATTCAAGTGTTTGGTTGGTAATGTGAAAGTGTAATTGGGAAAGAATATTGTCAGTTGTAGTGTTTGATACAACTGTAAAGTAAAATGTGAAATCAATTTCCATTATTTGGTTGTTTACTTGCAAGATCTATTATGCTAAACATGACATAAGTAAAAAATTTTAAGTAATTAAATTAAAAACAGAATCCTTACTTAATTAATAGTAAATAAAAAATATTAATCTAATAATAAAAACATTAATCTAATAATAAGAAACCATTAATCTAATAAAAAAATTAATCTAACAATAAAATATTAATATATTAATGAAAAGTAATCTAATAAAAAAATAATCTAATAATTAAAAATATTAATCTACTAATAAAAAATATTTATCTAATAATAAAAAACATTGCAAATGAGTATGCAAGTGAACTTTGCAAATGGGTCTACAAGTGAAACTGTGAAAGTGGGTCTACAAGTGGACCACAAAATTAATGTTTTGGGTCTGCAAGTAGGCTTTGAATCCCAAATTCTACCAAACACTTGCCAAAAAAATTATGCAAGTGGGCTTTGCAATCTAACCCACTTGCACCCTACCAAACATGCCCTATAATAATTTCTCAGCCTATTCAGATGCAGACAAAATGGCCTCTTTCCTTCCAAGCAATTGGACACAGATTCCTTCATTGAAAACACAGATTCCTTCATTGAGATCAATGGAGAATCTCTTAGTGGAACTCCATCCACATAAACTAAGCAAACTAGAAATACACAATAGCATCAGGTGGAGCAGAACTTTCTATATAGAAAGGTGAAAGAGACACCATGCCCCTCCCCAAACAGAAAATCAGCAACCCCACTACTGTTGAAAAAATATTTTTTTTTTTAAATAAACATATAAACCCACAAGTGGGATGGACCCACTCATGCTCAGATTAGGAGTCAGCAAAGCTACAAGAAACATAATGTAATGTAGAATGTTTTTAAAAATTTGATTAACAGATGCACACTGCATCACACTGCATCAGTGGGCATAGTTTTTGCCATTTTTTAATAAACAACCGGCTAAGAATTGTAGTAATGTCATAGATTCCAATCATATTCAGAAGCTAATGGCAGGAGAAAATAATAATAATAATAATAATAATAATAAGATAAACAAGTACTCACTTAGCATGTGTATTTTCCAACAGATTAACCGAGTAGTTGGGTAGTAAACCGCATCCGCAGGCTGCCTAATTGCTGCTTCAATCTGATGGAGATCCATGGTGCCATCGGGATTGTTCATGATAGTTCTTGGGTGCACACCTCCAATTGTAGATATGCCTCCATTCTCATAAATATGTATATGGGAATCATGACCAAGTATAACCTCGCTGCCCCTGACCTCACAATGAACCATAATTGATATCAGGTTCCCCATAGTGCCCGAGGGCACAAAAAGGCCTGCTTCCTTCCCCGTAATCCTTGCCATCTCTGATTCTAACAGGTGGGTGGTGGGGTCCAAGCCCAAGACCTCGTCTTCCACTTCTGCGGTTGCCATTGCAGCTCGCATTGCTTCAGAAGGCTTTGTGACGGTGTCAGATCGGAGGTCTACTGTTCTAATCACCATTTTCTGAAATTGAATGATGAAAAAAACTACTCTCCTTCCTTCTCCTGGATTTCAAAACACAATATTATGTCTTAAATAGCTACAAGTTACAACTTAAAATTTAATGCAGAAATATGCTTGATTTTATTTTATTTGAATGAATAAGGTGGATAGTTCTTCCTAAACAAGGAGTTTAGCATGAAGATTTGTGCAGCTAGGAGCCTATCATTGGGCAAGTGCTCTAGAACTGTCAAATTCCTCATCCAATATGCTTGAAATAAGTTGATTAAATGGATGAACATACATCAAAATTCAATAACAAGAAAACCAGCATAATAACAGCATTGAAATTAATATAATGCAATGGGTCATAAAAATTAATATGACACAACATTCACTCAAAATTTCACAATCCATGACCTCGATCTAAGCACAATTGGTCGATGGAATTGCTCTAGCTAGTATCTTAGCATAAAAAATCCCACCAATTGAGCCCATGTATCTAATGCATGCCAAATTACTTTTAGAATTAAAAAAAAAAATAAGGGCCAATAAAATAAACTCAAATATGGGAATAACTAAATGTAAACAATGCCACATCAACAGGAAGTAAGAAATCATCACCTTCATTCAATTTCTCCATGCAAATTAAGAGAGAGAATTTACAACTAAACAAAGAAACTTTTACCTTAGATCTCAGAATTCCAACAACTGAAGAACCAAAATCCTCAAATTCTCCAAGACCCAGATCCAAAATCCGATTTTTAGCCCAAATCACACCTCAAAAAGAGACAAAATTGAGATAGGGAAGCCCCCTCGCACTTTCTGCCCCTGCTCACAGGTGGGACCTTTTTAAACCCTAGCGTTAGCGTTTTCTGACCGCATCCCTCACATTGGAGCACGTGGTGAAACTCCAACCCCAAATAACGTCCACGTCTCTAACTCCCGCTCCCTGGATTTACGTCCTTTTCTTGAATTTCGAATTAATTTCTTCCTGTTTTGTTGTGAGAGATAACGACGAGGTTCGCCATCTCGATGGAAAGAACACCAGCTCATTTCCTACTCAGTTTCATTTTTCTAAATGTTTTCCACAGCCAATCTCATCTTTAATGGCGGCTCTCAGAGTTCAAAGTCCCTCTCCCTCTCCCTCTCCCTCTCTGTGTCGGCGCTACGTGGTGTGTGAGCGGAGGTAAACTTACCGGAACGGTGACGGGATACTAAACGGAAACAAAGATACCCGTGATCTGGCCAATGAAAATGACCCGCTTTCATCAGCAGCCAGAGAAGTGCAAACTGGTTCTCTTTCCTCGTGAGGGAGACAAAAGAATTATAGAAAAAAAAAATAAAGAGGACTTCAAACAAAACTCACTCTCATAATTTTATTTGTTTTTACTCTTTTTTTTTTTTAAATAAAGATGTACACTCACATGTCAAGCGTGTAAGTCACCAGAGGGGGGTGAATAGGTGATGGCTAATCTAATGGTCACTTAATGTGAATTTAAAAACTTATTATGCAAATTAAAACTATTTAAGCTAAACACCAAGTATAACGCAAGAGTGTAGCTGGATTCCCCGTGAAGGGCTCTGGACTAACTCCTCAAGAGTCCTCTAAATAAGAGTTGAGGTACCGCGTTGGCTCTCTTGGTTGAATACAAGTGTTAGCAAACAATCTCCAAGCATATAACAATTAAGCTCACAATATATATCAAGCATATAAGATGAAAGCAATAAAAGTATGCAAGATATAAACAAGAGTAAGAGATAGAGAGTGAGCAATCGCAAACACGGGAGATTTGTTTCGAGGTTCGAGCACACTTGCTCTGCGTCCCCGCCTTCAACACTATGAAGGATTTCCACTAAAATCGATCCCACCAGATCACTCGATGCCGCAACACCTACAAGGCGAGTTCACACTTGAACTCCTTGGATTCTCTAGTCCCGTACACACCGCAAGCCCACTAGCTCGCCGAGGCCGCACCTCAAACACCGAGTTCACACACGAACTCGAAAACACCGCGAACACACTCGTCCGCCTCCTCAAAGCAAAGATGAAGTCTTTGGTGATCACAACACTTTGATCACCTAAAATCCTCTCACAACAAATATCCCTATAGGTAGATATAGCAATGGATAGCTCAAGTGTTTGTGTGAGAAAACTAGGATTGAAATGGTGCAGGAAAACTCAAGAAAAATCACTTTGAAATCACTCTTGATAAACTCCCCTTTTAATTGAAAATATTAGCTCTAAAACAAGTGGAGAAAACCTCTTAATAGAGTAGGAAAAACTTGTGCAAAATCTACTTGAAAATCTTAGAGAAAACAGCCCCAAAGCCCTCTTTATATAGGGCTAGAAAAAACTAGCCGTAGGGCATTTTTTCAGCCAAGGCGGCTGGCGGTCGACCGGCCCGGTCGACCGCCAACGGTCAGAAATCTGACCGTTGGGGCGACGGCGACCGGCCCGGTCGACCGCTGCCTGGAACAGAGAACAAAGAGAGCAGAAGCTCTCTGCAGTCGACCGGGTCGGTCGACCGGCCCTCCAGCCAGAACTGGCGTGCACGTCTGTGCACGTCGGTCGACCGTCCCGGTCGACTGACTTCAAGCTCGGTCGACCGGCAGAAGCCAGACCAGACGAATTATAGGGATAAAAATGTTGACTTTTTAGCATAAATAAAATCCCATAAAATTATGAAAAATCTACAAAAATAGTTTTAACATTATACTTTGATAATCAAACATGCTTGAGCAAATCAAGACATGTTACAAATAATTTGAACTATTTTTGTAACATGAAAATTTTAGCTAAAAACGAAAACTGTATTTTTCCAAAATTGGTTTTTTCAAAACTTCTCCAAATACAAAAACAAGATATTTTAAACTCTTTGAAAGTATAGAGTGTATGGATATGATCCACTACACGTACATGGTGAAATATCTATGTTTTTGATAATAAGCACTAAAACGGTTTTGGTTAAACAACACATGTATACTTTGAATACCAAAAACCAAACTGGTATTTTTCTAAAAGAAAACTCTTTTGTATTTTTCAAAAATAAAATTCTTTTATGAAAACTCATCTAAATCAAGAGTGTGTGTGTGTGTGTGTAAGATATACTTGAGCAATCCACCAACTATTCTATTCTTTACATTTTATCTAAAAACAAAATCTTATAAAAACAAACCTAGACACAAGTCTTGATCTTGAAGTCTTCACTTGAAATCTTCTTATCTTCTTGACTTGGTCCAAACACGATCCATAGAGCTAGACTCCTCTTGAGTACTTGATGTGGTCTTGATGCACAAGCTCTTGAATCAAACCGTGCTAGCTTCAAAACTTGATCTTAAATCCTTTGTTGAAGCTACACACCTACTAAGATCTTGATCACAAATCTGAAACTAAATAAATACAAGATCATTAGTACTATAACTACATGAGTTGATCATCATTAAAACTAGAGTGATAGGCCTTTGGGCCAACAAAGCGTTGAAACGCTAATCATCGAGCTAAAGACGAAAATGTCCAAAAAGGAGCCCTTAGAAAATGACTTATTTCTGAAAATCGTAGTCCTCACAAAATATACTATTCATAAGGACAACGACCATGATCACAGTCCTCATAAAAAAAATCATGTTTTGAGTCTTTATAGGATTGGGATCATGATCACAGTCTTCTTATTAGGATTGTAACTAGGCCTATTAACGGGTCGGGTTTGGACCCGGACCCGACCCGATTAGGTGGGTATGAGAAAGGTTGTTCTGGACCCGTACTCATATACCCATTAACTCGTATACACGTTTAGTAAATGGGTCAGGTCTGATTTTACTTAAATCAAACCCGATTACCTATTTACTCGTTTAAACACCTAAATATAAATATCTACTTTGAAAATTGAAAACCTAGATGTTATGTTGTCAATTTTAAAACAGAACTTTCTATTTGATGTTCCCCTTCATTTGAAAATTGTAGAGTTTGTGTTCTTTAACTATTACT
The DNA here is from genome assembly GCA_038442645.1 of Agave tequilana. NCBI lineage: Eukaryota > Viridiplantae > Streptophyta > Magnoliopsida > Asparagales > Asparagaceae > Agave > Agave tequilana. The sequence continues at coordinate 210,994 of JAVJIF010001505.1, forward strand.
ATTTTAAGGTCCATATTGTGAAAATCATGCTCACATCTCTATTTAGGAGATCTCTGATTTTTTTTTTTTATTAATTGAATTGTTTCGGGTCGGGGCCTGTGGGTACAGCGAATCCAGGTATGGGAACCCATCTTCTGGACCTGCAGGTAAACGGGACGGGTATGGTACCCTCTTGGGTAAACGGGTCAGGGTCTGATGCCATACATACTCGCCCCAACCTGACCCATTAACATGCCTAACTGTGACTATGATCGCAGTCCCCTACAAAAAGATATGTTTCTGAGTTTTTATTAGGACTGTGTCGCAGTCCTCACAAAAATGTCTTATTTTTTAGTCTTTATTAGGACTGCGATCATGATCGCGGTCATCTTTATTAGGACATATTTTTTGAGTTTTTATAGGAGTGCGACCATGATCGTGATCCTCTTTATGAGAACTGCGATCATGATCACAGTCCTCTTTATTATGACATATTAATGAGTTTTTATAAGATTGCAACCATGCAGTCCTCACAAAAAATACAATGTCCCAGCCTATTATTGGACTGCGATAATGATCGTAGTCCTCACATAAAACATCGATCATGAGTTGCAATCCTCATATCAGCATCACCTTCATCAGTGCACCCTCATTCACTGGCATCGAACGATCCCCAATACTTTTTAGATCTAAATACCACATCGATCACAAACATAAACAAACTCATTGCGAGCACGAACAAACGAGAGTTGCAAAAGGTCGATCGCAAAAAAGAAATTTGGCCTGGGGTCTCCGCCTCCTAAGACCCCCGAGAGGGGGCTTCTCACCCCCTTCCGACTCCCACGACGACCTAAGCACGTAAGTCAACCAATGAATTACTCTGCATCGGGGTGAGGATTGAAGGGAGAGCAACGTTTGGGGCGATAGAGAAGGATAAAAGATGAAATGAAAATATATAAAAAATAACGGTTGAGAGAAATCAATTTATGTTGACGTGGATGAGATTATAACCAATAAATTATAAAGTTGAGTCCCCCCCCCGCCCCCCCCTAGTTATGAAGCAAAGTAGGCAGATGTCGCAAAATTTTTCATGTTTAAATAGTTATCTATAGGATTAACTTTGCATTTTGATGATCCTTAATCAAATAAGCTTGCCTCCAAAATTACGCTGCAGAGTTATAGAATTCACATATTTTTATTGCATAAATAAACACAAAGAATAGCTCCATAAACCTCTAACATGCAAGAGTTTCATTTCATCAAAGTGCCAAATATCATAGGTTTTTAAAATAAAAATAAAAATTACATAGCATAATAACAAAACATTTGCACATTAAGGATCTTGAGCCTAGCTGTCCTGTTCTATGCTACATTTTTGCCCAAAACAAGCTTGCAACTCGTTGATGGCCAAAATTTAGCTACAGGAAACTGCTGATATCCCCAACAAGGCTCATTGGTTCCTCATACACATATACTTGCAGCCAATCTATATACAGCACTGCAATACACCATAGGCTTGATGCCAACATGATGGAACTTCCACGAGTATAGCATGCGTTCTCGCGTGCCACAAGCACAGTGATTCCCCATAAACAGTATGTATGTACTCATGGCTCAGCTTCACCAGTCAAACAGCATAAAGCCTAATAACTTGATCGATATTGGCACGGCACACTGGGCAACCCCATTTCTTTCCTTTGACCTCGTTCAAGCACGACATGCATCCGGCCATGTGACCGCACGGGATGCAAGCTCCCTCCACTGGAGCATCCAAGCATATCACGCAAGAGGAAGAAGCGCCGCTGCTGCAGCCTTCTTTAGAATCAACAGGTCAGTCTTGCTCCCAGCACCTGGAACAGTTAGGTCGACAGGGCTGGCATCTATTGTAGGGTACTGAATGGGGCCACCATAGAATGTTTCCTCTCCAATTGGAGGCGCTGAAGGAACTGAAACGGCGGGAGGTGCCTCGTGAGCTGAAGGAAGAACAGTTAGAGTCTCAAGTTGACTGTTGTGAAGTTGTGGCGAACTGCTACTTGGCCTGACTCCTGACCATCCGTTGTAGGGATCTGGAGTAGGCTCTAGTTTTGATGGTGGAGGAGCTCCACTTGACTGAGCCCAACCATTATGGCTAGTATTTTCTGGGGGGGGGCAGCCAATGGTGTTGGCTGTCAGATTGACAGGTTGAGCATTAGGAACAGGGACTCCCTCAGCCAAAGCTGACTGAATGGAAGCATTAATCGCCATGGCTAGTTGCACATCTTCAGGGACAGGAGAATGTTGAGGTACTAATGCTGCTGGAGTATTCGAATTTTGATGCGAAGGGTTAGGCGTGGACACTGCCCCCAAAGGTGCTACTGGAACATAACTACTCTGCTGCAAGAAGCAAGCATCCACATAAGAAATATATATGCAAAAAAAATAGATTGTAATGCTATGAAGAACAATACTCAAGGCAATATAAGAGTTAGAATTCAACGCTTGTTTGAGTATTAAGCTAAAATCAAGTTATATTTTGTCTTGAGCAACACCATCACATGCTTAACAAAATTAAGATCAGAATCATCCAAATAATAATGAATATGTGTGTGCATGTGTGAGCTAAAAAATTAAACCTTACACATTTTTACAACTTTGTACAAGAGATAGGACTTGATCTTTTAACGTTCCATAGAATAGCTAAAAATTATCCTTCTTATGTAAAAGCCTACAATAAACTTATTATAGCTCTACACAATGCACTATTTTGACGTCCATTTCACTAGAATAAAGTCTTTATTACGTATTTCCACGTGTAAGAAGTATGATCTGTGTACAAAATGTGTCGAAGACATGTCCAAGAAGTGTTTGAAGATACAATATAAAATGAGGACAAATTTAGAATTGTCAAATATGTGTACGGGAAGTGTAGCGTCTAACACAGGTATGGCTACATGACAGATGCTTCTGTACTATGTTAGTCTCTGATAGACTTAAAATTGGAAACAAAATCAATTTCAACAACAGACAAACTCTTGCTTACTAAAAGAAATACAGAGATTTCCCAGTTAACCCAAGAATTATACTCTGTAATCACAATCAAGAACAAAATTCATTTCACAATCAGACAAAGTGAACTCCAAATTTCTTAGTTTAAAAAAAAAAATCATACGTTGAAATGACAATTTCCCAATAGCAAACTCTTGTATATTAAGAGAACTACATATTTCCCAGCTAACCCAAAATCATACTCTGAAATCACAATCAGAAACATTCTTAATTGCCCATTCATGCATGGTTGAAGGTCCAACGTTCTGAAATATCTTATTTACCTGAGAGATTCCGTGACATGCATTGTAAAACAACTGCAGTTGTTGTTTGTCACCCTCATATGCAGACAAGAATTTGTATCGCGTTTCTGTATAGGACACAAAATCAAGGTTAAGAGATAATTTAAAAGGAACAATGAACTAGAGGATTGAATACCATTGACAGCTAGCAAGTTCGAAAAATCATTATTAAACCATCATGAAGCAATGGTAGTAAATTGTTAGATAAGAAGTTCCACATCCAGTTCATATGACCTTATTTTAGTTGTTATCGAAGAATTTATCATACAAAACATTAATATCAAAACAAAACTGAAGCAAAACTACTGACACAGACCGAAACTAATTGAAAAATCATGTGACCATGCACACGATTGGATTTAGATTAAGATATGGGAGGGAGCAGTCTAAAAACATGTTAACCTAAATAAAGAATGAAAGAGTTGTATGTATAGTGATTAAATTCCTAGGATGATGTTAAAAGTATTTCTAACATCAGTACACCTTGTGGATGAAAGAGGTATAAAGCAGATTAATGTACCAAAATGGTGGAGATTTGGGAGCTTTTTCCCTTTTTTGCCACTCTTAGCCTCTTTGGGGATGTTCGATTCATCCAAGATGACTGCTGCCGAAGATGCGTGTGATGGACACACAGGTTTATGGTGCATGAGATGTCGTGGGTGATTACGCTTGTAGGATTGTCTTCCACATAAAGATCTTGCTCGAGTGCGGAGGCCATATGGCAGAAGATCATATTTGCCTAGTGAAAACAGATACAAGGAAAAAAGGTTAAAGGAGGTGAACTATAGTACCTACTCCAGTGTATTTACAAGTTATATATACAAGATAAAATTTTTGCCGCTTTGGGATGATGGAGAAAGGGGGATTTCAAGCACCAGCAAGAGCTCTGTCCCAAGGGCACACCAAAATCATTGGATACCAAAGTTATGAATGCATGCAAAAGAAGATAGGACAAAGACATAATTATTGCAAGGGAAGTGGGACAGATGGGAAGGACATCCCAAGCAGTGGGTTTCAATGGGGCTGAGCAGGGTGAGTACACATAATGCAATGCCTTGATTATTAAAATTAGCCCACATGTCCATGCTTGGGCTTCAAGTTTACCGTGGCCCCACACTTACTAAGACAAGTCTCAAATAATATGGGTGAGGTTTGCATTTGGATTGACATAAAATAAAATTACAATGTGGCCTGGTCCCTAGCAGGCCTTACAAAAAACTACTCTTGATTAGGCTTGAATTGTCTAAATGGGTCATCTTTCAGCCTTCGGCTCCTCGTAGTCAGTGGCTCTCTTCCAGGCTGAACTCAAGAAGCCCAAGGCCCCAAGCCAAAGTAAACCTTGGTTGTTTACATAAATAAGGAGACACTAGGCATCTATGGTTCTTGGAATGGCCTTTCACCCCAACACCCCCCCCCCCCCAAAAAAAAAAAGGGGGAAAAAAATGGTAGGGAACGTCTGGACAGACGAGTCGCGGAGCACACATAGTTGAGAGTGATGAAAATCCTAGGTCCTACATGTACATTAAGGAAGAGACGGGGAAAAGAAAAGAGTGTGAACTAAATGTGGAAGAATGCATGAAAGTGGGAAGAATTGGACCTGTGAAAGTACTCCAAGTTGAAGGTTCCCCCTTGTCTTACCTATCCTATGAACCAAACTCAAAATTTATACAGCCCAGACTTGAGTTTTTGAGGTTGACCAGCTGCTAGACAATGTTTAGTCATACAATCAAATTTCCGATTGGTTGGCCACGGAACATGGCAAGGGATAAAAGGTGGCAGACCTAACAACTGATAGGATAGAACACGAACATTGAATCATTCAATTACTCATGTCGCTGAAACAACAGTTTTTTGAGTTGTGGGCGCGGAAAATATCCAAATCCAAGACTGCTAATGCGAGGCATCAAATCAGTGCCATTTCATTCCTGAAAGTGTCGAAATGATCAGCTTTAGTAGCCAAAACTGTCAAAGGGGGGATTAGATACAGCTGCTCTTGTAAGTACCTTGAGGTACATTTGGACCCATCATAGTTTAACATCTGATCTGAAACTATGGAAAAATCTTCCATCTAAACAATGTTTCAAAAACATAAGGGCCGAAAAGGTATTGTACAATATCTTAGCCGATTTGCGACAGCAAAAGTGTGTATTTACATAGCCAAAGTACTCAGAATCATCATATATTACCGAAACATTTATGTAACATCTCATGTGTGCAACAGAGGTGCAGTCAGCAAGTGCAATGAGGTCACTGATATATTCTAAAACATTCTAAGGAAAAAGGATATAGAACAAAAAGCTAACAATGACCAAAATAATACAAACTATTAGCATTGAGTTAGCCAATTATGACCACATGGTATAAGCGCTGGGATTGGCTTACTGTAAGTCCCAGGATCAACAGCCTTTGTTCCAAAGAAGAAGGAAACAAAGAGAAGAGAGAAGGATAAAAAGAAGGAAAATTTTGTGTGTGTGTGTGTGTGTGTGTTTTTGTGGGGGGTTGGGGGGGTGTGGGGTGGGTTTCTTGTGCTTATTGAAAGGATCAAATAGGTCATATAAAAAAGAAAATTAGCCTTGCTATAGTTTATGTAGCAAATGTCATCTAGAAGAGTATATTACACAATATTAACCGAGTAGGAAATTCAGTTTTGAATGACGAGATGACATACTTGAAGCCTTATCCACGATAACAAGAGAAGGATCTGACAGGTTGAATTTTGGTTCTTCAATTTGAACTTTCCAAAGTGCAATAGAAACTCGTGGTTGGGCAACCTGCTTGATATAAAAAAATGAGCAATATTAAATTGTAAAAAAACTTGAAACATTAACGGCTTTGTAGCTTACATTTTCTATGTCAGATGAAGAATATACAAAATAAAAACCAAACTATTCAGCCTTTGATCTAAACCAGATATGCTCGTATCTAACTACAACTCAAGCAAAACATGACAGATAAATGAATAACATTGTAACTTGCTCAAATCATTCACAAAATCACTCAACATTTTAGTTTCCCAACCCCTTTGCTATTAAGAAGATCTACTCTCCTCAGTGCGTGTCGAGAGAGAGAGAGAGAGAGAGAGAGAGAGAGAGAGAGAGAGAGAGATGTGTGTGCTTAAGCACATATGAACTGATATGTGATGGATGATCTACATATCCTCGAGGAGTTGTGGATGAAAAAATCACGAGTTTCAAAGGTCATTTTCTCATCCATCATGTGGTCACAACTGAACCGTTTTAGTGAATAACACAAGTTTGAACTATCTGATGGACGAGAAAACTATCTCCAAAACTCATGATTTTTCATCAATTACTTCTTCAGCATATGTAAATCATGATGAATGGTGTGGAGCATCGATCCACACATGGGATCTAGCTCTAGCACATAAATTTATATGTGCCTAAGCACATGTCCCTTTTGTGTGTTTGCATCTGTGTATGTCGGATTATAGCACTTCTCCAGTCATATGTACTAGTCTTCGGCATGTGCTAAGCACGTCAAATACAAAATCAGCACTGTGAAGGGTGAAAACAACTTTTTTTACGAAAGGCAATGAAATCTGAAGTTTTTTATTTTTGTATTACATCATGCCTAATTTTTATAGTTTTTTATAAAGTTGTTGGCTAAATTTCTCAATATTACCATAAACTATCATTATATTCCCCAAAAAACCCCTAAGCTATCAAATTCCCAAAATACTACCATAACTATACTTTCCACCATTTGGTCCTAAACGACGTCAACGATGCCAGCAAAAGATCTAAATACCCTTAAACTTATAATGTGATGAATTAAAAGACACGTATAAAATGTTTTCCACGTGTCAGATTAGGGGCAATTGGTCATAAAATGGGCACTTGATAGGTCTTGGAACGACCGACTGACGGAGGGTAGTTTTTTTGGGAATTAGAGGAATAGTTGACGCTGGTATTTTGGAAATTTGATAGCTTAGGGTTTTTTTTTATAAAATACCATGGTAGTTTATGGTAGTATTGATGTATAAAAGACACATTCTTATAATTGATATTTGCAATTTGTAATAAGAAATACATGTACAAAAGTTTATAACAATGAGGTAGACATCTTAAAAATAAAAGTTTTACATTATAAAGTGTACATGCAAAATTTAACATTTTCATATTGGGCAACTTTATTGTTAATTTTTGAGGTTAACAGCAAAAATTAATGATAGAAGTGGTCATATATGAGAAATAGTGCATTTATATTTTCAAATGCAATTTCTAAAAATATATACGGAAAAAATATATAGTTTCTAAAAATGAGCCCCGAAGCACTCACAAGATTACATTAGGTTGTATTCTCAAACAGGAGGTTCTCAAAAGAAAGCAAAAAATTATATAAGATATTACTAAGATTGACGGTCATGATCTGTTAAAGAAAAGCAATGATCAAAATGCGATCTGACAGATAAAAAATAAAAACCAAACTTATTGTTTTAAGTAGTACATATAGATATTATAAATTTATATGTTCTTAGGTCAAAGCTTAATTTGGAGTTTCCAACAAAATGTAATTTTTTGTGGAGTTTGGATAAAATATAAATATTCATTTTCCTCACTTTCCCTCTCCTATAGCTAGACACATGATATGCTTGGTCTTTCAAAAATGATTATGGGACCCACATGAAAAGCTATGCACTCTTTCTTGAATGTTTGCACAGTTTCAAAACAAACATCGGTTAGAACTTCGAAGGCTTTTGGGGCCTGAACCCACAGCTCACACAAAAAAAAAAAAAAAATTAAGCCAGCTGCCACATTCGAGGAGGGTCGTCAGACGTGTAAGGCCGGCTACAACGCCCTCTTCACCCTCTCTGGTTTAAAAGAAAGATATCCAGACATTCAAATATCTACTCCGGTTTGTCTTTAATGTTACAAGACCTTAAAGTGAATAGATCCTAATTAATTGACGTCAGGAATTGGATCTGCAGTTATCTACATTCGACTTTGAAGTTCCAAAAACACATCAATTTATAGCTACAAACAACCAAATGGGAAATGACCTGTCACCACTAGAGGCTAATTAGCAGGAAGTCCACTTCTTTATTCACAGAAAAATAGCTATAATTTATCCCAAACGGCTGCACCCTTTCTAGATGGATGGTACAAGAATGGGACAGCAACAAGAAGCTCCAGAAAACCAGTTAACAAATTATATTAAAAACCTAGGTGTTTAAAAAAATAAAGAAAAATCTCACCACTAAGAGAACAAACTACCAATTCAAACACAACTCAAGATCTACAGGCCACTTTATCCAAATTATAAATTTAAATACAAAATGAGAGAATTATAAATCTCAAATTATAAACTAAAATCTAAAGACCCCTATATCCTCTTCTCGCTCCAACTTCATTCTCTTTTTTACTAAACCCTAGACCTAAATAAATTAAGATCATCTGTCTTTTCTCATATTCCCTCTCATGCATCTAATCATACCGGGCCAACCATCTTCTATTGGAAGCTTCAAATAAATATAGAACACATGCTAGGTCCATAGAAAGCATGCATGAGGATAGTACAAATTTTCTACAGCTAATGAAAGCTGTAAGTTTCCAGCAATCATCTAAATACTTCTCATTTTGTATTGATGCATATATTTGAGCTTATTTATTTTTATAATATGGAATACTTCGGTAACTATCTAAAAAGGAGATAAAACAACCTAAGTCACGTTAAACAATGAGGTACGTAAAAAAAGAACTGCAAGTGCTTTTTTATTGGCTCTTTGGCTTGTATTATGCCTTAAATGCGTTTCTGAACAGGAGCCATGCTGCATAGCCAAACCATTTTGAGGAAAAAGGGTAGAAAGCGATGCCGCACTTGTAGTTGTATTCAAAGAACGTTTGGGTAGTGTAATAGCAATTTCACAAGCAATAATCTCCTAAGCATGTCAGCATGACAAAGTAACATGACCAACTTCTTTTTTACAAAGTATAATGCCGGATTATAGGAAATACAGAGATAATGTGTACTACAGCAAAGAATGTTTGAGATTCGTGCAGCAAAATAAAAGAACAGAACTAGAACATTAGTTCGTAGAATAAGCTTCAAAGAAGCATCATCATAAAATACAATTAGTAGAAACCTCTCAGATGATTAACCATGACCACAAAGGCCAAACCAAGGACAACCTCAAATAGATGAATGAGGCTCCTGAGATGGACAAGTGATGGGGATCCAACCAAACTTGGAATATGTATTCGAGTATGAGAAGAATTGCTTGAGTTGGATATGATTAGAATCAGAAGTAGTCTTTTTCTTTTATTAGTTTTTTTTTTTTTAAATTTCTTTCAGGAGTTCTTTTATAACAAGGAGTATTATTTCTTTAGGAGTTCTTTATGATTAAGAAGACACGAGTACTGGACGCGACTTTTGTCTATAAATACACTTGTATTATTTTGTTTTGAGAACATAGAACTATTAAAACTTTTTGAAACTCAAATTATTTCTTTTGAATCTTCGTGTGCAAAGCATAAAGTAGGGGAAACAATTCTCATGGGTGCAAAACCCTAATTCTAAATATTCGTGTGCGATGCATGAAGTGAGTGATTAATCACCTTGGTGTGAAGCCTAAATATTTTCCCATTTTCTATGAACCCTTTAGTTTTCCCCAATTTCACCACAAACCCTAATTTTCTCTTTCAATCCTGTGTTAACAAGGTTTGTTTTCATCGCAAAAAACTTGAGAGTGATGATAATAAACAACTTAAGAAGATAAATGGAAGACAAGATTAAGACCTAACTTGTGACACCCGACTCATTTTGGTTTTATCTGCTTCTTTGACCCATTCTTATTTTAAACTGCATCAAGCCATGTACAAATCAACCTTTAGTGGTGAGATTGTTTTTAAGTTTTCAATGTAAATCGGGGGTAGATACCTAACAAATAAACCATTGACTCGCAATACAGAAAGATAACAGCAAGAAAGAAAGAGAGAGATAAACATCATTAAAAAACTATCGTGCTTAAAGTAGGAAACAGTGGCTGGAATTCATACCTGCAGGTCGGGATAAATGACCAATTCGAATTTGCGAGGCGCCATGGGATTATGAGAATCACAGGGTAAAACCACTGCCCATCTGTAAAAAGAATTAATTGCAATGAGAACAAACTAAAACTACAAAGCAGAGAAAAGCTTGAAGCTTTGAATTATAGGCACATAACTTAAATTCAAGTAATCACATTAACATTATCTCCTCATGCATATAAATCCTTAACCAAAAGAAAAAGGGAAAAGGAGAATACATTTTCCTTTGCACCCATTGTGGAGCAAATGCTTCCAGAATGCTTGGCCCATAAAGCTCCCGCAGCCAACCACAAAACAAACAGATTCGACTCTGAATACAGATTGATCAAAAGATATTTTCAACTGGGGCTACATATGCAGAACATAGAGACAGCAAACTAAAGATAAAAACTGAAATATCTCTGAGCCAATGGAAAACTTCAGGAGTAAGCATACCTCGATGGCACGGACAACATTGCAATGCCCCTTTGCTCGAGCCAAATCAAGGGGGGTCTGGCAATCATCATTCATCACTAAAGGATTTGCTGCGAAATTAACATTAGGCGTTGTTAGTCCAGGGGTAAAACAGGAAAGATTATGTTGACAGTTATAACTTTAAAGAGTTGAAGTAGATATACCTCCATTAGAGAGTAGTAAATTCACAGCCTGGTCGAGTCCTCTTTTTGCAGCATGATGTAAGGGGGTTCCTCCATGAGACCCTACAGCATATAACAAAGCATGAGTCACCAGTTCAGTGCATACATACTAAATGTGCAGTGGAGAAATTGAAACACAAAATAGCTGTTGTGTGCTGTTGAAGGTAAATTTACGCAGAAATATCTCCTAATATTCAACTTTATAATAATTACCAGGCAGCATGGGTTGCATAATTTTAAATAGATAAACTTGCAGCTCACACATCTCAATTCTCAGTTGAGGCTCTTCTTAAATAATGTCTTGTAACTCATGCAAAGACAAAGGTAAATTTACGCAGCCGAATCTCCTAATATTCAACTTTATAATAATTACCAGATAGCATGGGTTGCATAATTTTAAATAGATAATATGAAGCTCACACATCTCAATTCTCAGTTGAGGCTCTTCCTAAATAATGCCTTGTAACTCATGCACAAGACAACAGTAAGGCGTCTGCCTCACACAGAAACACCAATGAAATTAATTGTAACAAAGCATGCCTTGTAGACTCATGTACCATACTACTATGGGCCTGTTTGGTTAAGGGTGGAAGTGAAGAAGTGAGGAAGTGGTAATAGTTCCCTTTGGAACTTGGGAATTGGTTATTAAGTTTTCCGGCGTTTGAATGTTGTTGGGAAGTGAGGTTTGGAAAATGTTTTGTCTTTTCCAGTGTTTGGATGGTAATGTGAAAGTGGAAGTGGAATAGTTGATCACAAAGTTGACCGCAAAATATTATTAAAATAAAAATTAATTAAGAAAAATAAAAAATGGATTGTAATTAGAATGCAAGTGAGATTTACATGATCAAAAAATTAACTGTTTTGTACTATAACTTATTAAAATGAGATTTACATGACCACAAAATTAACTGTAGCACTCTGGAAGTGAGGAAATTGTTGTGTAAAAGAGAAAAGAGAAAAGGAAAAGAGGTTTTCTTATTTTTCTTTTCCGGTGTTTGGATAGATAAAGAAGTGAGCAATTATACTTTCCCATTTCTTTACTTCCGCTCACCTCCTTGCAACCAAACACCCCCTATGTGGAAAGATGTGTTATCAGTACAATGTGGGTGAAACGTATCAATTATCAGCAGACAACAAAATTACAATAAAGCACACAATCTGATACATCAGAGTCCACACACAATGTATTATATGAAATTACATCCTTATTGAAGTACAGTACCCACAAAGAAAACATACCATGAAAGAAAATTCTCAAGGAATTTCTCCACATCATGAATTGTACGTGAGTAGATCAGATGTAAGCAATCACAAACAACAAAAATTTACATGAAAAACCCGAAAGGAAAAAAAACCACGGAAGAGAGAGAATTCATTATAATGTCAGAGGGTTGCAATAAATTCCGCAAAGTGATGTTGCGATTACAATTACTAGCTTTTGATGTAATAATCTAAAGACACCCCTTTCTTGATAGAGAAGGAGATGTATTTATACTCGCCTAAGTTGTCATTGTAGGTGCAGATATTTTGGATCTACATAACTGCATGATTTATACGTAATGATTTCCTTGTAACCGCTCAGATCTGCGCCGCTTGATTGTTGGAATCGCCATGCAGAGATATCCGTCACTATTCATAAAAGCCCACATCAATATAGGGGCGTTATAATATTTAGAATGTGGGGATAATCTGGCGGCATTGGTGGATCCGTGAATCGCGGAGATCATGTTGTCCAATTGTAAGCAACAGAAGAATAGTAGGTTTCAGAAAGTCTTCGTGTCGGAGCCTTGGGTGGCTCCAGAAAGGATCTTTGTACCGATTATTGGCGTCCCGGAGACTCGCATAGCTCCGATTGAGTAGTGAATCCGGGTGAGTGATGTCTGATTAAATGTGCGCTCAAGGCAAGGTCTGAGGCTTTTTTCTTGTGCCCATGTGCCCGACAAGGTTCAGCGTCGCGGTCTCGGCGGGCACTTAGACGTATCGGTCGCGACGACTCAGATTGGTCTTAAGAGATAAGCGCAAAACATTACATAAAATCTGAAAAAATCACGACAAATTATAAAAAAAATGTAGACATTAAAATCATATATCAGATGTCGAAAACAATTTTGTTTTGAGGGGCTAATTGGGGAAAATAATGATATGGGGTAAATTTAAAAATATGAAAGATTTGAGGGGTAAATATGAGAAAACCCTAAAAAATTAAAAAAAGTAAAGATAAGAGCTCTCTGCCTCTCTATCCCTCCCCTCCCCCTCACCCGATCTCTCACCGGCTCTATCTCCCTCACCCGATCTCTCTCCTCTCTCTCTCCCCACTTACCTGATCTCTCATTGGCTCTCTTTCCCTCACCCGATCTCTCTCCTCTCTCTCCCTCTCTCCCTCTCCCACCCTCACCCTCTCCCCCTCTGTCATGATCTCTCAGCTCTCTCTCAGATCGGACAGAGAAGAGGGAGAGGGAGAGGGAGAGCCGGGGGGGAGGGAGGAGGAGGCAAGCGGCGATGGCGGCGATGGAGGCGGACGAAGGGCAAGCAAGCAGGCGGACGGCGGGCAAGGGGCGGCGACGACGGGCGGGTAAGTCTGCCTTTTTTTAACCCGATTCAACATCGACTCGGCCGAGTCAACACGAGAGTTGTATCAGGTCTCGGCCACTATTTTAAATATCGCGAGATACAACTATTTTATCCAAAACAATACGATAAGTGTAAAATTTTACCGAATATTGTTTTGGACCGACATGGGTCGGTATATCGCCACGTGGCCCATATATTAGCCGATATCCGAGATGAAAATATCTGATATACAGCCGCGTGATGCATTTAAGGAGATTTTACAAACGTTTTTGAGGAGCTTATACAATAAAAAAGTATTTTCTATGAGTTTATAACCCAAAACTTGCTTTAAGTAGTTTTATATGATTTATATAGACAATCACATGCATATTCTTCATCCGATACGACGTCCGATTTGATTTCTGGTATTCAGTATCATATCATGATATATCACCCAGTATCCGATATCTTATATACAATTTTATCGACTGAAATATCGTTGATATCCGATATTTAAAACATTGGACTCAGCCGAGTCGGTCCCGAGTCGGTAAAAAAAAGGAAACCAGGGTGACTTGCTTCGCGATCTCGTCGCGACGCCCGCCGAGTCGGAGACGAGTCGGCCGAGTCATCTCTGACTCTGTCGATACTTCAAACTCAGATCCTTGAGGCTTTCTTTTTGGGCATGTGTTAGGCTTGTATGTGAGTTGTGTCTGCTGGCAGAGAAGCGAGGCCCCAAGAGGTGGGACACGTGTCGCGATCTTGACAAGGGTCAAAATCTGACCACTATGGATGCCCCCTCTGCCTCCTCGGAGTTTTCGAGCAAGAAATAAGGGAGCAGACTAATCTCATCCTCTGACATGACTTTTCACTGAGTAGTCAGAGTGCCTTCTTAAGCTTCGTGGAGAACGGTTGGAGAGCACGAGGGAGAGCAATTAGGGCGCAAATTGAACAATTGTTGGAGTGACTTGACAGTTGTAAGGCCCCATCCTGCGGCGTGACCTTTCACGGAATAGTTAAGAGTGTCTTCTTGTTCTCCAAGAGAGTGAGTTGGAGAGCATGAGTGAGAGCAGTTGGGGCGCAGAGTGAATAGTTGTCGGAGTGACAGTGATAGCTGTCGGAGCCTCATCCTCCGGCATGACTTTTCATCGAATAGTCAGAGCGTCTTCTTGCGCTTCGTGGAAAACGGTTGGAGAGCATGAGGGAGAGCAGTTGGGGCGTGGAATAAACAATTGTCGAACTGACTTGACAGTCATCAAAGCTTCATCCTCAAGTGTGATCTTTCACCGAGCAGTTAGAGCGTTTTCTTATGCTCCGAGAGAGTGAAGGTTAGGACGCGGAGTCGACAATTATTGGAGTGACCTGACAGTTATCAGAGCTTGTCCCCCGAGTGATTCATTTTAGTATCTCGGCAACGCTTATTAGTCGTCGGGATGACAGTCTGATGTAAATTGTAAGAGTAAGCCGTCAGGGTGAGAACCCGATATTGGTTGTAAGAGTAACCATCAAATGCACTTCCATCATTCAGGAGTGACTCCGTATAAGTCTGAGCCATCAGAGCGAGGACTCGATATAGGCTGCAAGTGAAACCATCATGAGCGCTTCCATCATTCAGGAGTGACTCCTATAGGTCTGAGCCGTCAGGTGAGAACCCGGTATAGGCTGTAAGAGCGACCATCAGGAGTGACTCCGTATAGGTCTGAAACGTCAGGGTGAAGACCCGATGTAGGCTAAACGAGCGACCATCATGAACGCTTCTATCATTCAAGAGTGACTCCGTATAGGTCTGAGCCGTCAGAGTGAGGACCCGATGTAGGCTGTCAGAGTGACTGTCAGGAATGCTTCCATCTTTCAGGAGAGCCTCCGTGTATGCCTAGCCATCAAGGTGAGGACCCAATATAGGCCGTCGGAGTGCCCGTCAGGAGCGCTTCCTTCTTTCAGGATAGCCTCCTTGTAGGCCTTACCGTCAGGGTGAGGACCCGATGTGGGCCGTCAAAGTGACAGTCAGGAGCGCTTCCTTCTTTCATGTGTCTTCATGTAGGCCTAACCGTCAGGGTGAGAACCCGATGTAAGCTGTCAGAGTGACCGTTAGGAGCGCTTTTGTTTTTCAGGAGAGCCTCCGTGTAGGCCTAGCCGTCAGAGTGAGGACCCGATATAGGCTGTCGGAGTGACCATAGGAGTGCTTTCGTCTTTCAGGAGAGCCTCCGTGTAAGCCTAACCGTCAGGTTGAGGACCCGATGTAGGCTGTCAGAGTGACCGTCAGGAGCGCTTCGTCTTTCGAGAGAGCCTCTGTGTAAGCCTAACCGTCAGGGTGAGAACCCGATTTAGGCTGTCAGAGTGACATCAGAAGCGCTTTCGTCTTTCAGGAGAGCCTCAGTGTAGGTCTTGCCATCAGGTAAAGAACCCGATGTAGGCTTTCTGAGTGACTGTTAGGAGCTCTTCTGTATTTCAGGAGAGTCTCAGTGTAAGCCTAGCCATCATAGTGAGGACCCAATGTAGGCTGTTACAGTGACCGTCAATAACACTTTCGTCTTTCAGGAGAGCCTCCGAATAGGCCTAACCGTCAGGGTGAGGACAGACTTTATGTAAGCTATGAGAGTAACCGTCAGGAGCGCTTCCGTCTTTCAGGAGAGCCTCCGTGTAGGCCTAGCGGTCAGGGTGAGAACCCGATATAGGTTGTCAGAATGACCGTCAGGAGCGCTTCTGTCTTTTAGAAAAGCCTTCGTGTAGGCCTAAACATCAGGGTGAGAACCCGATATAGGCTATCAGAGTGACCATCAAGAGCGATTCCGTTTTTCAGGAGAACCTCCGTGTAGGTCTACCTGTCAGGATGAGGACCCGATGTAAGCTGTCGGAGTGACCATCGGAGCGCTTCCGTCTTTTAAGGAGAGCCTCCATGTAAGCTTAGTCATCAGAGTAAGGACCCGATGTAGGCTCTCAGAGTACCGTCAGAAGCTCTTTTGTCTTTCAAGAGAGCCTCCATGTAGATCTTATAGGATTTTGTGCGGACTTGTTTACAGCTCCAACATCTTGATTTTGATTCTTCTTCGGGGGAACAAACTGTGATTTTTGTTTCTCCCCTTCATTCCCTTGTTTGGGTGAGCGACTGTTTTCGCCCCGAGTAGTATCCTCGATTTATATGTAATTCTGAGTCGAAGAGAGGATGCCCTTCATCCTGTTGACTTCATACTTCACCAAGTGTTTGTAAAAGGAGGGGAAGACTTGCAACCCACTGATGAACACAACAACAACGATGGCGTCATTGTAGTTATACACCAAGGCCATTTGCTTTGGAAATAACTGACATAATGTTTGAAGCTCTATCCGAGCTTCATCTTGATTGTGAGGAGGTGATTGTTATTCTTCTTGAGCTCCTGTCAAGAAGCATATTGGTGATAGAAAGCCTATTTCACCTCTTCGAAACTCCAGAATGAGTGCCTCAGGAGAGAGTAGAACCAATCGTAGGCGGTACATTTGAGACTGGATGGGAACACGCGACTCAAGAGGAGGTCATCATGAGAGTGGAGCGCCATCTTATCTTGGTATTGCCGGAGGTGCTGGATGGAATCGGTCACCCCAGAGTAGCACTCGAAGCTCGACATGATGAACTTTTTGGGAGAAGCAGTGAGAGGTGATGTCCTCCGAGAGTGGTGAGCCGAAGGTTTTCAAGACGCAAGGTTCTACCTCCTCCTGAGTTGTTGACTTGCTTCCTCGCCTCCTCGGTCCGTTTCCGAACAATCTCCTCAATATCTTCGATGTGTGGGACCTTCGGAGCCTTGTGAGGCCAGAAGTCTCGGAGTTCTCATCATCACTTGGGAAGTCAGATTTGATGCGAAAGACGGGAGGGGGCATAGCCACATACGCTTGTCAGTGATTGTAATTCTTCTAATTACTCAAAGCTTTTGTAGTTTTAGATGGTGATTTGTGCATTTTCCTTCATTGAATCATTGACAACAACTCAGAATCATAACTCCCGCTATCTGTGTGTGGGAGGACAAAAAAATCATAGAAAAAATATTTCACTTCTCCAACATCCAAGTCTTAAATGTAAGGTGCACATCATGCAAGAAGTTTTATTTCCATGGAATGTTACTTTCATCATGAACTACAGCAAACGCCCCTAGCATTTAATTATACAAAAAGTAGTACCAAACTACAGCATCTTCAATATCTTGTGGTATTAAGGCCAATTCTAAAACCACCATGTGCCCTCTATAAAACAAGGATCCATCCTCAAAAACCTGTACTGTTTTGCTCAGAACAAGTGGAGCTAGAATTGAGTACCACTGGCGGCACCATCATATCACTTTTTAGCATTACAAATGAGGAAATCATAGAAGGACAAGTAAGCAGGATCTACATATTTAAAACACAGATGAATCAAACTTCCACACGGATTTGATACTTCCAAATAAGAAATCCTGACAAAACTTATCTTGCTCTTCAAAATAGCTCATTCTATAAATCCTGCATAAATATGCAAGAAACCTCCAAAACATTTGAGTTCTTTTTCAAATGCACAATTTTTTTAGAAACTCAAGATAAAGACTAACAGTGTGGAGTTTTACTTTTAAGCGGCCAACAACAACAACAACAACTAAGCCGTTTGTCCCAAGTATTTGGGGTAGGCTACATGAACCAAAAGAGAATTATTTGGGGTAGGGTACTTTTAAGCGGCCAATTACTAATTTCAAGTTGGTACACTCTGTATCAAAATCAAGTTTAACCAACCAAACATTATACATCAGAACAACAAAATAATACGATAAGGCCCATTAAATAAAATTTTAAAAAAGATACAGTAATGAGCAAGCTGAACAAGTTGAATTACTTACCAGGACGATAAGCATTCACATTGGCACCCAACTCAATCAACACTTTCGCAACATTCAAGAGATCAGGTCTCATGCAGGCCAGCATCAAAGGGGTTTTCCCTTCTTTATCAATCCACTGCAAAAAATTTAAAAAAAAAAGATCATCCATTTATTGAGAAAGGGGGAAAAAAGCTGTTTTCCCAAAACCCCATCTTCGAAATTTCCAAATAGAAGTCGACAAATTGGCTCACCTCAAGGCCTGCCCCATCACGACGAAGAGACTTAATCCCTTCGACATTCCCATAATTGACCTGCTGATACACCAATTCTTCCTTGGATTGATGCGCACCCATCTATTCCCAAACTCAATTAATTCAAACCCCAAATTAAAATTCCGAAAAGATCGTTAGAATCCAACACCGAAAACCTCAAATCTTTTTCTTTTTTTTCACTTCCAAAATCTCACCAAACCGCAAAGATCGAATTTTTCTTCTTCCAGAGAAATGTCTGTACCAAACCCTAGAATTGAGCTTACCAAAATTCGATTTTATCCCCCCGAGCCCGAACCATTTCTAGGGTTTGGTAAGAAATTGAAAATCCTAGATTAAAAACAAACGAATGATAATTTAAGGGAAGATCAAGTCAAAGAATTATAGATAGAAATTTGGGAGGAAAATTAGAAATTCTTAAGGGCGAAGAAAACTCTAATGAAAGAAAACGCGTCCGCGGGTTAATAGGACTTTTTCTTTCCTTTTCTCTCAATTTTTATTAGTTCGTGGAATTGACTGATAACTGCAATAATTAAATATTCAATAATTATAATTAATTATTTGTGGAAACCGGTGCAACAAACAACGACCATGTAATTATTATGACTTTTGGATCCGCAACGAGAACCCGACCCGTTTATCAAATTTGTACCCCGTGGGGTGTAAACGGGTCGCGCGGGCGGGCATTTAAGTATTTCTAAACCCGGCCCGAACCCGAGCCTGAAAAATGGGCCAGGTTTTTAAGGGGGATAAAATTTGCCCGTCATGTTTCGGGCGGGTTGGGGTTTCGGTTCGGGTTCCAATGGGTCGGGCGGGTTGTCTAATGGGTCAGACGGGTTATACTCCAGGGTAAAACCATGAAGATAAAAGTTTATATACGTAGAGTTAATTTTAATTTTTAATTACTCAATATAGTATATTAAAGTCATGCGATGAGAGAAGTAATCTTATAAAGTATTAATATTTTCAGATAATTAGTAAGTAAATATCTATATTTATTGCGGGTTCGGGCGGGGTTAGGGTGCGTGTACGGGTTCGGGTTTTAATGAGTTTGGGTCCAGCAGGTTTTGAAAAAATAAAACCCGCCTGTCAAGTTTCAGGCAGGTTTCAAAAGCTTTAGAATCCTGTTTTTTTTTTTATCTAGTGCGGTTCGAGAACTAACGCGATGCACACTCCGACCGTGAGGCTGAATGCGGGTCTAAAAGATCAAAACGTTCGAATCCGATTGAAAACAAAACAGATGCAAAATAGAAGTGACTTTTCTAACTTCCACAAGAATATTTTTTCCTCTTTTATTTGGTGCGAGAGCACATGACATGTTTGACCTGATGCAGCCACCTACACTTACTCATGTTGTCTCTGGTAAGAATTGTGTTACTGGGAGTTCAAGTGAAAGTTTTGAATTTGAAAGGAACTTTTTCAAATGAACTTACACATTGCTGATGTGCAATTAGTATCTTCTAGGTAGTCATAAAAGGACCAACTATACTGACAGGACCTCTCGTTGGGAAATAGGAATTCATGAGCTTCCAATAACTCGTTTTTCAGCATTCATAAGGCCGAGGGACTAACCCACCTTGAATGCAAACTTCCATCGCGGTCTACTTCAATGGCTTATTGTGGTCCCATCTTTGTTCTTTGCCAAGTTAAAACAATAACAAGAAGTTGTTCTTTAGAGTGATAGAACCGTATTAGGTACTTTTATAGGATCTAATTGTAAATCACCTAGAGGGGGGGTGAATAGGTGATGGCTAATCTTATGGTTACTAAATGCGGAATTGAAACTTATATGATGCAAACTAAAACTTATTACACTAAACACCACATATAACACAAGAGTGTAGCCGAATTCCCCGTGAAGGGCTCTGAATTAACTCCTCAAGATTCCTCTAAATAAGAGTTGAGGTGCCGCGTTGGCTCTCTTGGTTGAATACAAGTGTTAGCAAACAACCCCAAGCATATAACAATTAAGCACAATAAGAATATCAAGCATATAACGATAAGAGCAATAATAGCATGCAAGATATAAACAAGTAAGGGAGAGAGAGAAAGAGCAATCGCAAGTACGAGGGATTTGTTTCGAGGTTCAAGCACACTTGCTCTACGTCCCCGCCTTCACACTAGAAGGATTTCCACTATAATCGATCCCACCGGATCACTCGGTGCCGCAACACCTACAAGGAGTTCCCACTAGAACTCTTGGACTCTTGAGTCCCGTACACACCGCTAGCCCACAAGCTCGCCGAGACCGCACCTCAAACACATAGTTCCAACTAGAACCCGAAACAATGCGAACACACACGTCCGCCTCCTCAAAGCAAAGAAAGAAGTCTTTGGTGATCACAACACTTTGATCACCTAAAAACAATCTCACAAGAACACTCCTATAGGATGAATATGTCAATGGGTTGCTCAAGTGTTTGTGAGAAAAATAAGGATGGAATGGTGGAGGAAAAACTCAAGAAAATCACTTTGAAACACTCTTGATAAAACTCCCCTTTTGATTGGAAATATTTGCTCTCAAATAAGTGGAGAAAACCTCTTAAAAGAGTGGGAAAAACTGTTGTAAAAATTCACTTAAAATCTTGTAGAAAACAGCCCCCAAATGCCCCAATTTATAGAGTTAGAAAAACTAGCCGTTGGGAGCCAGGTGGCCTGGCGGTCGACCGCCAACGGTCATTTTTCTGACCGTTAGGGAAGCGGTCGACCGGCCGGTCGACCGTGGCTTGGATACAGAGAGCACTGCTCTCTGTCCGGTCGATCACCCGGTCGACCGGGGCCTTTCCAGAGAGCAGAGCTCTCTGGACGGTTGACCGGGTCGGTCGACCGGCCCTCCTGCCAGCACTGGCGTGCACGTCTGTGCACGTCGGTCGACCGCTCGGTCGACCGACTTCAGACTTCGGTTGACCAGTCGGTCAACCGGCTGAAGCCAAGGAACAAAATTCTGGGAATAAAAATGTTGACATTTTGATTGAAATAAAATCCCATAAATTCACGAAAAATCTACAAAAATAGTTTCAATGTTATACTTTGATAATCAAACATGCTTGCACAAAATCAAGGCATGTTACAACTAAGATCTTGATCACAAATCTGAAACTAAATAAACACAAGATCATTAGTACTATAACTACATGAGTTGATCATCATCAAAACTAAAGTGATAGGCCTTTGGGCCAACAATCTCCCCCTTTTTGATGATGACAAAACTCATGGAGTTATATATGCATGGATTAAAGTAAAGCTTCAAGGAAGCGCCCCCTTAACTCATGTATAACAAATAAACAAATAAATATGCAATGAAAGCTCATAAACATGTATGCAAATATAAGGAGATAAACATGCATAAACAAGCATGAAACACATCAAATTCTTTTTCTCCTATTTGCATAACAAAACATATATGCATAAACATAAATCCTTCTCTCCCTTTATGAATAAAGCAAGGAAAACATGCATATATACTAAATACTTCTCCCCCTTTTGTCAATCATCAACAAAAGGGTCAAAGTAAAAACAAAATGTTCTCCCCCTTTGTCAAAAGCAAAAATCAACAAAGGGGTGACAATAAACAAATCAATAAAGGATATATGCGATATACATTCATGAAGAGGAAGACGCTAAGTTAACTTTCTTACACATATACATTACGTGAAAGAGGGATGACAAGCCCTAATTCACATAACACATAATATGTAACGCATAAGAGGAGATGTGAAGCTTCCCCTACACACGTGTACCGCATAAAGAAGAGTTGTCAAGCTCCTCAATATAAGATACACTCAACATGAATCTATACATAGAAGAGATGTTAAGCTCCCCTTGCATATAGGCAATACACATCAAAACATTTTTAATTTCTTCATTAAAAAGAATTTTGAGTTTTTCTCAATAAAACCAATTTTGAGAATTCTTAGAAAATCAAATCATATAAACAAAATTTTTAAGATACCAATTGTAGTCAAATTTTAAGATACCAATACCAATTGTAAATAAACATTACAAATTTTGAATTTTAATCTAAAATAGAATCATATTGATACCAATTGAAAATTATTGCATATTTTTTATATCAATAAAAATATTAATTTTAAAACTAATGCATAAGCTTATTAAACAATCAATTGAGATACCAATTGAAAATAAGAATTTGAATCAAGCTTAGCATAAACAAACTTTGTGCTTTAAACATATAAGTCTATTTTAAATTAAGCACAAATAAATCATATATATGTATGAAAATGAAAATACCAATAGAAATTGATATTATTTAAAAATGTGAAGCATACATATATAGGAAACAAAATATGAGTTTATACAAAATGAAAATACCAATTGAGATCAAGTATATAACTCATAACCTTCCACCCATTATATGCTCAAGATAAAAGATTTTTCAATTAAGCTTACAAGGCATACTCGCCCATCCATCCGCCCATAAGGTGTTGCTAGGGGTTTTCAAAATTAGAGTTTGAAAAATATTTTTAGTATTGAAAACACTACCAAATAAAGAATACTTAACTAGTTAAAATAATTTTTGAAAAACTAGTTAAAGATCCTTCAAAACATGAAATCAAATCATATGTTTTTTATGAATCATACCAAATACACAAAATTTGACACTCAAAATCTATAAGGCTCAAAAAATAATCATGAAACAAAGTCATGAATAAACAAAATAAAGTGTGAGTGCACAAAATCATGTAATTAGCATTTTTCATGAAAATAATCAATGAAGCTCAAAAACAGACATGAATATCATTTTATTAAACAAATCATGAGAATTCATTTTTCATATAAAGATGAAAATCATAAAAATTCATTTTTTATCTTAAAAATAAACTTCTAGGTATATATATGTTTTTATTCAAAACTAACAATATGCATACATATCCCAAACATAAAAAGAGTCCAAAATATATATTGCATGAAGGCAAATGACTCAACGGGTATACATGTATATTTATTAGATTTGAATACACAATACATATACATGAAGTAAACATGAAAATAGGCAAAACAAGTGTAAATGAGGAAATTATCAAAACTAGGCTATACATGTGCATATAGTGAGTACAAATGAACAATGAAGCGCAAACATATATGAATCAATTTGTTGCTCACTACTTGTACAAGTATACATCCAAGTTTTGATAAAAACTACATTTAAATTAGTATTTACCACATGAAGCACAAAACAAATGAACATGCTAAAAATATCATATATGAATAAGCATATAAACAAAAGTAGGAGTTTAGAGATAGTTACTAAAAATAAAGAACTAAGCTTTAATTCTCCAAAACATGGTGGTAGTCCCACCAAAACTCCTTGATAGCGATGCATCAATTATATGTCCTTCAAGTCCATGCAACCACCACCAAGGCACCAACCCTCTCACGTTTTGTGAGAGCCCTCACCTAATCAAAAACAAAAGGTGGGGATTTTGGTACCCATTTTCTTTTGGGTCCTTGAGGGTTAGCTTTATAAGGGGCCCAAACATATTTATTAGCAAAATTTAAAAAATTTATCTTATCATAACAAAATTTTGCTAAATGGCCTTTGCGGCCACAATGTGTACATTTGTACACCTTAGAATGTATATGTGTATGTGTATGATCGTGGTGTGCAAAATGAGCATATGCATGATGATGTACATGAGTATGTGGAGTTTGTTTCTTTGAAAACAAGGACTCCAATTTAGAGTGGTTAAATGCACATGTGCTCAAAGTAGAGCTTAAACAATTTATTTTATTTTTCAAAACATTAATCTCATTAGTGGTAGCATGTAAAGCATGATGAGATATAAAACTATTTTTCTTATTCTTTTTAGAAACATTTTCTTTTTCCTTTTCTTTTTCAACCATTTTTCTTTTTAAAGAAGTGTTTTCATTAAAAGCAACTTCCTTTTGTTTTTCCACCAAAATAATTTTATTTTTCAAACTAGTGTTTCCTTCACATAAATCATTCAATTTAGACATTAAGGAAACATTTTCATTTTTCAAAATTTCATTCTCTTTTTCAATGCATGCAACTTTATTTTTAAAAGAATCATTTTCTTTTAACATGCAATCAAAATCCTTTTTCATTTTCTTATTTTCCATTTTAATCATGTCATATTTCTCTAAAAGTTGTTGACAAAAACAAGTAAGCTCATCATATGACATGTCATTATCTTCATCTACCTCGGATTCGGTAGTTACCTCAAGGAGGTTATCCCCTTGGACCATGTCGCACACGTTGGAGATGTCACTTCCAACATCCGAGTCGCTCCCCGCATAGTATTGATCTTTTTCGCCAAGGGAGGTGATGATGTTCCATGCTACAAAAGCCGAATCAATGTTAGATACCCTAGATAAAAATTTCATTTAGGGAACTTTTCAAAGCATGTAGGGCTTTTGCATTACCCTCAATATTCTTACTATCATTAACATATGAATCTTTAATTGTAGCAAGATAAACATGAATTCCTAAGGTTTTGAGGTATAAGGACATCTTAACCTTTCAAGTTTGGATGTTAAGAATGTCAAAGGTGGGAGGTGACATGAAATCCACGGTGTGTGTACAAATATTGTGATTAGCCTAAAAATGAGGATCTTTAACTCTAGGTTGTAAGACCCAAATCAAGAGCACTTGGCTCTGATACCAACTGTAAATCACCTAGAGGGGGTGAATAGGTGATGGCTATCTTATGGTCACTAAATGCGGAATTGAAACTTATATGATGCAAACTAAAACTTATTATACTAAACACCACGTATAACACAAGAGTGTAGCCAAATTTCCCGTGAAGGGCTCTGGACTAACTCCTCAAGATTCCTCTAAATAAGAGTTGAGGTGCCGCGTTGGCTCTCTTGGTTGAATACAAGTGTTAGCAAACAAACCCCAAGCATATAACAATTAAGCACAATAAGAATATCAAGCATATAAAGATAAGAGCAATAATAGCATGCAAGATATAAACAAGTAAGGGAGAGAGAGAGAGAGAGATCAATCACAAACACGAAGGATTTGTTTCGAGGTTCGAGCATACTTGCTCTACGTCCTCGCCTTCACACTAGAAGGATTTCCACTATAATCGATCCCACCGGATCACTCGGTGCCGCAACATCTATAAGGAGTTCCCACTAGAACTCTTGGACTCTCTAGTCCCGTACACACCGCAAGCCCACATGCTCGCCGAGGCCGCACCTCAAACTCCGAGTTCCCACTAGAACCCGAAACAATGCGAACACACACGTCCGCCTCCTCAAAGCAAAGAAAGAAGTCTTTGGTGATCACAACACTTTGATCACCTAAAAACAATCTCACAAGAACACTCCTATAGGATGAATATGTCAATGGGTTGCTCAAGTGTTTGTGAGAAAAATAAGGATGGAATGGTGGAGGAAAAACTCAAGAAAATCACTTTGAAACACTCTTGATAAAACTCTCCTTTGATTGGAAATATTTGCTCTCAAATAAGTGGAGAAAACCTCTTGAAGAGTGAGAAAAACTGTTGTAAAAATTCACTTAAAATCTTGTAGAAAATAGCCCCCAAATACCCCAATTTATAGAGCTAAAAAAACTAGCCGTTGGGAGCCAGGTGGCCTGCCGGTCGACCGCCCGGTCGACCGCCAACGGTCATTTTTCTGACCGTTGGGGAAGCGGTCGATCGGCCGGTCAACCGTGGCTAGGATACAGAGGGCACTGCTCTCTGTCCGGTCGACCGCCCGGTCGACCGGGGCCTTTACTGGTCGGTCGACCGGGTCAGTCGACCAGCCCTCCTGCCAGAACTGGCGTGCACGTCTGTGCACGTCGGTTGACCGCTCGGTCGACCAACTTTAGACTTCGGTCGACCGGTCGGTCGACCGGCTGAAGCCAGGGAACAAAATTCTGGGAATAAAAATGTTGACATTTTGATTGAAATAAAATCCCATAAATTCACAAAAAATCTACAAAAATAGTTTCAATGTTATACTTTGATAATCAAACATGCTTGCACAAAATCAAGGCATGTTACAAATAAATTGGACTATTTTTGTTACTTGAAAATTTTGGTTAAAAACGAAAACTGTATTTTTCCAAATTGGTTTTTCCAAACTTATTTTTCCAAAATAAAATTCTTTTTATGAAAACTCATCTAAATCAAGAGTGTGTGTGTAAGATATACTTAAGCAATCCACCAACTATTCTATCCTTTACATTTTATCTAAAACAAAATCTTATAAAAACAAACCTAGACACAAGTCTTCATCTTCTTGAAGTCTTCTCATCTTCTTGATTTGGTCCAAACACGATCTATAGAGCTAGACTCCTCTTGAGTACTTGATGTGGTCTTGATGCACAAGCTCTTGAATCAAACCGTGTTAGCTTCAAAACTTGACTTTAAATCTTTTTGTTGAAGCTACACACCTACTAAGATCTTGATCACAAATCTGAAACTAAATAAACACAAGATCATTAGTACTGTAACTACATGAGTTGATCATTATCAAAACTAGAGTGATAGGCCTTTGGGCCAACACTAATATCCTTACCATTGCCAAAAATAGTAAGACAACCAAGAGGAAAACTTTTTCTTAACCCTAACGGCCCCTTTCTAGAATCCGGAGAAGGTTGCTAATATTCTTGGAGAGTCTAGGCTATTTTATTCTCATAAGAAAAAAATTCTTAGAGAGATTTAGATCCTTAAATAGTTTTCCCCATAATTTGTCCAATAGAGTTAAGTGCTTTTAGTTCCTCCTCTCTTTTAACTCCGCAAAGCTTCCGTCACTAATCTTGGATAACCTTTTTTTTTCAGATTAGAGTCTCTTCAAAGGAAATAAATCCAACAGAGTTGAGGAGAATACCACAGTAAGAAGAGTTTTCTCTCTCTAAGCTCGAGTCCAGTGAGGGAGAAGCCCATCAGCAGGGCTTCCAACCCCGCTCCTAATTCTCATTAACATCCAATGAGTCCTCAGTATCTAAAGGGCGAGGAACCCTTCAAAAGAGAGATGAGAAGAATCAAGTGCATGGAAGGAGACCTTGCCTAGCAATCTAGGCATCACAAACGTGAGAAACTTGGCTAGATTTGGCTACAAAGGGGCTGGGCTAAAGATGCTAAACAAATGAACAAACGGAAAAGATTTGACAAGGTAGGATTAGGTGTCGAGCTGACAAAGGGTCGTATCTAATTTAGAGGACATCTTATCTACCCTATGTTGGCCGAATTTGATAAAGTTGACTGGTAATCACTGAGAGGGGCGGATCTGAATGTTTGATGGTTGGATCTAATGACTTTTGGCCCGAAACGATAGGATTGCAACAAGTTGTGGCACTTATAGGTGCCACCAGCAAGTGGGTAGCATGGTGACGTGCAAGGCTGTTGGAATCTGCTTAACAGGAATCAATCTGACAACTATTCAAGATCACTGAAATATCAACAATCTAATTGGCCAGGTCGGCAAATATCAGGTGGGAGGTTTTTCGTTCAATAGAACGTTCCTTAATTTAAGAACCACCTTTCAATTTCCTTCCTTGGTTAAACATCAATTAGACTGATATAAATCAGTCTCGATATACTGTTAAGTATATCCCCTATATAAAGAAATAAATTCACTTATATAGTATTTGGAGTGAGGTACACTTTTAGAGCGAATCTCCTTAAGACAATTACTGTAACGTCCCGATTCCACGGATACGGGGACGTCACTGCAACGTATATACGTAGGTCAGAGAGTGCCCCCACGTATGTACGCTAAGCATAAAGTACAACAAGAAAGGATCAGAGTGCAACACAAAGCGTGGTATACACACATATGCCAACATATAGGTACAGATACAAAGTCATCACAGTAGGATAAACATTACATATTACATATGTCTTTTATCATAACAAGTCCAAAAATCAAATATACAATAAGAAGACAAAATGCTCACGAGTAGGATGAGGATCCCGTGAGTCAAAAGGAGTCAGGTGCAAGGAACTGGAGCTAAGATGCCTGCTCGCCAAGGAGAGCTCGATCTACGGTGGACAACTCCACTTCGATCCAAACTCCGGAATCTGAATATGCAAATCCAAGGAATCAAGACATATAACAATAAATGAGCTACAGCCAAGTGGCTAAGAGACATGAATAGGGGTTAGAACACAAGTATAGAATATAAGGACGGGTATTAACATAATCATAAAACGGAAAATACAAGTAAAGCTGATTACAAGAAAAAGTGATTGTATATGCTTAAGTCACGGTCCCATGAGACTAATACATCGAGGGAATAATCCAAACAAGGAAACCCTCATCTATATACCTCTATCTCATGCCACAGTAATCCAAGCATATAAAATCAGAGTTGCAAATCATACATAGTCATAACGAGAATACATAACAAGAAGACATGAATCATAATGAAAAAAGACATAATCCAATAACCGGAATCATCACTGGAATCACGACAAGTAAATAATAGTCATAACAGGAACTAAGACAGGAATCATAGCTGGTACTCATAACAGTAACTATAACGGAGAACATAACTGACTTCTATTATTATTATTACTCGCCTAACCCATATATCTAGGTATGTGTTTCGGTATCGATCCCAACTCACATACATCCATATATAAGCTATTCGAGTTTTGTTAACGGAAGTAGATGGAGAACTGATAGAACTTCTTATAGTAGTTTCCATACACCTGGAACCGGTTTGGAGGCCCAAAGTCCCCCTAACAGTCATATAGTGTGGGCCCAAAGTCCCACTAACAGTAATCTACCATATATCATCCACTTACTATAAGCAAGGTATCATTCCGGCATCCATCACTTCCACCCATACCCACACATGTTGTAGCTTATTAAGGATTATCAGTTTACGGGAAAGTGAACATAACGGTAATAGCCCTACAGATTCAAGAGGTGGCCCCCATAGATTCAAGAGGTGGCCCCCACCATGGGGTGTGGCACTTTGTTCCATGTGGCACTTTGTTCTGAGGGAGTGGATTCTAGAGGTGGCCCCCACCGAGTATGGTGTGGCACTTAGTTCCATAAAACAAGGTAGGGTTCCCGTAAACAAGATAATCATAAGGTCAAATGTATCATGCTTGGTTTTAAAAGATAGCATGACAAGGTGGTGATGTATAACAAGAAATGAAACATAACAGTAGTTTGATAATAGGCCGGGTCAGTTATGTCATAACAATAGGGTCTAGCAAGGTAGTGGTATGGTTAGGTGACATACATGTGTTAAAAGAAAACATAAAGTTGACAGTGGTTGATAATGATAATCAACAAGTCATGAAGTAATATGAGGTGAGATCCAATAAGTAATAAGTCCTAGAGTACCAGTCATGAAGTACAAGAAACCATAATGCATAACACATAAACCAACGACAAGATCTAATTTTAGAAAAGAAATCATCTAAGACATACAGGCAGAATTAGTCGACTAGGTGGAAGGATTAGTCGACTACAAGTGGGATTAGTCGACTAACAGTCTTGTATAGTCGACTAAATCTGTGCACCAGAGAGTTGGGATTGTTTCAGGAGTCGACTAGGGTCAAGGGATTAGTCGACTAATATAGGTCTCAAGTCGACTAACAGACACGCAAGTCGACTAAGTCTGGGATACAGAGAATTGGGGTTTCTATTTCAGGAAACATTAGTCGACTAAGGAAAAATGGTTAGTCGACTAGGGGGTTCAAGTCGACTAATAAATTAGGCTTAAGTCGACTGGGGCCTAGAGTTGAGTTTCTGGTCTAAGGAGGGTTAGTCGACTAGGTGAATTCAGGAGTCGACTAATAGGGATTTCCAGAGAGTTGATCAGTCGACTAATATTTGGGGTAAGTCGACTAATACTGTGTTTTCCAGAAAAACTAGGTTTCAGCTAAGTGTTCTAGTCGACTAGGTTCTAGGTCAAGTCGACTAATCGTGGTCGGGGAGCAGTTTACAGAACTGAACTTGGGGGTTGTTCTTGATGATAAAAATGGGGTTTTTATGACATTAGGGGACCTGATCTACTAACACAAGTACACAAGGGACGGACTAGCCTTGGTGAGTAGAGATATTTACATGGAAAGGTTGGATCTTTAGTTTGATAACCTAAAAATGGGATTTTTAAGGTGCAAGTGTTCAAGAATTCCCATCACAAGTATATAAGGAGTTAACTAGGTCTTGGTGAGTAAAGATACTCACATGGATGGGTTGGATTTGGAGCTTGATCCAAGATGGAGATGATGGTGGCTTCAATCCATGAATTGTTGTTGAAGCTTGAGGTGGAGGAGTTGATCTTGGTGTTGGTGGTTGAAGATGAAGCCCTTGTGATGAAGCCCTTGTTGGGTTCTTGAAGTCTTGAGATGGATCCTTGAAGCTAGGGTTTTGGGTTGAAGAAGAGGGGATTTTGGAGGAGCTCTCTTGTTGAAGTGGAAGAGAAAAAGGGTGATTTGCAAATGAAAAGGATTATATAGGTTGGGGATTTAGTAAAGGAGATTGAAATAGGATAAATGCAAGGGGGCTTTGTGTGAAAGGGGAGGGGTGAGGTGTCCCTAGGGTGGCCACTTGGCCGGCCATGGGTGAGAGAGAGAATGAGTGGGGTTAGGTGAGAGGGTGAGTGGGAAATGAGGTGGCATGACAAGGTGGAAATTGGAATATGCGATAATTGGAAAAATGCCCGAAATTCAAGTATCTCGGAATGATCTAGAAATTTTACCAAGAATCAAGAATAACGTATGAAGACCAATAGTGAAATCCGTTCAAAGAAATACTTTATAGTTTTTAAAATTAAAAGTCCCGGAATCAGTTATTTACCGACTCCGAAAGAATTTCCATAAAATCATAAAATTCTCAGAAAAAGAATATAGACAGAAAATATGATTCCAAGAAATAAAGTCTAAAGAACCATCATGAAATTCTAAACTGTTTGAGAACTAAAAATTCGGGAATCGGTCAGCGGCACTGGCCGACACCGGTTTTGAAGAAATTCAATTTAATCCAAGAAAAATCCAGAAAATCACAGAAAATCTAATATATTGGAAAATAACATTTGAAACTGAAATCGGTCAAATCTAATCACCGGAAAGGCCAAATCGAATACTATACTATAATCGGGTTCCTGGTTCGGACTGGGACTGACTCCGAGTCCACGAATCCAAATCCAAGACAAAACAATCATATAAGGAATTCATAAAGCAAAACAAATATAGGAAACAAATCGAAAAAATACGATCGGAAAATCTGAATACGCAACTAAGTACGTATTCCGGGAACGGGGTATTACAATCCACCCACCTTACAAAAATTGCGTCCTCGCAATTTCGTTAAGGGGATAAATTGAACACGAAGGGGACAAGGGCACGAATAAAGCTTCATAAAACCAAAACAGAGAATAAGATAAACACAAGAAGGACTAGAATGAACAATGATAGAATGACAATGGAAAAATATTAAGAAAGATAACCAACTCAAATACAAGAAATGGGGTAGTGGTTACCATGATATTCTAAGGCTCCTGATCTGGATACTGGTCTTCCCACTCTGCTGCATCGCCTGAGGCCTCTGCTGCCATGAAGTGAACTTGACCTCTCCTCTGATCTGCCCTCGGTCTCATTCCCCTATACTGATGATCATACCGTTGGGGTGGAAGTGGAACTCTTCGATCAACAGGTTCAGGGTTCCTCCTCAGTGGCGGCGCTGGAAGTGCTGGAGCTGGACGTGCTGGAGCTGGAAGGGCCGGTCTGACTGGTGCCACATGCTCAAACCTCCTATACCGGCAATCCCTGAGTGCATGACCTCTTGCCCCACATGCCAAACACAATCCATTGTCCACTCGACAATCCCTCTTATAATGTCCGGGCCTGTGGCAGAAATTGCATGTGATCTGAGGAAGAGGAGTTTGGGATGGTCTCTTGATCATTGGGCCTTGGGTTGCCCTATCTGCATCCTCCTCATCCATTAACTCAAAAGGCCTCTTCTTGGCCTGGCTCTTCATCTGATTCTCCTTCTTCTTCTCCAGTCCACGCTCTACTTCTCGAGCTATGGTGAGAACCTCTGAATATGTCTTCAGCTGTTGGGGCATCAAGAATACTTGTAGGTCCATCTGTAATCCCTGCTGAAATCTGCTTGCCCGCTTCTCTTCATCCGTCACCATATACGGGGCAAAGCGGCTCAATCTGAGAAACTCCGCGGCATACTCATCCACGGACTTGCTCCCCTGCCGAAGTCTGATGAACTGCTCCTCCATGTCTTTCTGAGCAGTGGCAGGGAAGAATCTGCTGTAGAAACTCTTGGAGAACGTGTCCCAAGTGACAGGCTTCTCCAATCTGGCCTCCTCTGCTAGCCACCAAGTCCTGGCTATATCCTTCAATTGAATCTTGGCAACCTCCACTTGGTTCTCCTTTGGTACCCTGGCTGCATTTAGCAGATCTGTGGTATCCGTCAACCATTGTTCAGCATCCAATGGTTTCTCTCCTCCTGTAAATATGGCTGGCTGCAGTCTCCTGAAATCTGATATGTTCCCCGGCCTCTGTTCCTTAGGTGCTGCTATCTCTTGCCGGAGAAGCTCGGTCTGCTGTTGCTGGTTCTCCATCATCATCTGGATAACCCTCAATATATCGACATTCTCCCCCGCTGCTCCATTCGATGCTGATCCAGAGTTGCTGCGACCCGATCTCCTCTCCATCGATACTAGGTATGGATAGACTGGAAGGAGCTGGAAAATGGAATGGAAGGACTTCAGGATATGAAAGAAGAAATCAAGGAGGACTAGACGTAGAATCAAGAAGGACTAGATGACTTTGTACATTGTAGTTGGCATAGCAAATTACAGTAGTTTGCTACTTGATTGTACTATAGGTGGGAGAGCCTAAGCTCTGATACCAACCTGTAACGCCCCGATTCTACGGATACGGGGACGTCACTGCAACGTATATACGTAGGTCAGAGAGTGCCCCCACGTATGTACGCTAAGCATAAAGTACAACAAGAAAGGATCAGAGTGCAACACAAAGCGTGGTATACACACATATGCCAACATATAGGTACAGATACAAAGTCATCACAGTAGGATAAACATTACATATTACATATGTCTTTTATCATAACAAGTCCAAAATCAAATATACAATAAGAAGACAAAATGCTCACGAGTAGGATGAGGATCCCGTGAGTCAAAAGGAGTCAGGTGCAAGGAACTGGAGCTAAGATGCCTGCTCGCCAAGGAGAGCTCGATCTACGGTGGACAACTCCACTTCGATCCAAACTCCGGAATCTGAATATGCAAATCTAAGGAATCAAGACATATAACAATAAATGAGCTACAGCCAAGTGGCAAGAGACATGAATAGGGGTTAGAACACAAGTATAGAATATAAGGACGGGTATTAACATAATCATAAAACGGAAAATACAAGTAAAGCTGATTACAAGCAAAAGTGATTGTATATGCTTAAGTCACGGTCCCATGAGACTAATACATCGAGGGAATAATCCAAACAAGGAAACCCTCATCTATATACCTCTATCTCATGCCACAGTAATCCAAGCATATAAAATCAGAGTTGCAAATCATACGATAGTCATAACGAGAATACATAACAAGAAGACATGAATCATAATGAAAAAAGACATAATCCAATAACCGGAATCATCACTGGAATCACGACAAGTAAATAATAGTCATAACAGGAACTAAGACAGGAATCATAGCTGGTACTCATAACAGTAACTATAACGGAGAACATAACTGACTTCTATTATTATTATTACTCGCCTAACCCATATATCTAGGTATGTGTTTCGGTATCGATCCCAACTCACATACATCCATATATAAGCTATTCGAGTTTTGTTAACGGAAGTAGATGGAGAACTGATAGAACTTCTTATAGTAGTTTCCATACACCTGGAACCGGTTTGGAGGCCCAAAGTCCCCCTAACAGTCATATAGTGTGGGCCCAAAGTCCCACTAACAGTAATCTACCATATATCATCCACTTACTATAAGCAAGGTATCATTCCGGCATCCATCACTTCCACCCATACCCACACATGTTGTAGCTTATTAAGGATTATCAGTTTACGGGAAAGTGAACATAACGGTAATAGCCCTACAGATTCAAGAGGTGGCCCCCATAGATTCAAGAGGTGGCCCCCACCGTGGGGTGTGGCACTTTGTTCCATGTGGCACTTTGTTCTGAGGGAGTGGATTCTAGAGGTGGCCCCCACCGAGTATGGTGTGGCACTTAGTTCCATAAAACAAGGTAGGGTTCCCGTAAACAAGATAATCATAAGGTCAAATGTATCATGCTTGGTTTTAAAAGATAGCATGACAAGGTGGTGATGTATAACAAGAAATGAAACATAACAGTAGTTTGATAATAGGCCGGGTCAGTTATGTCATAACAATAGGGTCTAGCAAGGTAGTGGTATGGTTAGGTGACATACATGTGTTAAAAGAAAACATAAAGTTGACAGTGGTTGATAATGATAATCAACAAGTCATGAAGTAATATGAGGTGAGATCCAATAAGTAATAAGTCCTAGAGTACCAGTCATGAAGTACAAGAAACCATAATGCATAACACATAAACCAACGACAAGATCTAATTTTAGAAAAGAAATCATCTAAGACATACAGGCAGAATTAGTCGACTAGGTGGAAGGATTAGTCGACTACAAGTGGGATTAGTCGACTAACAGTCTTGTATAGTCGACTAAATCTGTGCACCAGAGAGTTGGGATTGTTTCAGGAGTCGACTAGGGTCAAGGGATTAGTCGACTAATATAGGTCTCAAGTCGACTAACAGACACGCAAGTCGACTAAGTCTGGGATACAGAGAATTGGGTTTCTATTTCAGGAAACATTAGTCGACTAAGGAAAAATGGTTAGTCGACTAGGGGGTTCAAGTCGACTAATAAATTAGGCTTAAGTCGACTGGGGCCTAGAGTTGAGTTTCTGGTCTAAGGAGGGTTAGTCGACTAGGTGAATTCAGGAGTCGACTAATAGGGATTTCCAGAGAGTTGATCAGTCGACTAATATTTGGGGTAAGTCGACTAATACTGTGTTTTCAGAAAAACTAGGTTTCAGCTAAGTGTTCTAGTCGACTAGGTTCTAGGTCAAGTCGACTAATCGTGGTCGGGGAGCAGTTTACAGAACTGAACTTGGGGGTTGTTCTTGATGATAAAAATGGGGTTTTTATGACATTAGGGGACCTGATCTACTAACACAAGTACACAAGGGACGGACTAGCCTTGGTGAGTAGAGATATTTACATGGAAAGGTTGGATCTTTAGTTTGATAACCTAAAAATGGGATTTTTAAGGTGCAAGTGTTCAAGAATTCCCATCACAAGTATATAAGGAGTTAACTAGGTCTTGGTGAGTAAAGATACTCACATGGATGGGTTGGATTTGGAGCTTGATCCAAGATGGAGATGATGGTGGCTTCAATCCATGAATTGTTGTTGAAGCTTGAGGTGGAGGAGTTGATCTTGGTGTTGGTGGTTGAAGATGAAGCCCTTGTGATGAAGCCCTTGTTGGGTTCTTGAAGTCTTGAGATGGATCCTTGAAGCTAGGGTTTTGGGTTGAAGAAGAGGGGATTTTGGAGGAGCTCTCTTGTTGAAGTGGAAGAGAAAAAGGGTGATTTGCAAATGAAAAGGATTATATAGGTTGGGGATTTAGTAAAGGAGATTGAAATAGGATAAATGCAAGGGGGCTTTGTGTGAAAGGGGAGGGGTGAGGTGTCCCTAGGGTGGCCACTTGGCCGGCCATGGGTGAGAGAGAGAATGAGTGGGGTTAGGTGAGAGGGTGAGTGGGAAATGAGGTGGCATGACAAGGTGGAAATTGGAATATGCGATAATTGGAAAAATGCCCGAAATTCAAGTATCTCGGAATGATCTGGAAATTTTACCAAGAATCAAGAATAACGTATGAAGACCAATAGTGAAATCCGTTCAAAGAAATACTTTATAGTTTTTAAAATTAAAAGTCCCGGAATCAGTTATTTACCGACTCCGAAAGAATTTCCATAAAATCATAAAATTCTCAGAAAAAGAATATAGACAGAAAATATGATTCCAAGAAATAAAGTCTAAAGAACCATCATGAAATTCTAAACTGTTTGAGAACTAAAAATTCGGGAATCGGTCAGCGGCACTGGCCGACACCGGTTTTGAAGAAATTCAATTTAATCCAAGAAAAATCCAGAAAATCACAGAAAATCTAATATATTGGAAAATAACATTGGAAACTGAAATCGGTCAAATCTAATCACCGGAAAGGCCAAATCGAATACTATACTATAATCGGGTTCCTGGTTCGGACTGGGACTGACTCCGAGTCCACGAATCCAAATCCAAGACAAAACAATCATATAAGGAATTCATAAAGCAAAACAAATATAGGAAACAAATCGAAAAAATACGATCGGAAAATCTGAATACGCAACTAAGTACGTATTCCGGGAACGGGTATTACAATTACGTCCCCCGCACCGGTGCTAACGGGTTAATGGACGCTGGTCTCCTAAGATACAACACTCCTTCACGGTATTTAGATAGCACTACCAAATCACCGTACGGTCGAACCGTAGTCAACCAGTACCTTCACAGGATCGTTGAAGCAGCGGGACAAAGACAAATTTTGGGTGAATATTTGCCTTTACTTTGGAGGAGCACCCACTGTAGAAGACGAAGGAAGGTTGAAGAATATTCTTCTTCAGAAGTCCCAGATTCAGACAACAATTCTATTTCAAGAATCTGTTGAATTTTCTGAGCCCTCTTTCAGAACGAATTTTGCAGAATCTCCTTTGGAAGTCGCTTCGGAAACCGAGTTACTGATTTCCCACTTCCCTTTTGGAAGTAACTTCAAGACTGAGAGAGAGAAAGAGAGAGAATCTCCTTTATATTGCAGATTCCTTTCTTGCTCTGCTGGCTTGTTGTTTTTTTGTTGTGTGTCTGAGAAAGGGAATCCGGAGCGCTTTTTATAGCGCTCCGGGATGGGCATTATTGTCCGCGAATGTCCAACAGTTTCATCGGTTCGGACCGAACCGTTGCAACCGTTCGGTCCAACTGCCCAACTGCACAACCGTTGGACGGTTTTTTCAGACATCCGTTGGCCGGCGGGCGGTTGGATCCGGAGCGGATCGGAGCGGGTCTGGTTCGGGTAGCGGAGCAACCCATACCCTTGAGACCCGATTCAAAAAGAACCAGGCCAGGTAGGGAAACCAGACCCGGTACCGGTCCCGGTCCTGGTCCCGGTCCCGAGCCCGAGCCCGAGCCCGGTCCTGGTGCCGGTGCCAGCAGGCCGCCGCCACCGGCGGCGCGCGCACGCGCACGCACGCATGTGCGAGCATAGTTCCCTCCTTTTCGCGCGCGAAAACTCCAAGTACCCAAAAGGCACGCCCTTTGTTCTCAATTTTCTCTATTTATACACCACAAACTTCCATCCCATGGCCAATGTGGGACTAAATACTTTTAGCTACCTTTAGTCCCATTTTTGGCTCTGAATTAGGCAATCTTTAGACTTGAATATCTCATTCATTCGAAGTCGGAATTGAACATGTGAATATACCACGTTCATCCCCAATGGAAGGAGAACACACTCCAACCATCATCCAATTGATTCGATCAACGGATCTCGCCATAATTCAACTCAAAGATTCGCTTTTATATTCTTCAATTCCAACAATCCCCCACAATGAATGGAGATTCAAGGAAATGACACACAAAGAGACTGACTCTATTGTGAAAGGTACTTTAGAAAAGAAACTGCATCAGGATAGGTGAACTAGATCTTGAATCTTCCATAGCAAAAGCTTTATCGGACTTACTGGCTAATCAGTGAACTAGGTCTTGAACTGTTAGCCGTTAGTGTAAGCCAAGTCAACAAGCCTCACACAGTGACTTTCTAAATCAACTTTGGTTCTCGGTTGTGTCCGTTTTGGCCCTGGACATTCTTAGTTTCAGAGAGTATCTTTAAGGAATAACAGCCTCCATAGAAATTTCCAAAGAGCCGACCCAACTCTATACTCACATAGGTGATCGTCCTATTAAGAGTTGTAACACCCCGCTCCCAGAATACGTACCTAGTTGCGTATTCGTATTTTCTGATCGTATTTTTCGATTTACTTCCTGTGTTTACTTCCTGTATTTATTTTGTATTATGAATTATTTATATGATCGTTTTGACTTGGATCCGGATTTGTGGACTCAGAGTCTGCTCTTCTCTGAACCAGGGACCCGATCCTAGTGTCTTACTCAATTTGGTCTTTTC
Organism: Agave tequilana; assembly: GCA_038442645.1. Taxonomy (NCBI): domain Eukaryota; kingdom Viridiplantae; phylum Streptophyta; class Magnoliopsida; order Asparagales; family Asparagaceae; genus Agave; species Agave tequilana. The sequence continues at coordinate 249,836 of JAVJIF010001505.1, forward strand.
GGTATTCAGATTTGACCAATTTCAGTTTCAAACATCATTTTCCAATATTTTAGATTTTCTATGATTTTCTGAAATTTTTCTGAATTAAATGGAAAATCTTCAAAACCGGTGTCGACCAGCACCGCTGACCGATTCCTGAATTTTTAATTTACAAATGGAGTCAAATTTTGAGAAACCGCTTTCCCATATTTGCTTAGAATAATATTTACTATCTTAATTCATTTTTTGGAATTTTCAGAATTTATCAGATTTCTGCCAGATTTGGTGTCGACTGATATTGGCGGCCGATTCCAAGATTTTTATTTAAAAACTATAAAGAATTTCTTGAAATTGATTTCATCATGATTCTTAGAATAATATTCTTGATTTTTGAGAATTTTTGCGGGTCGTTCCGAGATACTTGATTTTCGGACGATTTCGGTATTTTTCCGAAAGTTTTCCGCATCCGCAACCGAATCCCGGGAATCCGCTACTCTAATTATTTTCACTTTTTCTTTCAAGAAAATATCTTTCTCTTTTCATTTTCTTTTCCTTTTTCCTTTTTCTTTCCTTCCTTTTCCTTCCACCAAATTCTCCAAACTTCTCCATTCTTCCATTATCTTCTACATTCTTCCTCCAAAAATATCTCCTTTCCTCCAAAAATATCTTCTCCAAAATATCCAACTCCTCTCCCATCACCATGGCCGGCCAAAGAGCCACCTCACCTCTCCATTTTTACAAAAAACCCCTCCCTAAAACATTTTTATATCTCCTTCACAATTCCAAATCCTATATAAACCTTTCCTTCTCCTTTCCACTTCATTTTCTCTTCACCAACACCTTAACCACCACCAACTCCTCCTTCATCTCCACCACAACAAAACTACTACAACTTCTCCAACTTCCTACCTTCATCTTCTTCCTCCTCCATCTTCATTTAAAGCACCACAACTTCAACAACTCCACTAAAGCCTCCACCTTCTCCTTTACCTTCTCCAAAAATACCACCACCATTAAAACCTCCACAAAACCACCACCCCATCACCACATCAAGAGCCGGCCACCTCCTTTGGATTGGGGCCGAGCTCTTCTTCGTCGGTAATATCTCCGATGATTATTTCGATAATCGTTCGCGATTATTCCGGTAATCATTACGGTGACGATTACAACGACAACAACTAACATCACCATCACCTCTACTATTTTCCACCACCATCTTCACTTCCACTATCACTTTCACCATCACAACACCACCTCCATCTCCACTACTTCAACCTCCAAACATCACCTCCTTCACCTTCTTTTTCATTACTCCATCAAAATCCAACTCCTCCACCAAATAACACCACCACCAAAGCAAGTACCTTTCCCTTTCTCTCTCCCTCCTCCTCTCTGTATATTGCTGACGCGGGTCTCACCCCCGCGTCCAGGCAACGCCTTAACGCGGATCTTCGCGTTCTTGGCATCTGTTTAAACGCAGCCTTCGCGTTCTTGTACCGACGCAACGCGGAGTCCATGCCCGCGTCTGTGTCCCTTTCATGTCTGCACGATGCGGAGCTAATGCCCGCGTCTGTGTTCTTCTCATGCTAACGCGACGCGGAACCCATGACCGCGTCCGCGTTCTTCTCGTGTCTTGACTTGAACGCGGGTCTCGAACCCCGCGTTTGTGGCACCTTCGCGACGCGATTCCCGCGTCTGTGACTCCCGCGTCTGCGACTCCCACGTCTCACTCTCAAAACCCGCGTCTCCCTGTACACTCTCTCCTTCCATATACTTCTCTCTCTAGTTTTCCTCTCTCTTTCTCTCTCTAACTCTTTCTCTCTCCTCTTCACTTATTATATTTATGGCGCGTACGTGAGTTCCATGGATTTCAGAGTTTTCGGTTCTTCCGGAGATTTAGGCGAGTGTCCTCGCTCTCGCCACCATTTGGGTTTCCCCGCTTTGTCGGGTCGACATGTATTTTATTCCATGTTGACATGTATTTTGTATTGGGTTGAGTCCCTGTATTTGTGTATGGCCGAGTGCCAATGACTGGACATGTATTGCTTTGTGACGAATGCTTGTATTAGGGTAGTTTAATTCTTGTACATATACCATGCCTGTGTTGTGTTTTATTGCTTTATACCATGCGTGGCCGACCCTTCATGGTCGTTGGACTCTGGGTTTCTGCCCACTCCTGGGATGGCTAGTAGCCACCGAGAGTGCGCTTAAACCCGAGCGTACTTGACTTCCGGACCCTTTAGCCTCCGGTCTCTCACGATCTCGAAAGGGAAGTGATTGGGACCGACAGGTCTCTCCGTCCTTCAGCCTCCGGTCTCTCACTATCTTGAAAGAGAGGTGATTGGGACGGTCAGGTTCTTCAGCTCCGCCTGGTTATCATGATCAGCACTCAGCACTTTACCACTAGATTCGTCTAGGCGAGAGGCTGCCGGATTTTCCACTCGCACCTTAAGCCGAGTTGTCCCGGTAACCTTGCCAGACGCTCCCGTGTTAAATACTGTTTGCTATCTGTGCCTCCAGCTTGCTCAGCTCCGCTTGGTTGTGCTCAGCTACTACCCTATCATCATGCCACGTATTTACCTGATATGTTAACACTTGCTATGCCATTACTTCATACCTGTCATTTACATGCTACTATTTAACACCTGTTTGTATCACCTGACAACTGAGGTGTTATCACCTGACACCAAACATGCTACTACTTGGCAAGGCCCCTTGTTATGACATGACTTGCCATCCGGACTAATATCAATCTCTTGACTTGATTGGTCACCTGCCAAATATCATCCTCCTGTCATGCTATCACTTGACACCCGGCATGATATACTTGACCTGTGATTATCTCATTTACGGGAATACTACACTTGTTATCCTGCATTACATGCAGTGACTTGAATCTTGTACTTGTTATCCTGTATTATATATACAGTGACCTGAAATTATAGTACTCATGTACTCCTGAATTCCTGATCATGTCTTGTACCTGCTATTCCCGTAAATTTGATAACTACCTAATGAACCGTAAAATGAGACAACTTACATCGGGTCGGGGGAAACTTGCGGCTATCAATACATGTTCGTGTTTACAGTGGTATTAGGCATGTTGTGCAACTAAAACTTCTGGTCTGACCTGTGGGCCTCCAGGGGACCGAGGGGAGAGCTGGCTCCCTCCTTCCTGGTACCATCTTGATAAGGGCATCCATAAGACCCTCCTGAATCGCCTTGCGGTAGGTTCCGTCACCAAGCAACGGAACATCCTGGGCCGTGGTCCCGGGTATGCACGGGACCCACTGTAAACATTGTTCGTTGATACCCCCGTTGGTTTCCAATAACAATCTTGCTTTACTCAGATGTGGATATATGTGTGCTGGGACGCTAGTTCACATATCTAGACATCAGGGTAAGATGAGTAATAATAATAATAATAAAAGATGCCAGCCATGGATCCGTTGTATGCTTTGCCGAGTTTGCTTCCATCGGGTTTTACATTGGATTTCCGGTTTTATGATTATTATCATATTAGCTACTCATATCCTGTTTTCTTACCCATGTTCCATTCCATCAGTCTACTGCTCCTATCTTATCATTCCATGACTAGTTCCTGCTTGATATCACTTGTTATATATCTACCTGATTATACATGCTTATGCTCACGACACGGTTTTCAATGCATGATTATGATTCGGTTTATCGATACACTTGTACTTATCTCAGCACGCCATCTGGCTTTTGTATCACCACTCGCCTGGGGAGTTCTATCTGACTCCCCTAGATTCTCATGTCCAGGTCATGGAGCTTGGAGCGTGTGGATTCCCCCAGTTGTTGATCAGAGTGGCGCAGCGGTAGCATGGATCTCCAGCAGACCATCTGAAGCTCTATCCTTCCAGGCCCCCTGTGTGCCTCTCGAGTTTTCCTTTTGTAAACTCGTGAGTGCCTTTTGTACTGTTCATACTTGTACATCCTTTGTATTCTCGCATTTGCGCCATGTTGGTGATGTAATATTATTGTAATATTTGTCACCTCTGGTGATAACTTTGTAATTGTACTCATGTGTTGGAATGTATAATGCACCATTTGCTTCCGTACTCTGATTCTTGCCTGTACTGATGCTTAGCGTATATACGTGAGGGTATTTCTGACCTGCGTATATACGTTGCAGTAACGTCTCCGTACCCGCCGGGATCGGGGCGTTACAAGAGTAGTTTACTCTACTCCACTTGTTTAGTAACAAGATATAGGCATCATTAAAAGCATTAAGCTTATCCTTAATCCACTTGTAGAAAAGCACTTATGTGCACCTTAGGAATGGATTGGAGTCAAGCTCCCAAGTGCTTACTTGTTGAGTCAATCATAACTAGTTTTTCCTCTTGAACTTAGTCCGTGGGATCTCCAGTCGCTAAGTGAGGTTTCCATTAAGCTGACTCGGTAAGGTTAGGCTTTTAGACCCATTCCCCTCGATGCGCAGTTTATACGCTCTCCACTTAAATCTTTAGTAAGCGGATCCGCTAAATTATCCTTTGACGATACAAAGTCAATAGAGATAATTCCATTTGAGAGCAACTGCTTCACGGTATTATGTCTACGACGAATATGTCTAGACTTACCGTTGTATATAACTTTTGTGCCCTAGATATAGCTGCTTGATTATCGCAATGTATACATATAGCGGGCACTGGCTTTTGCCATAATGGTATATCTTTCAAGAATTGTCGAAGCCATTCTGCTTCTTCTCCAGCCTTATCTAAGGCTATGAATTTCGATTCCATAGTGGAACGGGCAATACATGTTTGCTTAGAAGATTTCCAGATACCGCTGCTCCTGCTAGAGTAAATATGTATCCGCTAGTTGATTTTGATTCCTCAGAATCTGTAATCCAATTAGCATCACTGTATCCTTCAAGTACAGGTGGATACTGTCCATATCTCAAGGCATATTCCTTGGTATGTGATACGTAACCCAATACTCGTAGTAGAGCGGTCCAATATTGATCACTAGGATTACTAGTGTATCTGCTAAATTTGCTTACAGCGTAAGCAATATCGGGTCTAGTGCAATTCATCAAATACATTAGACTTTTGATAATCTGAGAATACTCCAACTGGCGTATTCCAGTTCCTGTATTCTTATGAAGGTGGACGTGTGGGAGAAAAGGATTTGTATTCTCTTTTATCCCATGATCCTTGAATCTTTCTATCATCTTATCCACGTAGTGAGATTGAGATAGACTGATTCCATCTGGTATTCTGGTGATTTTAATTCCTAAAATTACTTCAGCAACCCCCAGATCCTTCATGTCAAAACTGTTGGATAACATTCTTTTAGTGGACTTAATAATTTCAATATTAGTCCCAAGTATCAACATGTCGTCTATATAAAGACAAACAATGATACACACATTTTCAACTATTTTCGTGTAAACACACTTATCACATTCATTGGTAGTGAATCCATCTTTGATCATGACACTATCAAATTTCTCATGCCATTGTTTAGGAGCCTGTTTAAACCGTATAGGATTTTACCAATTTACACACCTTGTGTTCTTAGCCCTTGACTATAAATCCTTCAGGTTGCTCCATATATATCTCTTCATTTAATTCACCATTTAAGAATGCAGTCTTGACATCCATTTGATGGATATCTAAGTTATGCAATACTGCAATTGCAATCAACATCCGAATGGACGTTATTCTTATTACTGGTGAATAAGTATCGAAGTAGTCAAGTCCTTCCTTTTATCGATAACCCTTGGCTACTAATCTAGCCTTGTACTTATCGATAGATCCATCGGGTTTTAATTTTTGTTTGAAAATCTACTTACACCCAATTAGTTTACTGCCAGGAGGCAAGTTTACCAATTCCCAAGTATGATTACTTAGTATGAATTCTATTTTGCTATTTATAACTTCTTTCCACATTTGTGCTTCTGGGGTTGACATAGCCTCTTTAAATGTTTGAGGCTCGCTTTCAATAGCGTATGCTATGAAATCTGGCCCAAAAGATTTTGAGATTCTAGATCTCTGACTTCTTCTTGGTTCAATTTCCGCATTAACAGTTGGTTCCTCGGGGCTTTCGTCCCTGAACGCCATCTCATGTGTTCTTTTCCCAGAAGTCTTATTTTTTTCCCTTTTATATGGAAAAATATCTTCAAAGTGAAAAACACCTAGAGGGGGGGTGAATAGGTGTAAGTGCTAATCTAATAAACTAAATGCAAACTAAGTGCGCTAAATGCGGAAGCTAATGCAAATCTTGCAACACACTTAATACAATCCAACAAGTGTAGCCGAATTCCCCTTGCGAGGCTCTGGACTAACTCCTCTTGATTCCCCTTGAAATGGGTTGAGGTGCTATGTGAAGCTCTTGTTGGATGAGTATAAGTTAGGCACACACAATCAAGCCAAGCAATAAAGAATATAGCAATATGAAATAATGCAAGGCAACACAAGTAATATGATATGGCAATATGAGTTATGCTCAACACAAGCAAATATGATATGATGATATGAAGTATGATGCTTTGTACAATATAAATGAGAGAGAGTTAGAGAGACAATGGGAGCAATCGCAAACACCGAGATTTGTTTCGAGGTTCGAGCACCTTGCTTTACATCCCCGCCTACACCACCGTGTAGGATTTCCACTATCTCAACTCCCACCGAGGGAACCTCTACCGAAGAGGATTTCTTACAATACTAGGAGTACCAAACTCCTCTCTCAAACAACCACCTCACAACCGAGGGGTAAGGCCCGTAGCCAATACAACAACCAATCCACACACCTCTACCGAAGAGGCTCACAACCAAACTCCACCTCTACCTAAGAGGGAGCAAACCAATACCACTCCGATCACCTCTACCGAAGAGGGATACAACAAATAAAGGAGGGTTTACAACAAGTGGTTCAAAATCACAAACTCTCTTTTTCTTTCTCTTTCTTTTTCCACAACAAAGATCCTAATAGTTTAGGATAGAAGATAGCTCAAGTGTGAAAAACTAGGTGTTTGGAAAACTAGCAACAAAGAAAATCACTTGGGAAAATCCTTCCAAAAGATATAGAATGAAAACCAAGACAAATCTCCCAAAATATTCTTTTCTTTGATTTTTTCAAAAACCTAAAACAATAAAGATTGAAGAATTAAAGCCCCAAACACTTTTGAAAACTTGTTTTTAAAACCTCTAGAAACCAGAAATTTTTCTCCTTAAAAACTTGGCCAAAATCCCCAAAGAGATGGGGTTTATATAGCCCCTATACAAAACTAGCCGTTAGGCTGAGCTGGCAGCTCTGACAGGCATCGGTCGACCGGCCCGGTCGACCGCCAACGGTCAAAAATGTAACCGTTGGGCAATAGCGGTCGACCGGCCCGGTCGACCGAAACATCTTGAGAGCAGAACTCTCATCTCGGTCGACCGGCCCGGTCGACCGTCCCAGAGACTCCAAAACGTGCACAGACTTGTGCACGTCGGTCGACCGTCCCGGTCGACCGGCCTATGGTGCGGTCGACCGGTCCGGTCGACCGACTTGGCCTGTCAGCCAATCCTCAGTTCTGCACAGATACGGGATTTGAAAATAGGTCTTTTCACTCAATAAAAATCCCATAAATTCACAGTAAATCTAAAAAATAGTTTTAATCACAATAAAAACTGTTTTTCTAAAAATATGTTTTTCTAAAACTTGTTTTATCATTTTACTTTGATAACCAAACTTGTGATAAAAATTTCAAGACATATATATCAACATATCAATTCATTTTTGAGTCTTGCAAATTTTATCAAAAACAAAACCTTGTATTTTGTCAAACTAGAATTTTCCAAAACATAAATAGGATAGTCAAAATAAGTTTGTCTAAAAATTAAGCATGCATGTATAGAATGAAGCAACTATACATATATCAATTTAAACTTGTTTTGATAAACTATTCATGAAAACCAAAACTCAATCATAAAACGTGTGTGTTTTGTGCACTTGAGCATATCAACTAAACTAAGCTTTACAAATGGATCTAAAACTCTATCTAAACTAGGATACCTAAGTCTTCTTGACGATCTTCATCTTCAAGTAGACTCGGTCCAAACTCCGTGATTCTCCAAGTGCAAAGGTATGATCTTTAAGCTTTGGCACCGGAATCATCATGAATAGCTTCTAATCATCTTGTTGAAGCTAATCACCAACCTAATATCCTGTTAATGATCTGAAACTTAGAAACACAAGAATATTAGTAAACATAACTACATGAGTGTTGATCATCATCAAAACTAGAGTGGAAGGCCATTGGGCCAACAATCTCCCCCTTTTTGATGATGACAAAACTCATGGAGTTATATATGCATGGATTAAAGATAAGCTTCAAGGAAGCTCCCCCTTAACTCATGCATAGGGATAAACAATAAATATATGCAATGAATATTAACATGAAACATGCATATGCATAAACAATAAATGGTTCTAGATATCAAATGGAATATTCAAAACAAAATAAGCTCTAGATACCAATTACAAAGCAAACTCTATAAATCAATTAAACTTAATATTCTTGAGATTCTTGAGATTAAAACATAATATATGCATAAACATAAGCATGCATATAAAACTTCATAAATCTTTCTCCCCTTTTTGTCAATCATCAACAAAGGGGTAATCAAAACCATAAATAAAACGAGGGGTAAAAATCTTTCTTCCCCTTTATGTCAAACAAAACAATAAAAGACAATGTTCTCCCCCTTTTTGTCTAAAACAAAAAACAAAATCAATAAGGGGTGACTACAAACATGATATCAATTAAAAATATGTCAATGAAGCATCTTGATACCAATAAACAAGAATCAATATATGTTATATGCTATATACATTCATGAAGAGGAAGACGCTAAGTTAGCTTCCCTACACATATGCATTACATGAAGAAGGGATGACAAGCCCCAATTCACATAACACATATTATGTAATGCATAAGAGGAGATGTGAAGCTCCCCCTACACACGTATATCATATAAAGAAGAGTTGTCAAGCTCCTCAATTTATAATATACTCAACATGAATCTATATGTAAGAGAGATGTTAAGCTCTCCTTGCATATAGGAAATACAAATCAAAACTTTGAATATTTTCTTTAAACAAAATTTTGAAAATACCAATTGTAATTAAACATAACAAATTTTGAATGTCTAAACACAAATTTTGATACCAATTGTAAGAATATATTTCATTTTGAAAATATATAAACAAATTTGATGTTGATATCATATGTTCAAAATAACAACTTTTAATCATAAAGAGTGGGAGTACAAATACCAATTGAAATACAAAATCAAATTTTCTCCCCCTTTATGAAATACAAACTAAAGTCATGCATAGTCTTGATAACAATTTAAAAGTAATCAATTTAAACAAAATTGAAACTCAAGCACTAGCATAAACACAAACATATATATGTATGAAAGATAGATACCAATAGAAATTGATATACTTGGAATTTAAAGCATACATACATACAAAACATATATGAGTATACAAGAAGATCAAAATGATACCAATTGAAAGAGTTCAATGATACCAATTGACATAACAATAAGTTCAAGTGTATACATCATATTATCTACCACCCAATCATAATTCAAGTTTTAAAGATTTTCAATTTAGGGCATACATGAACATGATCTCCCATCCTACCGCCCTTGGAAGGTAGGGGTTTTCAAAGATAGATTTGAAAATGTAGTTTTGTTTGAAAATCACTACCAAAATGAAGAACACCGCAACTAGTTAAATGGAAAACTTGTTAACTAGCACGAAATCCTTCAAGCAAGGAATAAAACAAAATGAAATTCACATGATAATCATCACTCTAACCAATAAAGCATAACTCATGAGAAACAAAAATATGAGCAATAGATATGAGTGTACAAATAAAATATGAAGATCATAATCATGAAAAATATTTCATTAAGCTCAATTATTCCTTAAAAACACGAAATCATCAAAACTATCTAATCTTCAAGGCATATGTATGTCTAATACAAACTAACGTATACATACATATCCAAAACATAAAGAGTCCACAAGATATATGCATTAAGGCACGTGGCTCAAAAAGGATACTCATGTATAGTCAATAGTTTGGATAAGATAGACATATACATGAAGTTAAATATTGAACACATGAAAAACATGAAAATCATGATAAGCTAAATTTTCATCAAGGCAATTTTCATTTCAAGGTATATGTATGAATTGTCAACACAAGAAGTATACATACATATCCCTAAACACATTGAGTCCAAATATAGATTTGCATGAAAGGCAAATGACTCAAGGGGTATACATGTATATCTTAAAGTTTGGCAATACAAACATATACATGAAGTGAAACACACAATCATAAAACAAATCCAAAAGGAATACAAGTTTGAAATGTATGAATCATCAAAACTAGACTATACTAACACATCTAATGGGTTCAAATAAGCAATCAAGCCCAAACATATATAGATTTATTTGTGGCCCACTATATGTACAAGTATATAACTAGTCTTAATGAAAACTAACACTTAAACATATATTCAAAACATGAAGCATCAAACAAATCTAAAAGTCATCATGATAAAACTAAAACATGATTACTATATAAATTCACATGTATTAGATTCATGATGTACATTATAGCTTAAACAAAAGTGAGAACACTAAGTATGGATTCATATAAGCATGTGTGTCTCAAATACTATACATGTATGTTAAGGATCTAATAAACATGGAATGAACATACTAATCCATAGACATCAAAAACATGCCATAAACAAATGAATATGAAAGCATGGGAGTTAGGAATCGTTACCAAAACCTCAAGGCAACTCTCCTTGTCTCCAAAACTTGTGGTCCTCTCCACCATCCTTCCCTTGAAAGTGATGCATCCATTTTGATTTCCATGAAGTCCGGAACGCATCCACTCCAAGGTGCCATCACTCTCACGTCATGTGAGAGCCCACACCTACATTAAACAAAGGAGGGGTGATCTTTGGTACCCACATCTTGTTGGGTCCATGGGGGTTAGTACCTTCTCTAACCCATACAAACTTCTTGGCTAAATTTTCAACATGTAAACGATCATAGCAAAATTTAGCAAGATGGCCTTTTCGGCCACAATGTGTACATGTGTACACATGAGCATACTTGTGTTGATGGTATCCGTGTGAAGCATGTGTATGCTGTGATGGGTGTGCATGCATAAAAGTTGGAACTTGTTTCTTTCGAACCAAGGATTCCAAGCGTGTATGTTTCTTGGCACATTGGCTCATAGTGGAGCCCAAACAATCTACTCTCTTCTTTAGCATACAAATATCATCATTAATCCTAGAAGAAGAGGTACATGCATTAGGTAGACTAGATGAAGAAGCTACACTAGCATGGCAAACATGTGCATCAATCTTATTTTGTAAAAATTCATTTTTCTTTAAACATGCATCCAAATCTTTAGAAATTGAGGCAATCTTAATTTTCAAAGAATCATTTTCTTTTAAAACAAAATCAACTTTTGAAGACAAGTTTTCATTTTTCTTCAAAAGAACATGGCAATCATTTTTATTTTTCAAAAAGTTATTTTCTTTAAGTGCAAGATCAAGTTGAGATTTTAATGAATCCCTTTCATTAGCAATCTCCTCTTTCTCTTGCAAAACAACATCAAGTCTAGCAATCAAATTTTTATTTTCATTATTAATGCCTAGACTCTTCTTTTTCAACAAGTTATATTTTTCTATTAGTTTTTCACAAACAATAGATAGTTCTTCATTTAAAGCATGGGGATCAACAAAATCATTTGAAGAACTAGCACAATCATTACTATCTAGGTGGGATTCCGAATGTACCTCAAGGGAGTCATTCCCTTGGACCATGAAGCATTGTGGATCGGATTCTCCACTAGATTCCTCTTCTTGAATTTGAACTTGAAGCTCCGAGGTGGTGGTGGTTGTTGTCAACTTGTTCCACACTGCAAAAGCGGAATCAATATTAGAAACACGTAAAAAGATATTCTTTAGGTAAAGTGCTTCTAATGGCCTCTAGGGCTTGTGCATTGGCCCCTATATGATTGCAATCACCAAGATAACATCTCTTGGTGGCGGCAAGGAAGACATGCAAACCTAGGGTCTTTAGGTACATGGACATCCTATACTTCCAAACATCAATGTTGGAAGGATCATAGCTAGGTGGGGTCATGAAGTCCATGGTAAACTATATGTGTGCAAACAAGCAAACAAATGCAAATAAGATTAGCAATCAAAGGATCACTCCTAGGATGTTAAGCCTAAGTATCAGGAGCACTAGCTCTGATACCAATTGAAAAACACCTAGAGGGGGGGTGAATAGGTGTAAGTGCTAATCTAATAAACTAAATGCAAACTAAGTGCGCTAAATGCGGAAGCTAATGCAAATCTTGCAACACACTTAATACAATCCAACAAGTGTAGCCGAATTCCCCTTGCGAGGCTCTGGACTAACTCCTCTTGATTCCCCTTGAAATGGGTTGAGGTGCTATGTGAAGCTCTTGTTGGATGAGTATAAGTTAGGCACACACAATCAAGCCAAGCAATAAAGAATATAGCAATATGAAATAATGCAAGGCAACACAAGTAATATGATATGGCAATATGAGTTATGCTCAACACAAGCAAATATGATATGATGATATGAAGTATGATGCTTTGCACAATATAAATGAGAGAGAGTTAGAGAGACAATGGGAGCAATCGCAAACACCGAGATTTGTTTCGAGGTTCGAGCACCTGCTCTACATCCCCGCCTACACCACCGTGTAGGATTTCCACTATCTCAACTCCCACCGAGGGAACCTCTACCGAAGAGGATTTCTTACAATACTAGGAGTACCAAACTCCTCTCTCAAACAACCACCTCACAACCGAGGGGTAAGGCCCGTAGCCAATACAACAACCATCCACACACCTCTACCGAAGAGGCTCACAACCAAACTCCACCTCTACCTAAGAGGGAGCAAACCAATACCACTCCGATCACCTCTACCGAAGAGGGATACAACAAATAAAGGAGGGTTTACAACAAGTGGTTCAAAATCACAAACTCTCTTTTTCTTTCTCTTTCTTTTTCCACAAAACAAAGATCCTAATAGTTTAGGATAGAAGATAGCTCAAGTGTGGAAAACTAGGTGTTTGGAAAACTAGCAACAAAGAAAATCACTTGGGAAAATCCTTCCAAAGATATAGAATGAAACCAAGACAAATCTCCCAAAATATTCTTTTCTTTGATTTTTCCAAAAACCTAAAACAATAAAGATTGAAGAATTAAAGCCCCAAACACTTTTGAAAACTTGTTTTTAAAACCTCTAGAAACCAGAAATTTTTCTCCTTAAAAAACTTGGCCAAAATCCCCAAAGAGATGGGGTTTATATAGCCCCTATACAAAACTAGCCGTTAGGCTGAGCTGGCAGCTCTGACAGGCATCGGTCGACCGGCCCGGTCGACCGCCAACGGTCAAAAATGTGACCGTTGGGCAATAGCGGTCGACCGGCCCGGTCGACCGAAACATCCTGAGAGCAGAACTCTCATCTCGGTCGACCGGCCCGGTCGACCGTCCCAGAGACTCCAAAACGTGCACAGACTTGTGCACGTCGGTCGACCGTCCCGGTCGACCGGCCTATGGTGCGGTCGACCGGTCCGGTCGACCGACTTGGCCTGTCAGCCAATCCTCAGTTCTGCACAGATACGGGATTTGAAAATAGGTCTTTTCACTCAATAAAAATCCCATAAATTCACAGTAAATCTAAAAAATAGTTTTAATCACAATAAAAACTGTTTTTCTAAAAATATGTTTTTCTAAAACTTGTTTTATCATTTTACTTTGATAACCAAACTTGTGATAAAATTTTAAGACATATATATCAACATATCAATTCATTTTTGAGTCTTGCAAATTTTATCAAAAACAAAACCTTGTATTTTGTCAAACTAGAATTTTCCAAAACATAAATAGGATAGTCAAAATAAGTTTGTCTAAAAAATTAAGCATGCATGTATAGAATGAAGCAACTATACATATATCAATTTAAACTTGTTTTGATAAACTATTCATGAAAACCAAAACTCAATCATAAAACGTGTGTGTTTTGTGCACTTGAGCATATCAACTAAACTAAGCTTTACAATGGATCTAAAACTCTATCTAAACTAGGATACCTAAGTCTTCTTGACAATCTTCATCTTCAAGTAGATTCGGTCCAAACTCCGTGATTCTCCAAGTGCAAAGGTATGATCTTTAAGCTTTGGCACCGGAATCATCATGAATAGCTTCTAATCATCTTGTTGAAGCTAATCACCAACCTAATATCCTGTTAATGATCTGAAACTTAGAAACACAAGAATATTAGTAAACATAACTACATGAGTGTTGATCATCATCAAAACTAGAGTGGAAGGCCATTGGGCCAACACAAAGAACACAGCATCTCTAGATTCGATAATCATATTTACATGAATATCTGGTATTTCTGATTTATGAACCAGAAATCTGTAGGCACTACTATTCAAGGCATAGCCTATGAATATGCAATCCATAGTTTTTGCTCCCAACTTAGTCTTTTTAGGTAATGGTGCCAGCACCTTTGCAAGGCACCCCCACACTTTGAGGTAATGGTAGGAAGGTGTTCTTCCATGCCACAACTCAAATGGTATAAGACCAAGTTTCTTGTGAGGTACTCTATTTAGAATATAATTTGCAGTTAATAGAGCTTCCCCCCACAAGTTCTGCGGAGCTCCAGAACTTACGAGCATGGAATTTACCATCTCCTTCAAAGTTCTGTTCTTCCGTTCAGCAATTCCATTTTGCTGAGGAGTGTATGGTGCTGTAGTTTGATGGATTATACCAAAATTAGCACATAACTCACTAAAATCATTTGATTCATATTCTCCGCCTCTATCGGATTTTAGAATCTTGATTTTCTTGTTGAGTTGATTCTCAACTTTGGCTTTATATGTTATAAACATATTTATTGCCTCATCCTTACTGTTTAAAAAGATACACATAACAGTATCTTGTACAGTCATCAATAAAAGTAATGAAATACTTTTTACCGCCTCTAGTTGGCATAAACTTCAAATCACACAGATCGCTATGAATTAACCCTAAAGGTTCTGTATTTCGATCAATTGAGTGAAATGAATTTTCACCAACTTGGCCTTAACACAAACCTCACACTTGCAAATTTCTTCCAAGTTGAGTTTAGGAATATATCCCAGATTAGACAATTTTTTAATGACTTGTAATTTACATGCCCTAATCTAGCATGCCACAAAATAGGAGACTCAAGCAAATAAACAGAAGATTTTCCTTTATTTATAAGTTTCGGGTACAAATACACAAACTTTTTATCTACCACTGCAACATTGGCTTTAAAAAGTCCATCAACAAGATAACCCTTTCCCACATATACCCCTCCTTAGTAAGTACAAATTTATCGGATTCAAATACCATTCTAAATCCTTTCTTACTAAGTATTGATCCGGAGATCAAATTCTTGCGGATGTCTGGAACATGAAGCACATCGTTAAGAGTAAGCTCTTTTCCCGATGTCTACTTCAGATGACCTTACTCTTTCCTTCAACCTTTGAGGCGGCGGAATTACCCATGAATAGTTGCTCATCTTGCTCTAGTCTTTGATATTCAGAGAATAATAACTGCTCAGAGCAGATGTGCCGGGTAGCTCCAGTGTCTACCCACCAATCCTTATTATTGGTTGTCAGATTCACTTCTGACACTACAGCTGAAAGGATTGGTGATTCATGGTTGGTCAAGTTCGCCTGTGGATGGCTCTTCTTATTCTTCTTGAGACGGCTGCGACATTCATTCACATTATGCCCTTCTTTATTGCAGATGTAGCAGGTTCCTTTGAAGCGCATGTTCTTGCCTTCTTGGGCCTTGCCTTTGTACCCCTGGGAAGTCTTCTTCCGCTTTAAGCCTTTGGAAGTAGAGGCTTTCCCCTTTGAGTCTTCGATCACATTGGCTTTTGCTTCGTAGGAATTCTTGCTGCTCCTTTTCTCGGACTTGCGGTTGTCCTCCTCGATACGAAGCCTCACAATGAGATCTTCCAACTTTAGCTCCTTTCGCTTATGCTTCAGGTAGTTCTTGAAATCTCTCCACGCAGGTGGGAGTTTCTCCACGATAGTTGCAACCTGAAAAGTTTCAGGAAGAATCATGCCTTCGGCTTCTATCTCGTGCAAGATAAGTTGGAACTCTTGCACCTGACTGATTACAGTCTTGCTATCCACCATTTTGTACTTCAGAAATCGTCCTACAACGAACTTCTTGGTACCAGCATCCTCAGTCTTGTACTTCTTGTCAAGACTGGCCCATAACTTCTTTGCCATTGTGATGGGACTGTAGACATTGTAAAGAGAGTCATCCAGTCCATTTAAATATAATTTCGGCAAAGGAAGTCACCTTGTGTCCAAGCATCGACTGCAAGGACTGAGTCCCGATCAGTTCCAGTTTCTGGTGGATCTTCCTGCAGGAATTTGGCCAGATGAAGAGTGGTCAAGTAGAAGAGCATCTTCTATTGTCACCTCTTGAATTCTGTGTCGTCAAACTTTCCTGGCTTCTCCGCTTCGGGTTAGGAAGTGGAGTAGGCATCAAAGCTTGGAGCTGCATGTTTGGTGCCTTACTTGTACTATCTTGATTAGTCTCAGACATTTTCTGCAAGTTCAAGCAGAACAGAAGTAAGAAACTTCAATACGTAATTGTCTTAAGTTTGTTGGTTTCTGCTTAACAGGAATCAATCTGACAACTATTCAAGATTACTGAAATATCAACAATCTAATTGGTCAGGTCGGCAAATATCAGGTGGGAGGTTTTCCGTTCAATAGAACGTTCCTTAATTTAAGAACTACCTTTCAATTTCCTTCCTTGGTTAAACACCAATTAGACTGATATAAATCAGTCTCGATATACTGTTAAGTATATCCCCTGTATAAAGAAATGAATTCACTTATACAGTATTTGGAGTGAGGTACGCTTTTAGAGCGAATCTCCTTAAGACAATTACGTCCCCGCGCACCGGTGCTAACAGAACACTCCTTCACGGTATTTGGATAGCGTTACCAAATCACCGTACGGTCGAATCGTAGTCAACTAGTACCTTCACAGGATCGTTGAAGCAGCGGGACAAAGACAAATTTCGGGTGAATATTTGCCTTTACTTTGGAGGGGCACCCACTGTAGAAGACGAAGGAAGGTTGAAGAATATTCTTCTTCAGAAGTCCCAGATTCAGACAACAATTCTATTTCAAGAATCTGTTGAATTTTCTGAGCCCTCTTTCAGAACGAATTTTGCAGAATCTCCTTTGGAAGTCCTTCGGAAACCGAGTTACTGATTTCCCACTTCCCTTTTGGAAGTAACTTCAAGACTGAGAGAGAGAGAGAATCTCCTTTATAGCAGATTCCTTTCTTGCTCTGCTGGCTTGTTGTTTTTTTGTTATGTGTCTGAGAAAGGGAATCCGGAGCGCTTTTTATAGCGCTCTGGGAGGGGCATTATTGTCCGCGAATGTCCAACAGTTGCAGCGGTTCGGACCGAACCGTTGCAACCGTTCGGTCCAACCGCCTAACTGCACAACCGCTTAGACGGTTTTTCAGACATCTGTTGGCGGGCAGGCAGCTTGGATCCGGAGCGGATCGGAGCGAGTCTGGTTCGGGTAGCGGAGCAACCCATACCCTTGAGACCCGATTCAAAAAGAACCAGGCTAGGTAGGGAACCCGAACCCGGACCCGGTCCCGGCCGGCCGCCGCCAGCGGCGGCGCGCGCGCGATGTGCGAGCATAGTTCCCTCCTTTTCGCGCGCGAAAACTCCAAGTATTCAAAGGGCACGCCCTTTGTTCTCAATTTTCTCTATTTATACACCACAAACTTCCATCCCATGGTCAATGTGGGACTAAATGCTTTTAGCTACCTTTAGTCCTATTTTTGGATTTGAATTAGGCAATCTTTAGACTTGAATATCTCATTCATTCGAAGTCAGAATTGAACATGTGAATATACCACGTTCATCCCTAATGGAAGGAGAACACACTCCAACCATCATCCAATTGATTCGATCAATGGATCTCGCTATAATTCAACTCAAAGATTCACTTTTATATTCTTCAATTCCAACAAAGGCAGCAAGGTGACTTACAACCAAGCGATGCGCAATGGCTACACGGATAGCCACTAGAGTGGTGAACTGTGCAAAGTGCCGGCGGAGTGTTCTTCAGATCTAGTTATTTGATTTGAATTTTATCAGCATACGAGTCAAGATGATCTCGTTAGATCTGAATGGCTGCTCGTGGTGAGATCACGTGAAAAGAGGTGTTAGAAAGACAACCGTTGTTGATATTTGAAGAGATGAAATGGTGGTGTTGGATTAGATATTGAGTTAGAACACCAAACATCAAAAGAAGTTTTCTTTTTAATAAGATTATTGTTGGGCATGGGTTGTCACTATTGTGGCTTATGTGCCAAAATGTCCTCTCTCTAGTTATATTTTATTTTCTTTCTGTAGTGGTCAATTTTGACCTCTCTGAGATCACGTCACATATCCATCCAACATCAAATAGACGTGCAATATGTGGTCTGAAGAGCATGATTTGTCACATTTTTCATACTTATATTCATCTATTATTTGTCTATAAATAATGCTACTCGAGTATTTTTAGTGGTGTTTTGTAGATTAAGTTTTCAGAGGAAGACTGGACCACAAAAACATACTTTGAAGACTGTAAAATGTGAAAAAGGAAAATGAAGGCGAGATAAGATGCTTGGCACTGTCGGGTATTGCTTTACCACGCTTAAAACAGACGTCAAATAAATTTAAAGTCAATTCGGAAAAGTCTGAAGCCAGTTGTGGAGAAAACGTAATTTTGTTAAGTTCGGGGGCCTACATGTAATTTGACATGAAATAGCTTTTCTGCGTAATTGAATAATCATTGTGGACTTTTTTGTACAATGATCAAACCATAAGCCTATAAATAGACATGTAAGGTTAGGGTTTGAGGGGTTGCCTTTTGTTTTGGCCACAATCTAATTTTTTAAAGAAATTTTTACTTTTTTTCTGACTTCTTTTATCCATTCTCTATTTGCATTTAATTCCTTTTAAGGCTTCGTTATTGTTCTGCACTTCGAGTATTGTGATAATCCTTGTTTCTGTGCCTCAGGTTCTGTGCAAAGAAGGCACAAGGGAAGGAGCAGGGCCCGCACGGGCTCACGCCGCAGGGTTCAGTTCATGTACAATAAGATGACCAATTCGACGTTGACGTGGATTAGAACTCTTATAATTCCTTATAATATGTGTGTGAGTCCACACACATAACATATTATAAGAGGATTAGTCCACGTGTCAACGCAGGATTGGCCCTCTTATTATATGTGTGTGTGACTCACACACATGAACCGCCCAACTCTGGCCATGTAGCAGATCAAGGAGGTGGGTGCTCGCGCGACTGCTGCGAGCGCAGGAAGCGGAGTCGGAACAATTACGTACCTCGATCAACGCATTGAAAGGGAGTGGGGCCCACACGGTGCCTCGTTTCCTGTTGGTGATCATTTGAAAGGGAGTGGGGCCCACACGGTGCCTCGTCGGTGGGCTCATCATCATTTTGGTGTGCAAATGATTGTGGGGCTCACGCAAACAAAGAGGCAGAGAAAGGTGCTGAGTGCGGGGTCCACTCGCGTTTGGTTTTTGTGGAGCGCGCACAGGCGGGAGAGGCAGCAGCTCCTACGTCAAATTCAAAGGTAATTAATGTTTTTAGAATTAGTTAATTAATTTAGTAGATAATTAATTTAAGTAAGTCATTTAATTAATTATGTATTGTTATAGTTAGCTTAATTAATTGAGTTCTTTTAATTAAATTGCCTATTTGACCATGCACCACTTATTAGATTGTTGTGCTATTATTTGCACCATGCGTGGCTAGATTATTTGCAAGTACCTAGGGTGAAGAACCTACGCTACTTTAGTGTGATCCAATTTTAGTCTCTCACTTAAGTATAATGCACACATTAATCGAGTTAAATTTAACAGGAATAAATTTCTAGAAAGTGATAATTTCACAGGTTATGTATTAGAAATCAATATTTCATGCTTAGAGTTTATTTCCCCACTTTCACAATTTATTTAATTATCT
This sequence comes from Agave tequilana, assembly GCA_038442645.1. Classification (NCBI taxonomy): domain Eukaryota; kingdom Viridiplantae; phylum Streptophyta; class Magnoliopsida; order Asparagales; family Asparagaceae; genus Agave; species Agave tequilana. The sequence goes on from JAVJIF010001505.1 coordinate 269,983, forward strand.
TTGATGGAATATCTGATTAAAAATAATATCTTGTGCTTAAAAATAATATTTAGAATTATATACCTGTTAGAGATATGATGTCGTGTGATTGATTTAGTGAGAGACAATAATTGACCACATGAATAGTAGTTTAGGGGATTCAACCCTAGGTGCTTGATCCCTTTTATAAACAATTAAATCTTCTTCCTATCATGGTCGCTTCCAGAATCTCTGACTGAGAGTCCTCGTTCAATTCAAACTTTGAGCAGTACAGGTGGTTAGAAGAAAGATATAAAATCAGTAATGAGTATCTATATCTCTAAGCCAAATCTCCATTTGAACTCGACAATTACAGCTGAAAGTACACCTAGAGGGGGGGGGGGTGAATAGGTGTGCCGCTAATCTAATGAACTAAATGCGAAAATTAAAACTAATTTGTAACAACACTTAGTGCAACCAACGAGTGTAGCCGAATTCCCCGTGAAGGGCTCTGGACTAACTCCTCTTGATTCCTCTGAATAAGAGTTGAGGCGCTATATGAAGCTCTCGTGGTTAAGCACAAGTGAGGCACACAAGCAAACACAACCAAGCATATAGGATTAAGCAATATGAATCAATGCAAGGCATAACACAAGCATATAAACGATATGGCAATATGAATGATGCAATGTACAACACAAAGTAAAGAGAGAGAGAGAGAGAGAGTTGAGAGTCAATCGATCAAACGCAAACAACAAGATGTGTTTCGAGGTTCGAGCACCGAGCTCTACGTCCCCGCCTTCACTGAGAAGGATTCTAATCCACTAACTTGTCCACCTAGGACTGCCACCGAGGGAACCTCCACCGAGAATTTGCAAATACAACCGGGAGTACCGAACTCCTCTCTCAACCAATACAACCTCCACCGAGGCAATCAAATGGTCTACCGAAGACCGGAGTACCGAACTCCACCAATCCAACAAATACAACCTCCACGGAGGCAAACACCAATCCAACTCTACCTCACACAAGAGGGAGTAAACCACAACCTCAACCTCTACCAAAGAGGGAGCAACCAACAACCCAAATCAACCTCTACCAAAGGGGGATACAACAATTGAAAGGGTTTACAACAAAGTGGTATATCTCAACCGCAAACTAATTTCCTTTTACCACAAAACAAGTGATCCTATAGAGAGAATAGAATGATAGCTCAAGTGTGAAAATCAAGGTGTTTTGGAAATCAAATAACAAAGAAAAATCCTTGGGAAACACTTGCAATATGATAGAAATGAAGATCTAAAGCAATATCCCAAAAACCTATTTTTCTTTGAATTTTTCAAACCCTTGAAAACAATAAAGATGAAATCTTTAAGCTTTAAAACTCTTTTGAATCTTGTATAAAACACTAGGGAAACTGAAAAATTTTCTCTTATAAAAACCTAGGCAAAAACCCAAGCAAATGGGGCTTATATAAGGCCTAATCAAAAACTAGCCGTTAGGAGCTGATTGTCAGTCCTGGCGGCTGGCGGTCGACCGCCAATGGTCATTTTTTTGACTTTATTTTCTTTATTTTTTTTTCTAATTTCTTAGTTTAGAAACACTTTTTTCATTTGTTTCTCTTTTAACATTGTTCTTCTTTCAACTAAAACACTAACACCATCTTCTTCTTTTATCTTCTCCTCTTCTAATTTAACTCTTTTCTTTTCTTTTAAAATTAAGAAGAAATATTTTAATCTGTTTTAGTAAACTTAAAAAGATTACTTAAGTGTTTTCTCGTAGTCCCTTCTTATGGATCACGACTCGCATAGCCACTTGCTATAGTGATAATATTGAGGAACCCTAGCACTATTTATCTATTATTTTTAAACTCTATTTTTCTATTCAGGTTTCGCCTCGATCAAATTTTGACGTTGTTGCCGGGGAGAGATGGTAATTCTTTTTATTTTGCTAATTGGTTAACTTTCTTCTCTATTTTTGTGTGCAGGGGCTGAATTCAGAAATCTAAATGAATTCAGAAATTTAAAAGTTGCCGTGAATATATTGCTACTCTGTGCCTCTGCCCAAGAAGACAGAGCACCAGAGCCTTCCATTTTGCCACGAAAACGCGGTCAAAGTCCCGTTTAAGCGACAAAGGAGGTAGACTTCTAACTGAATTTTTTGCAGGTACTTTCACACTGTAAAATACAACTTCTGCATCAATTAGATTTTTTTTAAATTTGTTTTGCACACTATATTTAATCCAACAGTAACTTGTGCTTGTAATTTATAAAAATGATTTAGACTTTGCATTATAGGGCATTCGTCTAATTTCGTTTACATTTCATTACTGTTGAAGAGTGCTGAGCATAGGTACGTGTGTGTAGCATGTAGTATAGGAACATTTTTGAATTGTTTATATTGCTTAAGTGTTGATTTTTTACTATATACTTGTACACTTGAGTAAAATGATTAACGGCTTAACCTATAAGCAAGATAAGGTAGGGGAGTCATTAGCCTTCCTTAGCCCGAACATCATCTCCTTACTCATTAACGTAGCCTAATTAAAATTGAGTAGACGTTAGCCCTAGGAACATCTCAGACTCAATAGGAGATTGACCTTGGAAGAATAGAGTTTGACTTTGATCAAAATGGTGACTAAAATTGGGGATTAAGAGGCAAGATTCTTGAAAATCAGTGGTTTGGTGTAACTAAGGCCCGTTGCTCTGCACAGATACCTTTCACTGCGTTTTGCCCCTACCTGGTCAATTAACCTATGTTCAGGCTACTACAATATACCTTTCCTGGATAGTCAACCAGTTAGGAGTTGACTAGGTCTAAGGTCTACCCTAACATAGGCTAGATTTTTCTTTCTTTTTATTTGTTTATTTGTTTATTTATTTTTGTAATTTTATGAGAAATAGATTAAAACCATAAATTTTCAACTTTAATAATAATCCATATTTCACCCACACCTCTTTTGACTCAGATATCACCAACCCGACATTACATAAATTTAGCCAACCAAGTATGTCGAATTGGTTTTATCCGAATCAGCGTATGCTCCAGTCCCAATATAATGAACAAAATTGGAATTATGATCTCCACTCTTCACCGAGTCAGCAGGGATACAACCCCCAAGTTATATGGTCAACCACCTTACCAATATTCAGCTTCATATACTTTTTTTTAGAACAACCGATAGAGAAAAATCCGATTTCAAAAAGATTTTAGAAACCTTGCATGAGTCCGAGCAGCAAGTTCAAAATATGATGGACTCACAATCCCCTCAAAATTTTCAAAATCAGGGTCCATGCTCTCTTTTTCAAGTCCCACTACAACAAGAAGAAGAACCGATTGACTTAAAATAGAGTATGGAAGCCTTGATTCAAATTCAAAATAATTTCAATCAGGACATCAATAGGTTAGAAGCACAAATAAGTCAAGTGGCGAACACTTATAGGAATGAGGAAGCTCTCCCTTACCAATCGTTCGCCAATCCTACTATCCCTATCCATATTGATAAGAATCAAGAATCATGGTGTTTTGAAAATAACTTTAATCAAAATTCAATTTCATCACACCATCTTGAACTTGACCCATCCCAAACCTTGGACAAATTGGTAAGTTTTTACTTTAGGAAAATTGAACTTGAATATGAATGTGACACCGATCTTTAACTTTGTGATTCAGGTCCAATTTTCGAATCCATAATGACTTCGATATCCTTACCCGATTTGGACCCAATTTTCGAGTCAACACTGATTCTTGTACCAATAAATGTAGAACATGAACCACCAATTTTGGATAGTCAAATTCCATTAATGGGAAAAAAAATGTGAATTTCAATTTTTTGATTTCGACCCAACTTTTAAGCCAATCCAACTTTTGAACCTAAACTTGATTTAAGTCATATTCTCAAGTCAGTATTGGTTCCCGAACACTTCATTCTTGAGCCCAAATCAGTCACTCCACTGAGTCAACATTCCTTTGTTGGACCTAGGTGTAGACTATTATGATTCCTAGATTATATTCCAAGATTGGTCATATAACCGGGATGATTTTCATGTTAGGATCTTGCAAGGTCCTAATCAACTAGGGGATAATAACAATGTAAATAAGAAAGAGGTCGTCAAAGGTGGGTTCCTTGAAACTCTACATTATTAAGATTGAGCAGTAATGCTTGGCCCGATCCGACCACCAACGGAACCATCACCTTAAGCTAACATTTTTTTTCTTTTTCTTTCTTCTTTTTTCATGCATATATGCATTCATACATACATTGAGGATAATACATGAGATAGGTATTGGGGAGGGTTCTAACATAGATTTTCTTTTTTTTAAAATAAAAAATATTATTTTTAAAATTTTTTTTGAAAAGAGAAACAATATTTTGACCTATTTATTTTAAGAATTAAGTTCATTTTAAGGTATAGGAGAATTATAATGAAGATTTTTTATACTTAATCAAAATAAGAGTATTTGTTTGATTTCTAGGGTAAGGAAGAAAAATTAGAAAAGTAATTTGGTTTTGATTTTTACCTTGATATAATATGCATAATTTACATATTTACACACTTAAGGTTCAAAAACAAAGATTCTTGTGCCTTATAAAAAAAAGGAAACTATTATATATTAAAAATCTTCTGATTATGCTGAGTATTTATGCCTCATAAAGCATAAGTATTCACATCTAAAAGTGGTCTATATAATCAGTAAAAAAATCTTAGTTTTGTGGCCTTGTTTGCTCGAGTCCTTAAAGTCCATGGGGTGTTTTCTCATCCGGTGCCCTAAGACCGTCTGGTTTGGGAGTCACTGTTCGCGATTCAAAGTTCATGAAAAACTCCATCATTGTTGAATCATGTACAAGTTATGAAAATCTAAACTTGCTAGAATCTTTTAGTAAAATTGTGTAGTGACAAGTAAAGGGTTGAATCCACACAGACTTGTTAAATCTTAGTTATTAAAAATCTAATTTTTATCTTAATCTAGTTGAGAAATTCTTTAAAAAAAGGTGTGATGATTGAGAACTCAAGTCTTTAATGCATTAAAAATATGAAAATACAAAAATATAAAGATTACTAACCTTGTGCGAAGACTAATTAATTAAGGTGATGAAAGAACCTAAGAGATTGAGATGAAGGGAAGAGGAAGATGAAACCCGATGATTTTGTTCTTATCGTCACTTTAATGTTTCCCTCCTTCGATCTATGTTAAAGACAAAAGAACTAATAAAAGAAAAGAAGAGTAAACATGCAAAGAAGAGTAAATATGCATGAGATTATTGATGAGTTCATAAAATAAAACACGCAATGAGAAAAAGAAAATTGCATCACAAAACTAAAAGAAAGAAGTGGAGAAAACTTAATCTGAAACACTGCAAGATCTGTATTAAAGTAGACTTATTTTTATTGAAGAATCATTGTTACAAACTCTTGATCACAAACTCGCATTACAATGCACAACTTTCCTCTCAATTGCTTTTCAGCCTCATCGTGTACATTTTCTCAATGCATACTGGTATTTATAGGAAAATAGGGATAAGAGATAGCGTAGGGAGATGGGGGGAGTAAATGCTCCCCCTAATTCAAAAGAAGGGCCACGAAAACGTGGCTTTGCCTGCATTTTCGTAGCCTTAGCCAGGATCTGGGGGTGCTCGTCCGTCTACTTATCCTCTATTTTTTTATCCGCTTAGATTTTGATTTTCTGCTTTGAAATTGACGATCCATCCTTTTATCCTCAGTGAAACCGTTAGGGTATTCAAAAAATCTGTTTTCCCCTTAAATTTAGATGATATTATCTCATCTGATATACCCGGTCTTCAGATAAGTTGGCCTTTAGAACTTCTGAATTTGAATTGATCCCCTTTAATTTAAACTTTTGGATTTATTTGGATAGGATTCATGCTAATCTTCTCTCTATCATGCCCTGCATGAATTAGAACATTAAGATAAGTGAGTTGTAGGAATTATTACAGAATGAATGTAGGAATGCATTAAATTATGCAATATATGTGTCCAAACACACCCCCACACTTATCTTTTGCTCGTCCTCAGCAAAATAAAGCTAAACCTAAGATTTTATTGGACCACTTTCGCAGGTCACGCGATTGCACTGAGCATATGCAACAAGCCTTTAAACCTCTAGGTTACCCCTAGAAGAGGAATTGTAGTCTCCTGAGATTTTTCAGTGGATTACACCCACAAAATCCATAAAGAAAAGAAATAAATTGTTAGTATTTTTGAAAATGCATTTTGAAAAGAAGAGAAAATATCTATTGTGTCTTTGCACAAATTAAGCAATTTATAAGTTATAGGAGCACCTAACTATTCATCCCTATACTTAGCCTTTATTCAAAGATTTGTTATCAATCAGGATTAAGAATAAAATTGTATTCTTATCTAGTCTATCATTTTACCCTAAGTAATATGCATCTTGTGACCGTGAATATTTTGATTATGAGTTCTTTAACTCTAACTCTTATACCTTATTTATATATATATTGGTGATAATATTCCTTAGTTCTCTTAGGCTTTTTAATTTGTAATGAGGGTGAGGAAATGCCTCAAGGACTTAGGACTCGAGCAAATAAGGCCACAAAACTAAAGATTTTATTTGATGATATAAACCACTTTAGGCGTGAATAATTATGCTTTATGAGGCACTAAAACCCAGCTCAATCAGGGGATATATATATTTTTTCTTTTTTTAAATAGGGCATAAGAATCTTTATTTTTGAACCCTAAATGTAAGTGTATATGAATATTTCATCAAGGTAAAAATCAAGACTAAATTACTTTTTTAATTTTCTTCCTAATCCTAGAAATCAAACCAATATTCTTATTTCAATCAAGTATAAGAAATCCTAATTATGATTCTCCTATTCCTTAAAATTAACTTAATTTCTTGTAAAAATACATCAAAGTATTATTTTTTCCTTTAAAAGTTTTTTTTATTTTTATTTTTATTATTTTTATTTTTTTAGACCTAAAAGAAAACTTATGTTAGAACCTTCCCCCACACTTATCTCATGCATTGTCCTCAATGTATGAATGAATGCATAATATACTACAAATGTAAGAATGTGAAGGGTAGATAGTACCTGATGAGGACGAATGGATGTCATCCATCATTGCCTAGTTAAGAGAAAAAAAACAGAAAAATTATAATATAGAAATGGATCCCTAGCATGTATAGAGATTGATCCTGATAAACAGGATCTTCCAGAAGGATTTCCTCCACTTCTGGGCTCAAATACTCACGGTATGGTTTTAAATGATGGCTATTTACTTGAAAAGTAGTACTATCCATGGCATTGTGGAGCTCAACTGCACCATGTGAGTGCATCTTATGAACAATGCAGGGACCGGTCCAACGGGATTTCAATTTTTCTGAAAAGAGATGTAAACATGAATTGTAAAGCAAGACTTTCTGTCCTAGCTGGAATTCCTTACGAATTATGACCCGATCATGTATCATTTTCATATGGTCCTTGTACTATTTTGCACAGTCATATGCATCGTTTCTTATCTCTATAAACTCATCCAGTTGAAGTTTTCTAGACTCTGCTGCCTTGTCTAGATCAAAATTTAGGCGTTTGATTGCCCAGTATGCCTTGTGTTCTAACTCGACAGGAAGATGGCAAGCTTTGCCATAGACTAACCTATATGGAGACATTCCAATAAGAGTTTTGAACACAGTTCTGTATATCCATAAGGCATCAGTCAACCGAAGAGACCAATCTTTTCTAGCGGTGTTCACAATTTTCTCTAGAATGATCTTGACCTCGATTGGAAACTTCTACTTGGCCACTAGTCTGTGGGTGGTAAGAGGTGATTACTCTATGATTGATGAAGTATTTCCTCATTAAGGCTTCAAATGTACGATTGCAGAAATATTTTCCACCATCGCTAATGATTGCACGAGGAAAGCCAAAACGAGAGAGTACATTCT